>CM068368.1:88732440-89332440 GCA_034769895.1 Magicicada septendecula
GTATACCGATTAGCAAAAACATTTTAGTTTGACTAATGCATAATAATAAGTTTCTTTTCTTAGGAAAGTCAATGGTTAAAAACGTTATAAATGAACTGTTCTATATGAATGCTACGACGTACGCTCTATTGTTTGTGGCGTCCAATAACGTCTAGGTTTAGTGCTTATCGTGGCACGTATCAATAAACGTTCATACGTAGTCTAATACGTAATCCATTGCTCGTTATAGGTTTCTAGTCTTTTATGTTAATTAGCAAAAAAACAACTCTAACTGTTAAAAGAAATAAAGAGTAACTAATATTAAACCAAAAGAAAACAGTACATAAAAAGATGTATATTTTGTGTTATCTCTTTATGCCTTTAGGGAATCAAACAAGCACAAGAAAAATTTGTTTACCCTTATCATAATATTCGGTTAGTAAATTATACGTGATACTAATGATAATGGAATGTACAATTTGTTTGTTTGCTAGGTTGTCTTCGCTAGCATGCTGGCTGTTGCCACTGCTTACCCGGGTTACCCTATCTTCGGACATCCGCCACCATTTCCGTTGCTGCCACCTGGTTATGTTCCGTTTGCTAAGGTGTATCCCACTCCAACTGTATTCAACGCTCCTGCAGTCGTGGTTGTTGCTCCTTCCGGAAAAGCAGCTGCAGCTTCTGCCGCCGCACCTGAGGCTCCAGCAGTATCTGTAGACACAAGTAAGGCAGCATCCGCCAATGGTGCTGAAGCTGCTGCTGCTGCATCTGCTGGTGAAAGCGCAACCGCCGAAGTCGCCGCATCTGCTGCCCAAGACGTTTCAGCTTCAAAAGAGGTCTCCGCAGACGTGTCCGTAGACGTTTCTGCAGATGCCAGCTCATCGAGTTCATCGTCCGCAGATAGTGGGTCCTCTGCTTCCGCCGAGAAAGCTTCAGCTTCCTCAGACGATGCAGCCTCAGCTTCTGATGCCTCCAGTTCGGCGTCCGCCGAAGCCGACGCCGCCGCTTCTTCTTCTTCAGCGTCTGGTTCAGCTGATGCGGCTGAGGGATCTTCTGCTTCCGGTGGTTCGGGTGCAGCCGTTGACAGCGGGGCAGCAGCTGCCGCTAGCGCGTCTGGACATTCTGCACATGCGGGTCACACGGGACACGCTGGACACGTAGGACATGTCAAAGGACACGGTAAAGGGTATCACCATTAAAATAAACAAGTTTTCAGGGAATCAGTTTGTTTGAATCTTGCCACCAGTTAAAATTTTTGCATACTGTTGGGAAAAATCAATTCATAAAAACCGTTTTAAAAGCATTTTTCACGGTTTATGTGCCAAACACGTTAAAAAAATTTACCTTCTTCACGTGCCGAACGTATTCAGTAGAGTAAGTGGACGTGCACGTGACTAGTGGACATTGTAAAGTCAAAATTATGTATAAGTGAATTTACATAATGCAAGTGCTTTAATAAAAAGTAAGTTTGTTTTGTTAAAAAAGTAGTTGTTGTTTTTTAACCTTGTTCTTATAATATTACAATAATATTATAATATTGATGTTAACAAAATTAATTTTATCAGAAATATTATATTGGTACGATATACAAATTGAAGTGTGTTTATCCTTGTCAGATTGATTATTTCCATCTTTGAAGGTCGTGTTACTATTAGAAGATATAATGTCAAGGACATAGATCAAATTGAAAACAAAAATATAAATTCCAACGTTTTGACCGCGTCGTTTTTTTGGATGTCCATAAAAATGTATATAGTCTAACAATCAGTCTATCAGATAGGAAAACCGATCTTTTAAAACATTAACATTACATTAAGAACTAATAAAGTATAAAGTAAAATAAAAAGCACACTCGTGTTAAAATGCAGTCTTAGCCTGGGGAACCATCGCTTTCCCTGCGCACCTGAAGAATACAGCTGATTGTTAGAGGTCGAAACGTTGTGGCTGAATTCTTTGCTCCAGGTAGTGTACTCTTGAAACATTATTATTTACGTTACGGTATTTGTGTACAACTAACAAACATAAAGGATTAATAAACGATTAACTGGAACGTTGAACATTTGTTTACACAACGTCATTGTATTTCAGGTAAGCTGGTAAATAAAATCTATTTTGGAGATTAGTATATTTAATTTAAAATCCTGTAAAGGTCTATTATAATAAGTGTACAGAGGATGGTACTGGAAATGGAGCTCGGGGACTTCACGCCCGAGAGCGTAGTTGCGCTTATGCTTCGTAGTAAAGGGAAGTGGGACCATATTTATTCAGTGGGTCCTACTAGAACAAAAACTTACACTCAACGGGCAGTAGAAGATGAGGAACAACTAGAAGGAGCCCGATACGCTAAGTAGTTCCAGGATGGATATAAATGCCTGAATTAGAGGTGGTTTTTTTTAGTGGGTGAGAGTCCCACACACTAGAGGTAGAACGGCCTCCTCTGAAGGTGCATAAAGCATTTTACCTCTCTATAAACAAAAAAATTATAATAAGTGTACATCGACAATACTAATTCCAATTTCTGACATGGGACGTGGTGGCAGTAGTAGTAGTAGTGCTAGTAGTAGTAGTAGTAGTAGGCCTAGTAGTAGTAGTGGTAGTAGTAGTAGTAGTAGTAGTAGTAGTAGTAGTAGTAGTAGTAGTAGTAGTAGTAGTAGTAGGCCTAGTAGTAGTAGTAGTAGTAGTAGTAGTAGTAGTGCTAGTAGTAGTAGTAGTAGTAGTAGTAGTAGTAGTAGTAGTAGGCCTAGTAGTAGTAGTAGTAGTAGTAGTAGTAGTAGGCCTAGTAGTAGTAGTAGCAGCAGTAGCAGTAATAGTAGTAGTGCTAGTAGCAGCAGCAGTAGTAGTAGTAGTAGTAGTAGTAGTAGTAGTACTAGTAGTAGTAGTAGTAGTAGTAGTAGTAGGACTAGTAGTAGTAGTAGCAGTAGTAGTCGTAGTAGTGCCTTTAGACCACCAGGCCATTATACCTATTAAACACTTCGAATAAGCTCTATGAAGGCTTAATCCGTAACAGATTATAAATGGAAATAAAGATGGAGGATTTGCGATTAACCAATATTGTTTCAAAAAAGGCTGAACCATTCAGACGCAAATTTAGACAAAAGGGAAGCCTTAGCGAGCTCCGATAATCCTGGATGTTAGAAATGCATTAAATAGTGCACAGTATTTACTGAATATAATGTGCAGTTACTTAAGCGAGAGGAAAGAGGGAAGTGTATATAACGGCAGGGGTACATCAAGGGTCTATATTGGGACCTATAGTTTGAAAAGTTCTGTATGACGAAGTCCTGAGAATGGAGATTTCAGAATGATCCAAGATACTTATTTCTGCCCACGATCAGGGTGATCAGGATGAAATCACGCACAAGGCACACGAGGGGTTACGAAGGATATACGTATGGTGGACGACGAACCATTGCCTAGATCTAGCACAGGGAAAAGCGAAAGCAGTGATTCTCAAAGTGCCGTGAAAGAGGGAAACAAGGAGGAAGTTAAGTTTCTCTTGAAAGGAGCAACCAAAGAACCCAACAGAGTTCTTACTGAGAAACTTTTACGATGACACCGTGAACTTTTAAGGACAGATAACATTATTATTATCACATGCGTAACTAAAACCACCCGCTGAATCATCAATTCCAAATAAAAATATTATAAAAACAGTTAATACTTAGCGGAAGATGTTCAATTACTACCAAAACCAAATAAACGTTTTACGTGCAAAAATTTCCCGGACCACTATCAAACGTTGGAACTCTTGACTTTGTTCAGTCCCATTATGCAGGAGAGAATTTCCGCCTAGGCAGACCAGGCAGATGCCTAGGGCGTAACGCTGGGGGGGGGGGCCTTCTAGATTGTAGACTTATATCTAACGATGAAATATAAATGTTGGACTATTAAGATAAGTACTGTGTTGTGTAATAAGAATTAGCATTGTAAATAATCAGAAATTATTGCTTTATTTTTGTTTTAGTCTTATTACCCACTTAAAATCCATCGTAATATTAAAATGGCATTGATTTATAACCGAGGAACTACATATATGCGAATTTATGATTAATTTCTTACTCGTCAATTAATTTTGTAATTTTATTTTGCTGTGCTTAATTTTTTTTAAATGATCACTCATAAAGTTTCACAAAACTATTCTAATAAAAAGTGTATTTTAAAATAAATCATTGTCAAATACTTTTTACTGAAATCAAAAAAATTAAAACAAAGTCTCAAGGTGACGAGTGATACAAAACTGTTGAAAATGTATTAACAGGGATAATAAATTTTCCTTTTTAAAAATGGGGGCCTCTGGGAATAAACTGCCTAGGGCCGCTACCATTACGTGATAATCGTACAACCCTTCGTAATATTAAGTTAACTTTCGTTTAACCAATATTAGTCGACTATGTTCACGTGTTAATTGTCAATTAAAACATTGAAACACACACACACACACATTGTATGCCCGTAATAAACAGCCAATTACGGTTAACCAAGTAACAGAAATAACTTCCAACAATGAGTGGTGGAAAGGTGTAACAGTGACGTGTAACGATTAGTTCATTCGAGTGTTTCTTAATTATTAAAATTATTTTGTGAGATTATGGTCACAAAATAGTTTACCGTGTATTTATGTGTACTAACTCCCCCCCTCCCACCAGTATTATGTGTTGAATACTGAACGTGTTTCTGTACAGTCACTGACTTTGATATAACCCAAATTAAGCGGTCACTCCTGTTTGAATAATATTTGGTTTATTACTGATTTATTTTACAACGCATTATGTTTAATGGGTGCTAAAACGTATCTACCAATAGAAAACGATGAGGAAAATCGAAATGAGAGAGAGAGAGAGAGAGAGAGAGAGAGAGAGAGAGAGAGAGAGAGCAGGACAAGCGATGCCTCGCTTTACAATAATTCATTCAATGAAATCGGGAAGGAGATAGTTAACTGGACCTTCAAAACAGGTTATTAAACATTCTATTCGGCTACTCGAAGAAGTGAGATAATCTTTCTATAATTCATGCAACAACGGGATGTCCAATTTCGGAAGAACTTGGCTTGGGAAGACTTATCGTCCGACATTAGTTATTGTAAGTGACTAAGTGACTAGTTATTCAAGTAACTAGTAAGTGACTAGTTATTCAAGTAGAAGAGAAACGTTTGACGCTGCTGCTGCATCTGCTGGTGAAAGCGCAACCGCTGAAGTCACTGCATCTGCTGCCCATGGCGCTTCAGCTTCAAAAGAGTTCTCAGTAGACGTTTGTGCAGATGCCAGCTCATCGAGTTCATCGTCCGCAGATAGTGGGGTCTCTGTTTCCGCCGAGACAGCTTCAGCTTCCGCAGACGATGTAGCCTCAGCTTCCGAATTACGAGAGGAAGAATTTGCAACTCTTCTGTGATTGCGTCAAACAACTTATCATGAGTAATCTAAGAACTCCGAGTCGTCCGAAGCAGATGTTGCGCTACACGGCTCAAAGTGAAGTGTAACTGACGAACAACAGTTATTTATTCTCAAAAGCCGAGAAGGTAAACGGCGGGGAAATTTAGCTGCTAGCTTAAAGCTCCAATGGATTATGGTTTGCAAAGTTCGTTTGTGAGAATGCCTGGTAGCCTCACATGGAAGCGGCAGATTAATTATTACTAGCGGTAATTATTAGCATTAGATAAGTGACTTATTTAGCACGAAAAAATTACCACAAAAGATCTAGAAAGGATGGTTTGTAAATCTAGAGAGTTGCACCGCAGCTTGCATAGGCGTCGGCCCCGGTAGAGGCGCCCTTCCAATTATCGGCCCACTCAAAGTATGTATCAAGTCTGTATGTGACCTAATAGCTACATACTTTACGACAATTCGGCGGGAAAAGTGCTGTATCGTCTGCAAATAACGACTTCATTCCAGGGTCTGTTAGTGTGTTGCTAGCGAAATTGCGTCTAAGGGGCTGTTTTGGTGAACGCTCGCACCGAAGAAAGGCTTTACAAAGTTTGTTCTTACTTGAAACGTTCGTTAATACATTTCGTTAGCTTTCATATAAACATTGCAGTTGAGGAGAAAGGCTCCTTGCCGTCAAGCAGTCAGATATCTTGTGAGCATTGGGGAAGAATGCAGCCGTTTTTATGGACTAGCAACCGTACCAGGTGGATAATAAATTTGACCAATTTCGAAGTCTTAGGACAGACAGACACTTCCGGCCATTCTTTTAAAGTAATCCTGTACTCGCTGAAAGACATTTGATGTGTTGAAAAAAAAAGAGTTGAAAGACCAAAGATTGTCCGCCTCGTTAAATCGTCTACCGGCTTCGGAATTGTTGACCAAGCAAGTTTCTAGAGCAAGTTTGTCAACTTCCCCCTTTACGGAAGACTGTGAAGAAGTTGTTTTGAAAGTGTCAAGAAACAATATTGTTTGAGTTACACCAAACGGAACGTGTCTCTTGACATAAGTTCTGACTGGGCAGAAATGGAAAGAGACAAATACAGTAAGTCTTCCTTGTCACGAACCTCGTCATTGAAGTTATCGTTCTTGGGTGCGATGAAGCGAACTGAAGATTGAAACGGTCTGACAAGATCTGGGCTTTTTTTTCCTGCTCAATTGTAGCCTTGGCGATGGTTTCCCATTTCTGCCCATTCCAGAAGCGCGTTGGGTATCCAGAATTAGGTCAGATTTACGGCGTCTAGGACGTGCAACCGATGCTATAATTTGATAGATTTCGAGAAAAATTAATCGGTAAGAAGCACCGTTACATGCCACGAATTCAAACAGCACGTGCACGTATCCCATTCGAAGTGGCAAGCAAAGAAGAGCCATTGAAAAACGGTAGGGAGCGGATGTCTTGTAGCGTCCACTAAACGATGAGTGGTGTCAGATGATGCGTCCACTGTTGTCTGCTGCCGACTTCTGAGCCGAATGCAAGAAACGGAAAAGAAAAACTCTTTGAGAGCATAAGGGTAAAGGCATGTTTAAACAAACGAAGCAATGAAAAGGTAAGTTCAAATCTAGGGAATATACCTATGAAGGGATCGTGAATCATCTGAAGTAATTTATTTTTGAAGATGAAGGCTTTACTTTTATGTAAGTTATATTTGCTGATAGATATTGGCTTCTGGTAGGTCGTGACATGCTCTAGGTGACCAAACAGGTAGTTCGTCTCTAAATAGCTCTAAACCTGGGACAGTTAGCCGGAAACCAAGCGTTCATCTTTGTTCATCGTCAGATTTTATTTCTTCCTGTCGATTCCTATCTGTTCTTACTTATCAGACTCTCTATTGTTGCTCTGTGCATACACCTCGCGGCTTTATTTCCTGAGAACGTAAAAGGCCGTATTGAAGTGAGGAGTATGTTGGGTTACAACGCTGTGCAGATCGGATTCGATTCATGCCAAGAACGTAATACGGCTTCTGTACGGTCACATCTTCCCTTCTCGAGATGGCGGTAAACCAGCGAGTCATCTTTCTACCTAGTGATATCTCTCTATTTTGCCGTTCCGATAGACATTAAAGTGTGATATCACATCCCCCTGTATCAGAATACGAGCGTCTGCGCTCAGTTCAATCGTGACGTTTAAAGACAAAGAACGATTTTGAGATTACAGATAACTGCGTGCTCAGATTGTCTCGTTATCTTGCAATACATTATACCAGTGGTTCCCAAACGTTTTAGTCAGCGGACCCCCCAAATAATTTAAAAATTCACGGACCCCGTCTGAGTTCTGAAATAAAACAAACAGTAAATATGATAGAAGCCCTTATATTTTATTAAAATGTATTAAAATCAAAATTATCCTATCTTGTAAAATTATAATGTTAATGATATCAAACATAGTTTAATGTGAACAATGAAGCTGCTTTTGAACAATTAGCTCTGCAATATTGGGTTTAATGTCTGATAATTTCAATATTAAGGCACTCTCGACATCAAGTTTATTTCTTAACTTCGACTTCAAGTACGTGAGGAGGAAGAATGCGGTTACTCACAAATAAGTGGAGGGAAACACAGTTAAACGCTTCAAAGCTTTTTTTTGCGAGTTCAGGATAGTCAGTAATTACATATAACCTGAAGTCAGCTAGCTGTAATTTTAAAGAACTGTCAGTTGAAAGTTCTGCCAATGAATCTTCTTTTTGTAGTGTAAGAGAGAGGTCTAGTCACTTCGGCTGACAAACAGGTCAGTTACACGACATGATTTAAAGATATTATTGAAGCCATTAGTGTTAAATTACTTTTATAATACAATTAGTTTGAACCAAACAAAAAAAATACTGAAATCTTCTAATAATTGTTTTAAGATTCTAAAATATAGGTTTTAGAGCATAAAAAATCGGGGAAAATTACGGTATATACTAATTGTTCTTAAAAAGTGTCTGCGGAACCCACATTGGGAACCACTGCATTATACAGCTGACCACAGCTTCATACATTAATGTACAATATTTCATTATACATCTCACTATCCATATCACTGACACACATATCACATTTGGTATTTCGTAGTATTGACCGAATTTACTGTATTGGCAGTATTGTAACAGACGATGCGGACCTGCGTAACAGTAGAGTGTAGTGAAACGATACTTTGTAAACAAAAGGAATAATGGTATTTCTGAAACACTGGCGAGCCGATGCCTTCAGCTTTGTTTCCGGCCGAGGACCTTGGGGCTGGAATGTTGTATTGAATAATTTAATAGAGAACATTCCCGCTCTCAACGATGCAATCTTTTCCTTGATATTGCACTATTCCTTGTTTACGGTAACACTGGAAAATGTGCAGAGCAAAAGAGGACTCTGAATACGTTTATGTACGTAAAAATAAAAAATTATGTGTTCACAACACACACGCACGCGCGCGCGTGCATGCATATAGATATATTCCTTTTCCTTTTCAAGTAACCCTCGTTATTGCGATTTTTAAAATTATTATTAATCGACGGCGCAATATACTCATAACAAATTATAAGATTTCGGACATTAGCCATCGTAAGTTAAATTAATAGACACGACGTTTCGACCTCTATATATAGAATCAGAGGTCGTCTTCAGGCGAACAATAAATTAATACAAAGATAAATCTATCAGTAACGTAATCGTAATCGTAATCGTAATCCTACGTTTACGATTGCAACCACGGGAGGAATCCTACTTTGATGTAATGGTGAGCACTGTTTTATTATTATTATTATTATTATTGTCATTATTATTATTATTTTAGCACTATATTTGTATAAGTAAGGTTTGAAGTTTTGACGATGTCTATTTGTTAGCGACAGATTTATCTTTGTATTAATTTATTGTTCGCCTGGAGACGACCTCTGATTCTGTATATAGAGGTCGAAACGTCGTGTCTATTAATTTTAACTTATGATGCCTAATGTCCGAAACCTTATAATTTGTAACGAATCTTCGTTATTTTAGTTTCTTGCAGTTTTTCTATGATATTGTCCAAGAACAGATTACTTCTGCAAGTATATTTTAATTTTTATCAGCGTATATAAAAACCTGACCTGTGTTTCACAGAATAATCTGTATCATCGGAGGTTTCAATATGAATTAACAAATTATCGTTTTGTTTTTATTATAATAGGAACTAACGAATCGATTTTATTTCAGTTTAAATGTATATTATATTACAATACTTAGTGTTTATATTTTATTAATTTTATACATACACTACATACTGTAACCACTAAAAATTACTAATGTCATTAAGTTTTTTTAAATTGTAGTTAATACGAAGTAAACACTTAAGTCACTTCCCACGATTAAAAAATGACAAACTATGTCGCTATAAAACAACAAACTAATAATATATCTATTCTTTAATCTGCTTTAAACGCCTAAAGTCAAGTCAAGGCAACCAATTGTCTGAAAAATAATTTTGACGCCCGTAGAGATTACTCATATTTGTGTTAAATCGTCCATTATGTCTGGTGCTATTTGTAGCACGTTGCGCACCATAATGTTATTCATTGAGCCACGAAACACATTTAAGCACTCATATTACATATTCCACGTATTAGTTGTTCTATTTACTTTTAAGTCGACTTGTCAATATTGTAAAAAACATTATAACAACATACAATTATGTTTCCAGAATAACGAGCTGAAACTCTCACAATCTACTGCGATCAGAATCGTCCATATTTCTCATTGGGGACGGATATTTCGTTACTTACCTAACTTCTTTATCTTCAAGAGCTGATAGGTTTGCATTGTGTAGCAGGCTTGTAGGAATTAAGCAAAAATCAAAGTGAATCATATCTAAACGATATAGCTAAGAAGTAAGCTTATCTATAGAATTAAATAGAATATGGAATTTCGAGAATGAATCTAATATTGTCAGTGTTTAACTATGTTTGTTATTATTATTATTAGTCCGGCTTCACAATGTTTAGACATTTTCCGGAACAAAAGATTACAGTGATTGAATTCTTATCCTCCACTGCTGCTTGTTCATCCAAAGATCTTCTTCAAGTTCCCTCAGTATAGTCTGAATTTCTTCTATCCAGGTGGCCTTCCTCTTTTCCTTTTTCCTTGTGGGATCCATTCCATAACTATCCTTGTCAGTTTTTCCTATGTCATTCTTTTCGTGTGTCCATACCATTGTATTTTTTGTTTTGATAAAGTCAACAATTGAAATTTTCACATTCATTCTGTCGTTAACGACTTCATTTGTTATTTATTTAATAAATTACAAATCAGAGTACAGCATTTTCTATAAACCACTAGACTGTCTGACAGTCAGAAAACTGTCAGAGCTACTAAGATGCAGCTAATATTTTTAATACTAGCATGATGTTTTCTCTCTGTTGTGCTTGTGTATAGAAATGGTAACATTAATGGATTTGAGTACAATTTCAATTTCATGTTGTGTTTGACACATCTTTTGTGAACGACCTATTTACAGTTGGTATCAAGGTCATTTGAATCATTTCCTAGGGAAGTTAACGTATGATTTTAATATTCTGGACTGACATTACTGCAGTGCTGAACTTGCGAGTATCTAGTTCCTCACTTAGATATTAGTATAGATTTACATGAAAATAGTTTGTTTCTCTTGAGAGACAAAACTTCCTTCCAATTAGCAATTAATTTCTCTGCTTTCATTCGATTGTTTTTGATGTGCCTCTTCCAATTGAGTTTACTTTCTCAGTGTAAATATTTCACCGTTGTCACCAAAGGAATGAGGACATCCGTCACTAATTGGCTGTTCGACCACTGAACGACACGGCGGAAATGGTTTGCTCACGTAGAACCAAGAATACCACACGTAAGTAGAAAATATATGCCGAAAGGTACTATAACTCTCGGACGGCCGATGAAAAGATGGAGAGATCAGTTGTAACCATGGACAAGGCTTCGAGCCTTTTACTTATGCAAAGAAGAAAAAGAGAACGAGCTATAGGTGTTTTATGCTATTTAAGAAGACTGGCGATCTTGTATGCTTTCTTAATGTTAAATACTAATTTTGTTTTCTTAAAATTAAATATACGTGTTAATGTTCTTAGCCCTTTTGAAAACCCCTTTTTTGGTCACGAAGAGGGCAGCTACTTTAAAACTTTGCTTTTTCTAGGCATTAAATTTTATTTTGTATCTTTCAAAACCTTTTGTCTGAAGCTCGCACGGCCGGTGGCAATAAATTCAAAATTACTACTGAAAACCGGGCTGCCAGGCCGTGGTCGGCTGCTGTTAAACGTCACTACGTGGGCAACGTTTCGACTCCTCGTCGGGAATCTTCTCCAGGCCGCTAAGAAGCGACAGAGCGTAAAAACACAATAGCGGCCGATGTACGCCGAACACTACCCGATACTTATATCAGAAACCGACCACGGCCTGACAGCCCGGTTTTTAGTAGTAATTTCGAATTTTAGGTCAGTACTCAAGATATTCAGTAATTTGAGAATAATGTAGCAGATTACTGGAGATAGCCATACGCACAGCAGGGTGGTGGACAGTGCAACAACAAACGATGTATGATATGACCTTAGATTGTTTCTGTATTGAGATACAACCATATTTGTGCTCGTGATTAGTTGAAAGTAAGATCACCATTGTAATGGATTTCCTGTTTTCCCAACACTGATTTGAATATTTGCAGCCTTGGTAAAATCAACATTGGCGTCTGGATTTTTAAAAAACTCCACAACACGATTGCCTTGCTTTGCCGTGTATAGTGCTTAGGTGAGACTTTCTGCGACACAAAGAACATAATTCATACAGTCATTTAGATTTGTTCGATTACCGTGAGGCGTGAGCGTCAATGGTGAGCCTTACGTAACTAAGAAATGCTCTACTTTTAATGTCACGCGAATATTCTATTTGCATTTAGTGGTGACTTCTTATTATAGTTTATAGCCGTTTTTCGAGCACAGGGTCTCGACGAAGTGACTATGTTTGCCTTCTTTCGACTAGATTTGTAACTTCTTTTCATGTTCATTCATCGTTCTTATCTCTCTTTGAATTATTCTCTTACAGGTATTTATCTGTTTTCCTCTACTTTTTTACATTAGGCGTTGACTTGTTATTATTCGTGATGTTGTGATGCATTCTTTAGTTTGCCTTAAGGCTAAACCTCATTACCTCCTTCTCATCCCTTTCTCATAATCATCTTCACAACACGACATAAGCAAGGTGTTGCTGTTCCGCCTTCAAAGGTCCTCCAGCCATCTCTTCCTGGGTCTACGCACACACCTGTGTCCTATAGGTTTCCTCCTTTTATGAAGAGTGAATTTTTTCGACCCAAGTTCAGTGTGCGTTATTGTGGGAAGAAAGGGAAGAAAGTTTGGATTTCCGTATGATGTCAATTAACTAAACAGCAGTGATTTCGTATTACTGCTGAATGTTAACATTTTTTTTTGTTAATATTTAAACACGAGTTAATAGCACCATGGAATAGCCAAAGTCGGACTATGGGCTGATTCAATTTCTGCCTCCATTCATATCTATCCACCGCAGCTTTCTGCCAATTCCTTATTCCCAATCCTCTTACATCGTCTGCGACTTCCTCTTCCCATAGTTTTCATGGTCGGCCTCATTACATCTTACGATTTAATTCATGTATGTATTAAATCTTATGATTTCCCCATACACTTACCCTGTAGTACTCTGTTTAGTTTAGGATTCTATGTTCTTCTGTCCTCACTACATGACCGGTCCATATCTCAATCTTTTTTTTTTAGTAAAATCTGATACGTGTAATTCATAGTTCGTGACTGAATTCGACTATCCAGAATCCATTATCATTTCTAACATTCTTTTACGGAGTTTTCTTAAACACTTCAAATTAATTATTGCAGTTGTAAATTAAACATTGTGATTTAAAAATTATAGCGTTTTAATTATTCTTTGAAAAATTTAAGTACTGTGTACATCCCGTAGCAAAACTGATGCTATTGTGTTGAAATAATGCATTGGTGTTGATAATCGATATGAGTTAAGAAATTAACAGCTACTGTGGATATGACTCTTACGCCTAAATGTAAATATAATGTAATTATTATAGTGCCGTCTTCCGGAAGAGATTGGCAATCGTCATGGCAACTGTTCTGGGCAAGTTTGTTGCTGTATTGACATTTTACTAAAATAGATTGTGTTACTAAAATAGTTAAGATTTTTAATGGTTTGATAATCTTTGACGGATATTTCCACCTCTTATACCTAGCCGTACTCTTCAAGCAGCAGAATGTTTCCTACCGTATTTCTATGCCTTCTACTAAAGTATCGACAATAATGTGAACTGAAATTACTGAGGGGGGGGCATTTAATTGGGACGTCTATGAACTGGACTAAAATATTAGCTTTTGTTCATGCAGAATGAGTCTTAGTAATATTGCATCATGTCTGTTGTATGTAGGCAGCAGTGCAGCTCTATGGGAGCTGTTTTTGTTCATGATTTTTCCATGGGGGTATTATTGACCAGTTTTCTCCGTGAAAGGCTTACTTATAATAAGCGGTGATAGACGCGTTAGTGGAAGTAGTATACACGCCGCCCGGTACCAATCTGAAAGCTTGACCTTGACGACAGCTGGCAAGGACAACAGCTAATAGTCTACTTAAAAATATCGTGCCGTTACTATATAGGTGACTATTTGCTTTACTTTATACCGGATCATAATTTAATAGTTTGCGCTCATTTATAACAAATTTTTGGTATACTTAAATTTATACATTTTCTGAGAAGTAGTTGAATACTAAAGCTGTAAATTATTATTAATGTAATTGTAAATTTCTTCAAACAGGCATCGAATAAGTACGCGAGCGTAAGCATTTTTTCATCCAGCGGGGAACTTTTTTCCAACGCGATGACCTATACTTTTTTTTGCTTAACCGTTTTCTGAAAGTCGAAGTAAAATTTTAAGATCACAATCCGAGAAAGTGTTGAGGTAAAGTTTCGAGATATCAAGGATGTAAGTAAAAAAATCCACTCATTTGCAGGCCGTTGACAGCGGATGTTTTCAGTTCCAATGCATACAACCTTCCTTCCTTACCCCGCCTGTCGGAACTGTTTCAAGGTCAAGCTTTCAAATTGTTACCGGCTTGTATACTCATTCGCCACTTACACGCATACTGTATGAATGTTACATGACGGACGCCAGCGAACTTGTACTAACTGCATGTCGATTTTTCCTAGAAAGCCCTTAAACCCTGTTGGCGACTAGTCTAATGGGAGGAATTATAGTAGACCCCTTGGTATGTATAATCACAACGACACTCAGTATACGTATCCACGTTATTGACATCAAAACACGGTATCATCTTCTTCTTAGTCATCCTCTTCTACCCGTCGGGTGTCGAGGTTTTCGACAGAGCTCTCCATCTCGTCCTGTCCAGTGCCAAAACCCTGGCACTGGCCCAAACTGCTCCTCTGCCTTCTACACTCCTCTTGATGGTCCTCCCATATCATTCTGGGCCTTTTGGTTCTGCCTGCCATGCTCGTCTCGTGTACCTTTCCTCATTAATCCTTCAGACGTAGCCAAACCAACGCAGTTTCGAGCTTTCAGTTTTTTTATCATTTAAAGAGAATATCTTCAAATTCTTCCGGATGTTAACGTTTCTCACCCTATCTCTACGAGTTTTCTTCCCAATTCTTCTCAGGAATCTCATCTCCACTGTTTGTATTTTCTTTTTATGTCTGTGATTCAGAGTACACGACTCGCAACTGTACGTCAGTGTTGGAGCATATACAGACTTGTATACTGCCAGTTTGGTTTTCTGTGACATTTCGCTTTTTCCCAGAAACTTCCTGTTGATAGCACCGTAAAACTTGCTTGCAGCTGAGATCCTCATGTCTAACTCTGACTCAAAGATGGTATCATGATATAGTCAATTTAATAACGGAGGTGATTAGGTGATTAATGCGCTGACTGAAGAAAATTGTGTCTACTTAGGTAACACGAAGGTATTAACAATTGCAAAAAAGCTTATACTGAACTGAGTCTTGTATTATTTTAAACTGCCGTGTTGAGAAATCCAACTGCAATCTCATATTTCAAAATTATTAGCGATCGGCCGAACCAAAATGAAGATACTCGATAATTAAATTTGATTACTAATAAATTAATGGACTACATTAATTACTCTATTATTTGTATCCTGCCTTCCTAGAAACCAGTCAAAAAGAACACTCTTCAAAACTGGTTATACTGATAAGATTTAATGGGTTTCAGTAATGGAAACTAATAAATAAATTGTTAATAGTGTAGCTAGAATGTTCGCATGTCGCATCGACGTTACGCTTCAAACCTCAAAGGAGAACCGGTTGGACTTGCTGATATAAACGTTTATTAAATTGCGGGTCGTTCTAATCACTTTAGCGACTTGATAATAGTGATTTTTCAATCATTCATTCTGGCTTCCGTTTAAGGGAGCAATTACCGGTAAACCAGTTGTATCTTGTCCGTGTTTTATAGTTTCTACATTTCACCTTGTAATTTACTATGTTTCATGCTGAAGGATTTGAAAAGTTATACGGTGCTGACGCCTTTTTTGTTTTGTTTCTAATTATAGGCTTTGACAATTAATATAACTGATAAAACACGGGTTTCAAAACATTGGCTAAAAAACGTAAAATTTTGTTAATCGAGTCCTATTGTAATGACAGTACCATGAAAAACATAAAGGAGTGAAGTATAGAATGAATTTTATCTGTTTCACTTGAGCTTGTAAACATTCCTTGTCTTATTCTTCTTAAAGATTTTTTTGTGCCTACAATAAAGAAGCCCAGTTCTATAAAGAATATGCTTTGGGTTGTTTGTCTGAAACACGAACGCAAACTTGGATGGTTGATTCCAACTTTGTCGTGTTTCCTTGCTGAACTGCTACTTGTCATGTTCCGGACGAGGCCTTTCAGTGTTTTCACCATTTTCAAGTCCTAGTGGTGGAAACACTGAAAGGCCTCGTCCGGAACGTAACAAGTAGCAGTTCAGCAAGTAAACACGAAAAAGTTGGAATTACAGAGACTGCTAATTCAAATAACAAGATTGGATGGTTGAACACACCACGCGACTCAACAGTCGTAAATCATTAGACAAGTAAGGCTAGACAGACGCGATAGATTCCTTGTCAAAATTATTATTCCTATTAGCCGGGCTGTTAGGCCTTGGTCGACTGATGTTGTGCGTGACAGACGTTTCGGTCGCATCGTGGGGGAGGGCATCTTCAATGTCAAAAGTGTTTGGCAGCTACTCGCCAATTCACCCCAATCCTGAGGTCTGTCGCACACAGTAACAGTCAAGCACGGCCCGACTAGTAGTAATAATAATTTTAACAATGTTGACGCCAGCAGTGAAAGCTTAAGAACTAGGGATAAATTCGATTGCATAAATTATACAGTAATAGTCGCTTCAAACGAGGTTAAGGGGGATTGAAATTTGATTGTAATATCCAATAGATTGTTATATCCAGGTTTTGAATACAGGCCTGTGAATTACTGGGGGCTGGAAACAGCAATTAGCTATATACCTTCAAAAACGATTTTGTGATAAACAGTTTTTACTGTATACGATTTTACTTTTGTCGACCATTTTTAACACAGACGTAGGTCCCTCTATTTACTATAATCCAAAGGGAAGAGAATTAATTTTTCCACGATCAAACTTGGATCTACTTTTTAGTTACTTGTATGAATTAAGAATGTGTCATAATCTGAGTGATTATCGCGAATCATACTTAAAAAGGATATGGGGTAAGATTTGGAGTAAAATAAAATTAACTCGGCTTGCTCTTCTGGAGGAATTTTATTCACATTTAAAATGCGATATATTAAAAATATATAATGTTAAAATTAATATATATTTAATTAAATAAAATGAAAATTGATGTTTTTATTCTCTACGTTCTTAATCAGAAAAGTTAAAGAGATAATATGTTTCCACCCATTCTTATATTTTAAATATTAAACTGGAGTATTGCTTATTTTTCTTAAACAGTTACTACTGAAGAAATTACAAAAGAGTTAACAATGGCTATACCTACACTACTGTATGGTTCTTAAACGTGTGTCATAAAGAAAAAAATTAACAGAAGATACAAACAGCAGAAATAAAATTTCTGAGATCAGTTAAAAGGTGTAATATACGAGATCATATAAGAAATGAGGAGATAAGAAGTGATTTAGATATTTTTGCAGTTAATGAAAGGATTAAAGAATACAGAAGAAAATGGAATCAGCACATAGATAGAATGGAAGAAAGTAGAATACCGAAGATAGCGAAAGATTACAACCCTAGAGGCAGAAGAAAACTTGGTAGGTCTAAGAAAAGGTGGACCGTGGAATAGGAACAGGCCGCTAAAGCCCAAAACCGTTAAGAAGATTATAATGACAATAGAGTTTTAGACTGTTTTGTGACCCGTTAAATATTTTTAATGAACAAGAGAGTTGTTTATTTGATTTTAATTTTTTAATTTATTCCTGTGGTCACTCACGTTAACTTTATTTGGATCGTTTTTCCACTAAGTAACTTTCACTAAATTAACTTTCTTCCTCAAACGTACTTCTCCCACGACTCTTCTGTCGTTACAATTTTGTGGCTTTTCCTCCCTTTGAGTTTTGGTTAGTGACAGGGAGTTAAGGCGGAACCGAAAATTTCGGGAACAAGTTTCTAACAATAACCAAAGGGGGTGAAGTACAAAATTTTCAAGAGAACTTACTCTGCCTCTTAGTTATTGCTAACCGAGATTTCCTTTCCTGTTATTATTTTTCGACAGATATCTGTTAAGTAATCACATTCGTGGTGTGAACAAGAGCACTTTCTTAAAAACATGCTTACACCGTTATGCAAAGAAGAGTTATAATTCTTACTCAATGTCTTATGATTCTGGGCTGCTAATAAAAACCGTTCTACAAAATAAAACAAAACAAGAAACCCATTATCGGATAGGGAACAATAAAAGGTAAAGTAAATTTGTTATTTTTCATTTAAAACCGCACGTATTTATAGAAGTCATTATAAACTAAATACAGGCGGTGCAAATTTATACGGTGCGTCCGGAGTACATGTTGTAGGCAGCGTGTACTTGTACCTGTCAATAGCAGTTCCTGTCTGCTATTGACTCCACTGTTTAGCACAGATGTTCGTGTACAAGTAAGTAGTCGTTATCTGCTCTAATTGTTGCCAACGTTTTGTTTCGATAAGAATCACGTGATAAACAAAAAATGATCACAAGAGCCTTGAACATTAAACATTTTAGTTTAGATTAAACATTTTAATCTAATGTTTAAGACAAGGGCGCAAGGGTGAAGCAGCATCCACCGGCTGAACCCAATCGGAACACAACAAGATTTCCAGGAATATAACAATACCGTTGTCAATAGATATTATAAAGCATCTCAGTGGTACAAAAAAGAGTCTATAATTGTATCGCCATTATAGATAATATGCTTACAAACAGTATTACTGAATACAAGAAGTGAGTTCGGTATACAATGCATTGTTTACTAACGCAGTGCTTATTTCTGACGTGTAAAAGATCCAACAGACCGCAACATCAGTACATGTAAAAGCAAATTATACATCTAAGTGTACAAAAAAATTATCATCATTATCCAGTGGCGGCTGGTGGTTGAAAAATTGGGGGTGGGGTTGCAGTTGGGTTGGATGTAATTAAATTGTCTTATTCTCTGAATTGAAAATGTCCAAGTCTCCTCCCCTCCAAACAATACACAAGGAAAGGAAAATAATGCAATTTTAGTGTCACACCAACATAACCACGAATATTCATTGTATAAATCTTTTTTAAATTTACGAATAATTATTCTGTTACCTTATTTTACACTTTGATTAAATTTTGAAAGGGCTGGTGTAGGCCTACGCCTACCTACTTTCTTAATTTCAATTTTGCCCTCAATAGTACGTAAACTGAACGGCGTTTTCGTTAAGTTTTCGACAGAATTCATTGCGTCCTACCAGTTAAATATAATAAATATCGAAGACACCATAATCCTTTATATGTCATCCTTATATCGTTATTTACATTTAACGATGAATTGGACTGACATTAAAAACGAACTTCACAAAAAATTCGACCGACACAAACGAACTCAAAAGGAAGTTGTCAGAGTAGAAATGCGAAATTGGCTGCACACGAGACCGAAAGTTTCTTCCACGAAGGAATTCAAAAGCTAGTTGAAAGATGCACTATGTGATGCAAGTAGGAGAGGATTGAAAAAAATAACGCGTTTCATTTATGTAAGTGTAAATAAAAAGAACGGTTTTTATAAATTGTCCTTTAATTTTTAACTTTCCCTTGATAGAAAACTCTCAACAAAAGGAAATGTCAGATCGGGGATTTTTAACTAAGCACAATAGCCGTCTCATCACGATACTACTGAGAGAGAGAGAGAGAGAGAGAGAGAGAGAGAGAGAGAGAGAGAGAGAGAGAGAGAGAGAGAGAGAGAGAGAGAGAGAGAGAGAGAGAGAGAGAGCGCGTGAGGGGGGAGAGACAGGTTCATAGTGGAGTGCTAGGCGAAGGTTAACAATCAAGTAACATTAAGGTCCGTACATCAAGTAACTGAAGAAATGAGACTGAATACTGCATCTTACAGTATTTTTAAAAGAGGGACATCAAAGGACAATGTAACGACTTCAGAATGTGGCCACCATCTCCGTACTAAGGTTGAAAGAAGTGCAAGAAAGATTGTACAGAAAAACGGTGTTCCCACTTTCCTCTTGAAGTGAAAGTAAGCGTTGAAAATTCAATTGAAAGGATGTTAGACAAAAAAGTTAACTGAATTACATTATACATTAATAAAATTGATTCTGATTAGCTTCAGAAAAGTATGTTTTAAAAGTCAATCATTTTGTCTGGCGCTCTAATTACATTATACGTTTAATTCAATCAGCTCTTTAATCATCTACACTCTATTAAGTAGGCCGACCCAGAAGCGTAATGTAAAAATGTGTTATTTAATTATTTGTCTTGTGTTATAAGCCTACACGGACGATTATGTTTAAAATGACAGAGAGAAGGTCACTTTGCAATTTAACCAGCGCGTACCCCGTCCGAATATGGGTACTAACTGAGATCGATGCGAAGCGAAATACCTAGGTATACAGAATGCTTAGAATCCCATTAAATGACAAAGAAAGAAATATTATCAAACAAATAGTAATAATCGATACAAAGTAAAAAAATCAATAAATTAGAAAATAAAAGAAAACATAAACTCACTGATCAAACACCTAATAACATGGGCGTATTTCGGGGGGGAGGGGGAAGAACGGGACCGGAACCCCCTAAGAAGGTCGAAAGTTGAGATTTTGTTATCCTCTGAATTTTTAAGTTGTTTTATTAATTTTTAAGCTGTTTACGCTAATACAGTAGTACACGCTAATATCTTTTTAAAATAGAGGTCTATAAGCAAGTTATTACACAACATTTGCTTTAGCCTTACTCTGTTTTATGTTTTGTACGAAGCTGATTCGACCGGACCCGTCCCTCCAAGACCAAATTTTAGATAAACTAATGCCTAATAAAACTACATATCGAAATTCAATTATTAACGATAATATAAAATATACTACCTTTACTTATTACGGAAAATATAATTCGAAAACTAAAGAACCAGCTTAAAGATACAAATTTAAAAATATCTTATGAGACAGATAATACACTTTTTAATCAAATAAAACCTACAACTAAATCCAACGTTAATAATAAAAATGGTTTAAAGAATAGAATGTTCGAATTGCAATACATCTTACGTAGGCCAGACGAAGGAAAAGCTATTCGAATTGCAATACATTTTAAGTAGGCCAGACGAAGAAAAAGCTATTCGAATTACAATACATTTTACGTAGGCCAGACAAGAAAAAAGCTACTCGAATTGCAATATATTTTATGTAGGCCAGACGAAGAAAAAGCTATTCGGTAGGAGGAGCCTTCAACATCGCAATGCATTTTTAAAATCGAGTATTTACAGTCTAATTTAGCCACATACTGCCTGAATAGTAAACACCTTTTTCCAGACATTTAAAACGTCAAATAAATTAAAAACATGCAAAAGGTCACAAAATTATTATTTGGAAAATCCCAGTATTTAAAGGCACAATAATAATAATAATTTGCTAATTAAAGAACAGGCAAATAAAAACAGGGTGGTTTACATCAAATTATAAATTTATTAAAAATAAGACAAAAAGTATATGCTAAATATTTTAAATAAAATCGTCAAAAACAGCTGACAACCTAAACAAACATAACAACACTAGAAAATTTAAATCGAAATAAATCGACTATTTGTTAATTTGTATTTGAATTGAAACAAGATCGAGTATTCATTAGTTTATATAGAAACCTCTAATGATGCAGATTATCTGTGAAACGATAACATATTAACAAAATATACTTGCAGAAGTATACTTATTTATTATTTGAAAACATGTTTATACCTATTAGACAGATACACACACACACACACACACACACACACACACACACACACACACACACACACACACACACACACACACACACACACACACACACACACACACACACACACACACACACACACACACACACACACACACACACACACACACACACACACACACACACACACACACACACACACACACACACACACACACACTTACGTATATATATACTACAACGCTCCCTTTCTTCTAACACAATTATCTAATATTTGTGATGTTAGATAAAAAGTTACTTACCCGTGATATTACTTTACCTGGGCGCCAGAACACATCCCAGATACAAATGACACGGTTTCAGCTTAGCTCAGCGCATGGAGACACTCTTTCTCAGGATTCGTTCAGTGATCGTGGTTTTCAAGGGGAATCGTTACAAATAACACTTTAAGATTTGCTTGATTATTATATTTAATGTTTTAATAAATGATTTTTAAACTTTAAATTATTAATGGTAGGACTTAATTATACCCTATCCTTATAATTATTGAGTGAGTGTGGAAAGTAATGATTAAGACGCTCAAACGACCTATAGCTCTTATCTGGTTTGATTAAGAGATTTCTATCTCCCAAACCAGTGCTAAAGAACAGGTCTGCAATAATTTGCACGTCCAATACTACACACCACTTTCCATTCAACACTCCTATCCTATATTAGAACTAATCTTATAGTTACAATACAATGTGTGCTTTTCTTAGTGTCTTTTTAAAATTGTTTATTGTTTTATTTATTTGTTTAGCGCTTAGGTCATTGATCAATGAATCTATTTCTTACTGTTTGATGCGTTGACCGAAGATAGGAATCCGTAGAGGTCCTCCTTTCGATGGTGTTGCACAGAAGAATGCAATGCATGAATGCATGTTGGATTGATCAATGCTGTTGAAGATTCCCTGGCAATTACAGATGCTGTAGCCTTCTGTAGCACAGGTCCTTCACGGCTGATAGATTAATTAATTAACTAATTAATTAATTAACGGTTGTTTTACGCAGCAAGTGTTATTGAATGTTGTTAATTCATCTACACTGCGGACTACTTCTCGATTTAGAACTGAATTTGCACTGTTGTGTAATTTAAAAATTTCTGAATGTGAATTATACACGTCTAGTGTGTTTAAGTACCGAACGAAGAGTGATGTTACCCCTCGCTTTTAGCTGGCGTCTGTTTTAAATACGGGCTGCTGATTGGTTGTACAAATAAATTATGCGTTTTTCCAGTTTCGACAATCTCGAACAAGTCGCTCAGACACTCCGTGACAGGTTCCAAACGGCAGAGAAATTCTTGTCAAAATCGTACTTCCTGTATTTGCAAATCGATTGATTTTAGGTATTTGCAAATGTGTTTCCGAAGATCTGACCACAGAATATTGTTGCTAAGGTCTTTATCTGTGTGTGTGTAAAATCCCTTATTCCTACGTAGCATAATTCTCTCGTTATTCCTGTTGGCGTGCGTCATCCGTATAACTTCTTTATTTGTTAATTATATTAACTGAGCTTGCGGCTACTTATAAAGTTTTTCTTGCTGAATACAATGCTGTTTTCAGAATTGCCGTTTATTTACAACTTTTGAAGTTATCGCAGGTTGAAACTGATAATTCGCTTTGAGTAAAATTACCTGTTTGAACTGGATTCTATTGTAGCGGTGACGTAGTTAGAGTGAGATGGCTGCGATTATACGCTCTCTCTCTCTCCCTTACGGCTTTACACTCGTACCGTCTATAGCTTTCATATAACGCTCTGATAGGACGCTATTATGAATCGTTATAATACATATTGTAGCATGACAGAAAATCCACCTTGTTAGAATTCAAAAAATAAACAAGTATAAAATAAAAACAAACTGGCATAAAGAATAATTACTATAATAATTAATCAAAAACAACAGTAAACTGAAATCCTAGATCCAAAGAAATCAAGTTCATTAAAAAACAAACATACAATCTATAATAAATAATAGGAAGATAATGATAGTCCAACTTATAGAGTAGATATACCCAGGTAGAATAGGAGCAGGTAAGGAAAAACCATGGATAAACCAACCCACAGAATAGAAAAATAACTATTAAAAAAACAATACCTCATTATAAAAATAAAACCCCAAAAAGATAACATAAGAAAAGTACAATAAAATAAAATAAGAACAATGTAAATTAAGTGTAGGAAAGATATAGATATATGACTAAAGGTGGACAAGTGTAATTTATTTTTATTGTGAAAAGTGACTACTAATAATGCAAATTATGTGATGTTCCTTATTCCCCAAGACTAGATAAAATTGCTAGAAATAAGATTAGGGAATACAGTGAATAGTGAGAGGAACCAGGGTGAATCCCTAAATCAAAACAAAAACAGCAGTAGACTGAATAAAAGTTAACTTTAATAAACTGTTTAAATAAAAACAGATTTGTTTTGTTGTGTTAAAAGTTCATTGAACCCATAGCATTGAATGCTTGAGATTAAATTTATTTTTATGATAATATCTTTATTATGTTTTAATAAGGTCAATTAATCATAAACAATGTTGTAATTAAATAAGGGCAATTTAGTTGTAAGGATTTTATTGGAATTGTACGTCAGAAAGGGTAATAGCAATCTGAAATAATTGTAAACTTAATGATAGAACTAACATGAAAATATAGGCCAAATTGTAAACCTCACCAACATTATAAATTAATAGTAAATAAGTAAATGAAACAAATTAAATGAATGAAAATTGTGAAATTTAACACAATAACAATTTATTATAAATGTAACAACACTTTGTGAAAGTAATTAAGGAATGTATAAAATAATATTAGAAAAAGACAAGTATATTAACACTGGAGCCTAAAGAAAAGCCTAAATTGAAGTTAGTATTCAAGTTAGCTAAGTGAATCATCAAATTACTAAGAATTAAAGAACCCAAATCATAATAATTCAATCAATGATCTTGTTTAATGATAATTGCAATCTAACATATACTGTAAACCATTTAATTTGTAAGGAAGTAAAGTAGGTAAGGCCTACCAGCAAATATAATGTAAATATGACTTTTAAGTTCAAAAATACTATAAAATATATCATGTATGGTATTAAATTATGCAGAATTAAATAAGGAATGTGCTTATGTAATTAGAATTTAATAAGAAAAGGTAATAATCAAAATGTAATTTATAATATAATGTAAAATTCAATTCTTTTGAACAAAATCAAACTTGAGACTTAAGTACCAGCTGACTGAAAACAATGTAAACTTACTAATAAATCAGCCAGGACCTTTTGTATGATGAAGAAAAAACTGGGAGTTGATTGTTAGACGTCAAGGTGAACACATCAGAACGACATAGCGAAGAAAAGAAAAAAAATTTTAACATGAACTAAGCCTAAGAAAAGGAAATTTAAAATATGATTTGTTAATACCAAAGTTAAATAATAGAAATCCAACCATTACTTTTATGAAGATTGGCAATTGTAAACCAGATATAGGAACAATCCAGGCACTAATTGAGAATTTTTCAATGTGAATATTACCACGACATTACTGGAGGAGCTATTTGAAACGAGGACACGTTTAACCAACACCTATTACCGAAACTAAAACGGATTACGAACACCGAATCATCACACTACAACGAAGAAAATTAATAACTACTGCTCTGGTGAGGGACAATTAAAGAATAAACATTATTTTTGGAGGAAAATCGTCGAGAAGATCTTGGCGTAAATACGTAGCAAGAAAGCGGCCATCTTTGAAGAGAATCTGGCGACGGCTTCAATCAGCTGTGATTACGTCAGCCCATGCATAGCTTGTGGTTCGAACAATTAAAATTTGTACTAACATTTTTATAATAAAGATTATTTCTATTTTATTAATTAAGAACCTTTAGTTGTAAGTATTGTACTTTTCAGCATTGCCCTTTTCTGACTTTTGATAACAGTTAAAAGAACCTATTATTTTAAAATGTTATTAATTTAAATAAAAGAAACCAAATCGACTTGAGATAAGAGTTTTCGAGTTGTGAATAAGTATTTCGACTCAAAGTCGACTAATCGCAACGAGATCAATAAATTCAATTAAATATTCCATTTTTGAGTTTTATTTCTTTGCAAAGTATATATTTAAAAGAATTTCAGATATTAATTGAAACCTGGATGTCAAGGGGGAAGAGAACAACATCGAAAAGGAGTAAAAACACCGAATATACAAATACAACAAATCGATTATTCAATCTCACAATCTATTTAAGGCTTGAAACAAATTATTCATAAACCACAAAAATAAGTAAAATAAGGTAGGAATTAAAATAACAACGAGGGTTAATATAATAATAAATAAATAAATAAATAAATAATTAATAAATAATAAAAAAATAAATATAATTTTTTTTTCTTTTCAATAAATTAAATTTAAACAAAATGTTTCATTATCTTAATTGATCAGATGAAAACGAGTCGTTACAAATTGGGTCCAAACGTGGAACATTATTTTAAAGGAATCCGCTACGCAGAAGGAAGATAGAAATAAATTCCAGACTATAAATAGGAATATTCTCATTTATTTTTGTAACAGAAAAACACGTTCCGTTACAATATATATATATATAAAAATACACACATACACACTGACATATATAAATAGACATGCATATATATACATAGTACATACAAGCATTAGTACAAACGACATCGTGCATAAGTTGCGTAAGTTCAACCTTATGTGCGCGACCATCAGGCGAACCCTTAAGTCAGCAAGTAAAGGAACACGCCTAAAATTCTACAAGGTGATGGCTCTTCCCACACTTCTTTATGGGTCTGAGAATTGGACTTTAACGAAAGGCCAGGCCAGTCGCATCCAAGCGGCTGAAATGAGATTTCTCAGGTATGTGGCAGGGTATACTGTCCATGATCATAGAAGAAACACAGATATACGGCAGGAACTGAATGTTATGAGTATACTCGACAGGATCGCCCAGTATCGGTTAAATTGGTGGGAACATCTTTGCCGAATGGATGACTGCCGCATCCTCAAACTACTATGGAACTATAAGCCGAGGGGACGGAGAGGTGTGGGACGTCCGAGGAAGCGCTGGAGTGACCAGCTGTAATATTTGCCTATTTGAGACCGGAGAAAACCATTCTTGGTTTAAACCTTGAGGTTGATGATGATGATGATGATGACATACAAGCACGCAAAAATTATCACAACGGTAATTAGTTACATCTGCAAGTCTAGTAATTTTTTACCTGGCGCATCACTCACTGCATCGTACGGACGCTAAAAGTGTTTACAAAATAAAACCTTTGTATTTAAAATATTCAAATATTTCAAAATGAATATGAATTGATTTTTTTTCCATACTGATATCAATGTGATACACGTAATAAATCTTTGAAATGTGCTCCCTAAAAAATGTTTATATTTGCAGAATAATCTGATAGTTGTTTCGCAAGTTTTTACGTCGCTGCAAGAAACTTTAAGTTACGATTTTATACCCCCTCCCCTCACACACTTGATAACACAAGAGTCAAGAATTATTTGCACGTTTACTTATTTTATATGCGAGACACGTTTCGGAAGTACGTCCCCGGAAGTTACCTTCTGTCGTTGACGGTTTCTGCCCTGTGCGTGGGAGAGAAATGTATCGTTTATCGTTTGTTGAACCATTGTTTGTCGGATATTCTTTTTAACCGGTTCAAACATAAGATTGTGTTTTATTATGCGTAATTACATATAGTCGAGTGTTAGGAAATTTTACGGTGTTTTGTATTGGCTTATCACTGTTCGTCTTTAAATGGTTTTATATTTTGCGGGCGTAAATGATTTGGTTTTCTAAATGTTTATGTTGTTTATTTGTGTTGTAGGCCTATGTGTTTCATTGCGTCAAACTAAAGTAGTATGGCAACTCGTGCTCTTTATTTACGGCATGTATAAAGACGTTTCATGTATCTTTCGTTTTTTTATAGCCTTTTGAACATAAATCTCGCATATAAAATAATTATAATTGAATTAAATCATCAATAATGTAGTTCGTCAAGGCGATCAAATTTAGAAAGTCTAATATGCGCGTGTGCGCGTGTCAATATATGTAGTCACTCTCAAGCACGTTACAGAACAGTGTTTAATGTCGTGAGAATAATCGTATAAAGTTTGTTACCGAGATTCATACCTACGCTGCTGGTGATCTCGATTGCGACCTGTGTAACGTTGACAGTAGGAAAACGATTAAATCGTCGTGGTCATCCTTTACGGCTTAGGCTACTAGCCTGTTCCAGTCTCAATGGAATTCATCCGACCATCGTTTACGGGGTCTTCCAACACTTCTCTTCCCCATTGGATGATAGTCAAGGGCTCTTCTTGAAATCCTAGTTGAATCCATTCTCTCTACGTATAACCGCCACTCCGATTTGTATCGGTAAATTTCCTCATTTAAGCTTTCAACTACACCTAGCTCCATTCTAATACGATAATGTCTGATAAGATCTCTCCTAGATCCCTTTACAGCCGTCAAGAACCTCATTTCCGCTCCTTGTATTCTAGATATATATCTTTGGCCTTTCTAATTCAAGTCTCACTACCATACAGTAGCTGAAGTATGGCCATTACATTATAATATTTCGATTGCATCTCTTCCCTTGTTTTCTTCTTTAAGTGTTTAAAGATACATCCACAAAGCGACTGGAAGAGACTAATTTTGCTTTCAACCTCCTTATCATCTTGATATGTTATGCTGCACCCTAGATACTTGAAATCTGGCACCTGTTCTATTGGCGAGTCCGTATGATAATCTTTGTTCTAATATGATTTGCCCTAGAAAAAGCCATAACTTTTGTTTTAGATAAGGAAATGGTTTAATTGTAATCTGTTAAAATATTAGTAAGATAAAACAACGACATTTGGAAGTCATTTTCATTCTCTTGGATGATTACAAGATCGTCTGCTTACATTAAAATATTTAAATAATATCCATTGCCCAAGTATAATGCTTTGGGGGCGTCCAATTTCCATTTACTTATGGCATCATCTATATAGATAAAATAAAACAGGAGAAAGACAGCAACCCTGCCGAATGCTTTGGGTTATTCCAATGGGTTCCGATAATCTGTTTTTATCCGTATCTGCGTTCCATTATGTAATCTTTTAATTACCTTTATTAAATGAACAGGGTATCCTCTTCTCTGCATTATCCTCCACAATGTTGCTCTATCCAACCCGCAGAAGACCGACGAAAACCTTGAGGTTGATGAGGTTTCTCAGAAAGTTAAAGTAACAGTAGGTTCTTAAATTATTTGAGAAGGAGAAGAGCCCAGCTACTTGGACGCAAAAATATCGGCACAACGAACTATAAATAGAATAGCTGTAGGTAAAATAGAAGAAAAATATTAGAGAGGAATTGCTCGTTTGTAATACACGGCACAAATAGTTAAAAGTCATGAATTGTGACTCACACAGTGCATCGAAGAGAAAGCCTGAAGATCGATAAACGTAGTGCAGATACCAGTCAGCGTGTAGGCTGTTACTCTACGAAAGAGAGGGAGAGAAAGAGGGAGATATTAACGTTATTTAACTGTTCAATCAAGACAAATTTTTTTGAGACGAGCCGTGTTGACATGTTTCATTATTGTGGCCATTAAGCCACGTTGATCTGATTTGGTTACAGACAGAGTGTCAACTGCATCAAGTTTAAACAAAACAAATACAGAGAGAGAGAGAGAGAGAGAGAGAGAGAGAGAGAGACAGAGAGAGAGAGACAGAGACAGACAGACAAACAGATTCGTCGCTTCGTAGTTAAAATAGTAGGTATTTTTATTAAGCAAACCTAATCTCCTTGCATGAGGAAATTGTGACGTGCGTTGACCGGTACATAAGCTTCACGGATTTAGTTGATCGCAAAACACTTGGGACGAGACAGTGATATTAGCAGAAAAGAAAGTTGTAAGGTAAACGCGTGTGGAAGGAGTCTGTAAGGGGGTGAGCCTGTGGAAGTGAGCGGCACTACCTAGAAAATGTATTTTACCTGGTAAGAAATAACGGCTGTTAGAATTAAATATATCGACCACCGAATTTCATTTTCGGCAGATCTTTTCCTTCGAGCACTGATCGTCGAGTGAATTGTTTTACACAAACCAACTAGGAAAAAATTAATTGTTAAAGGATTTATAAGCCAAAAATTAAATGAACAATTTAAATGGTAATACATTTCGAAGTTATATAGCCTACTCGAAATAATAAATTATATCAAATACGGCTGGTCCTTAAGCCTTCACGGCCGGCGCCAAAATTGTTAAAATTATTATTACTCGTAGCCGGGCTCTTGTGCCGCGGTCGACTGTTATTGTTTGTGAGACGTTTCGGCCCCACCGTCGGAGGCCACCTTCAGTGTCAAAAGTGTTCACCAAGCCTCTCGCTTCTACCTCAGTACTGGGATAAATTGGCGAACAGCTGCCAAACACCTTTGACACTGAAGATGACCTCCGATCAGTGGCGGATTTATGCGTAGGCAAAGTAGGCAGTTGCCTACGGGCGGCAAAGTTTGAGGGGCGGCAAATTTTGGAAAGCTGAAATTTGACGGATGTTATGTTGTTTTTATACTTTAGAGATGTTGCACTAGTATAAATGCCGTTCAATTTCGTCCCAATATGATAAGAAACTTTTGAAAATATATATTGTTTAGTAACTATGCTTATTACATAAAGAGAATAGTTCTTCATTTACTTCTGATGTGTATATGAAGTACAGTACATCGTTTTTCCATAATTACATTTACATGCATTATCTATGTGATACTTGCATTTTATTAATTAATTATTTAACTATTAATTCGTTTACATTCAAAGACTATTATTACAACTCCCATTATGTTTCTAATTTTGTACCAACTTGTACACAGAATTGTATTAAATTGTTATGTTTTAACTTCAGATAAAATGTTTTGGAACAAAACGGTTACAGTAAGTTAATGTCTTATTGTACTCTTCCTAGTACGTTATGTAAATTGTTCTATAGAAAAATATTAAGAAAAATATTCAGATGAAAACATTATACTGTATAAAGAAAAAATTTTAAGGTAACTGAAAATCTGAAGGATTTAATTAAACCCGTAAACACCCCCCACCCCCACAGAGGTTTGTGGGAGGGCGGCAATTTATACTGCCTACGGGCGGCAAAATAGTAAATACGCCCCTGCCTCCGATGTGGGTCCGAAACGTCTGTCACAAACAATACCCTAACAGTCGACAATGGATAAACAGCTCGGTTAATAATAATAATAATAATAATTTTGACTATATCAAATATATTTGAAGATAAAAATCAGCGAACAAATCAATAATATTACGTGTATTATAACGTATATATTATTTGGGGGGAATTGTAACTTTGAAAATACCGGTCAATGACCTATAGAATCAGCTGTTTTGGCCAAACAGCTGTTTATACTTCCTCAGTACAAAGGTTGCTGCACGCCGTGTATGTATTGCCCGCTGTGATACACTTTGTACAGCCTCCTACATATCGTTCACCCACACAACATGATGTCAGCTGAGCGCGTTATATAATAACAGAGGATTGTGTCCGCATGTGTTATAAAAAAAAAACCTTATTACAGTTGCATTAAAACTATTCTATTACAATGGGCGTGGATGAGTGAAAGTGAGCTTTCGTGTTGAATAATCCCGCCGTTCAGTCGTGTGTACTGGACACAAGTAGAAGGCTACTCAATCACTTATATTTGACACAATACGACTACTGCGTAAGAACAGTCACTTCTACTTGCGTGTTCGTCCCCTACATTATCCAAGATGTTGTACCTGTTTCCTGGAAGTTTGCTTCTCTATAGTTTTCAGTTTCAGTCTGGAGTCGAAAGTGTTAGGTCTTTTATCTTCTGAGTATGTCATAATCGGTCGTAAAATGGCTTTCTAAATTCTTACTTTAAACTCTATCCTTACAGTTTATTGTGCCAAATATTTGCAGAAACATTCTCGGCTTTATTGACTTCATACGCTACTGTCCTTGCTAGAATTCCGCTGCTAGTTACCACAACCCCAACATAATTGTAAAACATAATTTGCTCATGACTTGTCTCTAGTGTTCCAACTTACACGTTAGTTATTCCTTACTTCCTGTTAATCCTTGTTTCTCGATTACTGAATTCGAACAGCAATCTTTGAAGAGCAACATCATTGTCCGTAGTCATTGCTGCATCGTCTGCATCTACTTTATGCATTTCCGTATTGTAACACATTCACATCGATTTAGAAAAAAATGCTATTACTTCATTCATAATTACATTAACTAATAAATGATTGAAAGAATTCCGTTATCGATTAATTGGAATTTTGTTGGTTACTTTGCCTGTACAATATGGTAAACTTATTCCTATATAGTTTTCGATTAAATATACTATTTTATTAGGTAGTACGTTATTTTCCTATAGAATTTTTAGAATGCTTTATTTATAATTGAACAAATGTCAATATCCTCGAAACAAAAGTAAAATCGTTTACTGCATTTCAAACGTCTTTCATGTACCTATCTGACGTACGTATAATTCGCATCAGTAAGTGAACGATTCCGCCTGAAGCCTTGCCCCCCCCCCCACCAAATAATTGTGCGGAAGGCAAAAATGTGAGTTGGTCAAAATTGAGAAAAATCACAAAACTCGAGGGAGGATATCAGATTAAAGGGGATTTTAATTAAAATCTAATTTAGTGTTCATTTTGAAGATTTCACAATTTTCGGACGCCAGGGCCCAACATCTGGGTCAAAATGTTCATATTCAATCGCCAAAATCCTCTTGAGATATCAGATTGAAGATATATAGATATATATGGAGCTACATCATATTTTATGTGTTCATTTGAAACTCTGTCAGGTCTTGGTAACTTTTTACTCTTCATGAATCTTACAATGATGATTGCCACGACCAGAAAACAAGATGGACCCAGGAGCCTTCCCGCGAAAGAGGAGAGATGGTGGAAATCGTTAGACTGAACAGGCTATGAGCCTTATACAGAGAAGAAGAAGAAGAAGAAGAAGAAGAAGAAGGAGGAGGAGGAGGAGGAGGAGGAGGAGGAGGAGAAGGAGAAAAAGAAGAAGAAGAAGAAGAAGAAGAAGGAGGAGGAGGAGGAGGAGGAGGAGGAGGAGGAGGAGAAGAAGAAGAAGAAGAAGAAGAAGAAGAAGAAGAAGAAGAAGAAGAAGAAGAAGAAGAAGAAGAGAGTTCCATAGAATTTTGATAAAATTCTGTTAACTTTGGTAATACAGTTGTCACTTTGTGTCGGTTATTTCATGTGATTATATTCAAGGATGTTTGAATTTGTTTATAATATCAATCTGGGGCGGTGCTTATTTGAAAAAATAAAAAAAAAACTGTACGCATGCCAGAATTCCGTCGTGGTATATTGTGTGGAAGACCATCCACGTCGAACTCGCATGACTTATTTAGGTCTAAACGTATACTACTACTGGATACACATATTTTTATAAAATGTTGGAACTACTCTTTATAACAGAGTAGTGACAACAAACCCAATTACGCGCCACCGGAAATCCGTGGTCTGTACTCCAAAAAGCCATCTAATAACAATGAATATGAAAGTAAGCTAAAGAAAGTTATTACTGAATTACGATAATACAGTGCCTTTTTTTTGAGGAGGCAAAGAATTTTTTTCTGGCAGACATGTCATATTTATATGATGACTAGCTATTACGCGCGGCTTCGCACGCGAATATTTGACTTTTAATAAGTATTTTAATATAATTTTTATTGTCTATGTCTATATGGCGTTCTGTCAGCTCGTATAACAATTTTGTACTCATTAGTCAAATTCTCTCCAAAGCTGTTTTCAGCACTTGTACTAAATTATTTTGTTGGTGCAACAGCTTTTGGAGATGTAAAAGTACCCGTTTACAAAGCCTTTGGAGATATTTACAAAGTACCTGTTAAATCAAAAACACTAAATTCTTTATTTTAAGTGTTACTGTGTTAGAAGCATTGTATATCACATTAAACGTTATGTTTTCCTCAACCATGGCTTTTATTTATTTCAGGAGTAAACTAAAAACCAAAAACCGTTGTCACCTAACCTCACAAATGAAAACAACACGTATTTTTGCTTTGCATTAAGTAATAGGACAATTTATAATTAGTACACTTCTTCTTTTCCACATCGTAATATATCGATACAATCGCATATTATATAAAACATCGAAAATGTACTGCAGGAACGGATAAAGGTACAGTTCCGATGCCACTAAATAGCTTTTGTTTATTTACTTGTTACTATGGTAATTAGTTCTGGTCTCCATGGTGTTGTTGACATCTTTAGTAGTAGTGTTTAATATATTTCATTACTTATTCATTGTATCATGAGAAATACGTATAAGCATAAATTTTATAATCGTTTAAGACAATTACAAAATATATAGACGTATCTGTATACGAAACTACAAAATATATCGATATAATCGCATATTAAAAATATTAAAATCTGCAGGAACGGATAAAGGAACAGTTCCGTTGCCGCTAAATATCATTTGGTTATTTCCTTGTTACTATGGTAATCAATTCTGGTCTCATTGGTGTTGTTGACATCTTTATACGCGTAAACGAAAAGGCATAATTAAAAGGGCCTAAATCGTGGAAATGGGGCAAAATATCAAATTCCAAGTTAGACAGTGCTTTTCGCCTTGTGTCAAAGGTTACCTGTGCAAAATTTGGTGGCAATCGGTGTAACGGTGTGGATTTGTATTCAGTACACATAAATCATCAGACTTTGAGTTTATATACTGTATATATAGATGAGTAACTTACCAGACAAACTTATTACTTTTTGTCATGTTTCTTCGTATCTTTGTAATTTAGTTAAGATTGTTTGGACACAGCTGGTCGCACTTCATTCATTTCATTATCATTAAATTATTATTACATCTAAGTAATGCTTATTTTATGTAGACTATACACAGATTTTAACTGAGAAGGTATTATTTTATTATTATTATATCTAAGATAGTATGCATTTTATTTCTTGTAAACCTTGCAGCTCCTTTAAGAAGTACGTTTCTTGTGTAAAAATTATATGCAAAGTTGCAAACCTTGTCATTGAGAATGTTTTATTATTTGCGTTACCATAATGTCATTATGATTAGTATTAGTGTTGTTGTTGTTGTTGTTGTTGCTGTTGTTTATTAGAACAAAGTACTAGCCTCGATTTCCTCAGCGTTAAACGTTCTTGATCAAAAAAACTTCAACATTACTCCCTTAAGGAAAACCGATAGAAAGTAGAAGTAGACAGTTGCTGATATTTTGGCATTTTTATAAGAATTAAAAAAAAGCATCAGACAAACAACTGCCATTGACTTCCGAGTAATGTACGAGGTGTGTATTAGTTACGGCCAGCGTCGACATTGTTAAAGCCGGGCTGTTAGGCCCTGAAGCTGTCATCCGACGGTGGGACCGAAACGTTTGCCACTATTAGCAACAGTCGACCACGGCCGACGGCCGGCTTCGAATAATAATTTTAACAATACGAGGTGTGCTAAAAAGTAGAGAATTATCGTTTTTTTAATAAAATAATTTTTTTATTCTTCAAAATTAATATTGATCCCTTCAAGATAGTCTCCATCTTGACATGCAATGCTTACGTTTTTCTCCAGTCCGTAAAACGTTTTATTTGCGAGATTCACGTTTTGGTATAGCCTTCAGTTAATTCAGCCATTTTGCTTTATCTTCTCTATGGGTTCAAAACATTGTCCTTTTATTGTGCTCTTGGTAACAAGAAAAAGTCGCATGCGGTCATATCTGATGAGTATTGTGGCTGCGTCATTACAGCGGTCCTACTTTTTACCCAAAACTTGCGAATTAGTAGTGACGTGTGAACCGGAGCGTTATCATGGTGCAAAATCCAATAATTGTTTTCTCACAGTTTTGGTAATTTCTTCGGTTTGCCTAACGCAACCGATGTTGGACTTCAAGATAATACTCTTTATTGGCAGTACGGCCTTACGGTAAGAATTAGTAGCAGACTATGCCATTTTAATCAAAGAAAACAGTATGGAGAACCTTCACATTCGATCTCACTTGGCGTATTTTTTTTTAGTCTTGTCTCTTCAGGAAGCTTCCGTTAGAACGATTAGACCTTTGTTTCAATTAAATATAATTATTTCACTACGACTCGGAACACAAAACTTTTTATGGATAAAAACGTGAAAGCTTTACCTTACAACCTGAATCGGTTTTCACTTTTGAAAAGCTTCACCGAGTCGTAGTGAAATAATTATATTTAGTTAAGAAACGGACACGTCATGGACAACGAAATCCAAGGACTTTGTTTCAATGTTATCCACACCGTACACCCACGTTTCGTCACCTGTTGTGACGCATTTGAGTAAATCTGAGTCATCAGCGACTTCAGCCGACGTTTGCTCAGCGATGTTTTTACGATGCTGCTTTTGCTGAAAATTTAAAATTTTTAGAAAAAAATGGCTGCTACTCGCTTTATGCCCTAAACGTTAGTGACAATTTGTGCTGGGATTTGAATTTTCCCGGCGTGATCTAAACAGTTGGCCTCTGGACGAGACAACTACGCAATTAGTAAGGCTGCGTCTCTGCTCCACATCGACGTGATTGAGTTAGCCAGCCGACTGTAACAGCTGATTCCTTGCTGGTCGAAGTTAGGTTAAACAATTCTAAACAAGTCGAATTTCTGTACCTTGGTGGGTTAGCATAACAAGCTGTTCCACCTCATTTCATCTTCAGCCTTCCGACTGGGCGTTTCGTAGTCTGACGGCGTGGCAAACTACTTGTTCAGCTTACTATGAGTTCGTAAATCTATAAGTGTCTCAGGTGAGAATCATCACATTATTCGCTGTTATTTTAATAAGGGGTTATGTGTGTTAATTTAATAATGAGAATGCGTGTTAATTTGTGTATGTGTGTGAGTCACACGTTACTTCCGGTATATGGGAGGACGTGGCGACTTTGCACTTAACTGCTTGAGAAATTTAAAAGTAAATGTGCAGGTAGAAGTAAAAGTAAATGTAAAAATAATTTAATGTAAATGTTTTGAATTTTGTAAATGTTAATGAAAATGTAAATGTGAATTTTCAAGCTTGCTTATTACACCGAACAGTATTGCTAATAACAGAGTAGTAGTGTGGATAAAAATTGTGAAAGTGTGTGTGTGGGGTGTCTGTGTTCCGAGGGGAGAGAGAGTTGGGGTAGTTGTATTTCCTGATGGCCCACTACAAATAAAAACTGTTACAGGGCCCCCGCACAGCCGGGAGAAGGGGAATGCGGAGATGATGACACCAACATCCGTCACCATCGGCAGAGCTGTGCGCTAGAACACTCCGCATCGCCGTCAGACTTAGAAATACTCCAGAACACCAAAACGACAGCTGCCCAGAAGGAGACAAGCAGGAACTTCGGAAATCACCAGTACCAGTACCAACACTCATCATCACAGGCTCTACTTGCTATCATTAATTCTCCAAACGTACAGGATGGTGAGAGGATTCCATTTATTAAACCTCGACAACAACACTCCACCGGTTTTCAAAGCATAAAAGCAAGCATACATATAAACAGTATTTTTCATATTTATAATGATTACAATTTTGTTAGAACAAGTCCCGTGGATATAGATCTGTGATTTATATTATTAACTGTACTAAAAAGGATTCACTTGTTATACTGTTTGATTAATTTTTATTGTTACTAGTATTGGCAATTGTGATTAATACAGATTGAATATATATATATATATATATATATATATATATATATATATATATATATAAAATGAAAACTAAGAACTGCTATGAATTACGCAAGAATTCAATCGTTAGAACACTGTATGATATTTCAATCTAGCAAAATATGTTATGATAATGAAATGAGGAAACACTAATAAAAAGTTGTTACGGTTTAAATGAGTGTTTTATTGCAAGTCCTGTCACTCTGGGGTCCAGCATATTTTCGCTCCATCTAGGCCAAGCGTCACGTAACGGCCATAACTGGGGCCGTTACAAATTGCTTCGCATGGACCGTACGATACACCAACTTCCTCAGCATTTTCTCTTGTAATGATTTGGCGATTACTGAGTACGATATCGTTACCTTTTTCCACATTTTCTTCGGTAGTTGATATTGTAGGACATCCATTTCTCTTATCATCTTCATTGTTTTCACGTCCCAATTGGAAACGTTTGTACCACTTATAAATCCTTGGTTTGGACATAGTGTTCTTTGCAAAAACCTTTTCCAACATTTGTACTGTTTCACTGTCCTTGATATTATTTTTAACACAGAATTTAATTCAACTTCGTCATTTCGAGAATCAAAAATCGCCGAGAGCGCTGGAATGTGTCGTCAATGTTTGCTTGTTAAACACAAACTAAACGTTTAATGTTGCCCAAAATTGACACGTGCGTCACACAGAGAGTGGTACCAACATGAGACAAAAATTGTAAATCGGAAACGTATAGCATGCAAAATTAAGAAATTCTCGTTATTTTTTTTTTATAACACCTCGTAGTAGTTATATAACCAAAATCTCGACGAAATATTCTCGTGGTTCTTATAATGTTTTCATTTGAAACTATTTCCGAGTATTTTAATTCTATAATTTTATAACTCTAATTCCATATATTTTAACAGTGAGGTTTAATTATTATGACTGGCCTATCTATTATAGACTCAAATATACATTTTCTTATACACTAATCAGTATAAAGACAGGTATTTAATTTTTGGGCTCACAATATCGGCGGAACTGAAACTGCTATCAGTTTGCGAGTTGCTATACTAGCAAATGTTACACACGTATAAATCACTATTATTAATTAATTAATATTTATAAAAAATTAAAGTCGTTTATTAGCATATTATCTGTTCAATTAATTATTTCGTACAGCTGAAATTCGTTTTAAACGTAACAATAACGATATATTAACGTTGGTATAAGTAAAAGGTCAGCTTGTATTTTTTTGAACAGGTAACTAACTACTAACTACCTTCTTGCTGTTATTGGGTCATGTGGCTGTTCACCGCCACACTTGGTGGGGTGGCTGTACGTTGGCCTTCGTCTCGTTAAGCAACCGGTATTGTCGTTTATGAAGGGCTCTTGAATGAAACGATTAATTACTTTAACAAAGAGATCGCACGAGACGATCCACTTTTGTTTCGTTTTGTTTGTCATCAAAAATTAACTGTAGAATGGGTTTTGTAGTTTTGCATCATAAAAAACCTGTAAAATATATAAAAACACTTGGTAGGTTTCACAGATTTTATTTAACAGCTGTTTCGACTACCTAAGCCATTGTCAAAGAGACGACAATGTCTTAGGTAGTCGAAACAGCTGTCAGAGTTAAATAAAATCTGTGAAACGTACCAAGTGTTTTTATATATTTTACAAAACCTTTGTATTAATATATTTCACCAAGTGCCCAACGAGTCATCAATTAATATCGTGAAAAACCTGTAAGATGCACGAGCAAAGTTTTACCTGCATGCATGAAATAACTCGGCTGAATGTGAGCACGACGAGTTATAGAGCTCATAACTATTGCGGACAACAGCTGTGTCCGTACTGAACCCGAAAGTCGAGTTTACGAAGAACTGTATCAACACTTACAGATAATTTATATTTTTTCTTTGATCAACACACATGTAGTTGTAGTGAATAAAATAACTTGTAAACGTGAAAATATTATTCAGTGTTTCTAATCGTGTTGCTTCAAAAACATTGAACAATTAAAAATATTTAATTTCATGTTTGAAACATTATTACTTTTCAATTACGAAAAATTATAAATCCTTGTTTCGATGAGACATCTGGGTGTTATCATACGTAAGCAAACATGTAGTAGAGAACCAATAATATTTAATTAGTAATTATTGATAAATGCAAATATTTTGTAGAAATTAAATCCATTTCTCTATTAAAATAAATTATTTTAAAGACTGTTTAAACGATTACACTGATTTACGTTTGTTAAGGAAGGATTGGGGTAACGTTTTTAATACTTTGTGAGCAATTTTAATGAAAACTAATCATTTTTAAGTTACTATATATTTGTTAAGTATTCCAAAAAGCAAGCGCTCGCTTGGTTGTTTGACGATGCAGTATGTACTTTAAAAGTAGGCCTACATACGCGCGCGGGGTTGTGTAAGCGTGTGTGCATGCGTGGTTATTTGGTAGGCAGACCTATGCCGTACACAGACTCCCCCCCCACCTATCTTTTGGCGCATAGGCCTATAATGCATTGATTCATCTAACTCTAAACCTCTATTTTCCACGAGTAGTTCCATTTATTATTTGCTGCTCTTTCTTTGGTCAGCATCTTTCCTTCCCGGTGTCGAGGGGAGGGGGTCACCGGTGCACCCCATTTCACATTTTTCAGCATCCATTTCGGCCACAGCGGACTCTCCATTCTTGTCTCATGTCCATTTATCTCATTCACTCACCTTTTCTACCAATCTCCTTCTTATCTCAGGATTCCTTATTTTGGATGCTCTTGTAAAGTTGGCAGCACTTCCTCCAGTAATTCATTAACGTAACTTAATTAGCTCGGTAATCTGGAGCTATTTATTTGATTAATTTTACATGATTCGGCTCCATATGTTGGGGCACTTTCTCATCTGTAGTTGTATAATTGTGTTATGAGAGATATTATCGAAATGAATTAATTAATTTACCGACATACTCTGTGATCTACTCTACTCGTCGACTATTCTGTACGTTACTTTAGTTCATTACCGACTTGACTGTCATTGTGATTGTATTTAATGCGGAAAGTATTTTAATTCTGAGTTATTTATTTGTTCGGAAAACATGTTGCAGATGGATATGCATTTGTTAAATCGAATCTGCAAAGACTCTCGATTACAAATATCCATACCTAAGACCAAGGTGATGGCTCTTCGTGGACCTGATCCCGTACGGGCTGAAATTATTGTAGATGGTACTGTCCTGGAACAAGTCAGCAGTTTTGAAACCGGACTGCAGTGTGTGTTACAATGCAAGCAACGACCTGGTGAATAAGATGCATAAGTTCAACCTTATGTGCGGGACTATTAGGGGAACCCTTAAGTCAACAAGTACAGGAACACGCCTAAAATTCTACAAGATGATGGCCCTTCCCACACTTCTTTTTGGGTCCCAGAATTGGACTTTAACGAAAGGTCAGACCAGTCACATCCATTTCTCATATACCGATTTCTCATGCACGTGGCAGGGTATACTCTCCATGATCATAGAAGAAACACAGGCATACGGCAGAAACTAAATATTATGAGTATATTTGACAGGATTGCCCAGTATCGGGTGAATTGGTGGCAACGTCTTTGCCGAATGGATGACTGCCGCATTCCCAAACAACCACGGAACTATAAGCTGAGGGGACGGAGGAGTGTGGGACGTCCGAGGAAGCGCTGGAGTGATCAGCTCTAATCTTTACCTGTTTGAGACTGGAACAAACCATCCTCGGTGTAATCCTTGAAGATGATTATTTATTTGTTCTAGTTAAAAGATGCGCTTTCGACATGTCAGGCCTAAAAAAATGTTGGAAAATGTGGACATGTAGCAAAAAATGCTTGGAATGAAATAGACAAATAGTAGGCTATAACGAATTAAACGAATTATACAAAATTAAGAAGGTTGTCTAAATACGTAGATATAACTTATTAACACAATCGTAAACAAACCTCTTAATGCCATAGATCTCTTAATCGTAGACTTTGTGCTCCTAATAAGCAGCGAAAAATATATGGTATGCTGGCGTGTAAGTATCAGGATTGGACCTACAAAGGCGATAGAATTTTACTCATAGAACAGAGCTATTCACCATAACAGCGGGGAAATGTCATTAGATATGATACCTAGGACGATTCATTTTATGGAAACTTAATGGCGTTCGTCATTTGATATTAGTTTATGTTTTCCAATCGTATGTAGAGACACACACATATAGCCAGGTAACAATCGACGGGCGTGAAAATCAGGAGTTCAGTCACAACGTCAATAACTTTTACGTTGCGATAAATTACATGTTTAATCAGCGGAAACCATACCGGTGACTGTATTAATATAAGTAGAAAAATCATGATGCCAGTGTAGCCAGGCATCGCCAGTTTGTCGTACGCCGAAAAGGAATAGCGAGAGAAAACAAATGTATGGAATTTGTGCGCATTGATACGAAGGTTAAATGGGCACTAAACTTGTTTCTAAAGCACAACACGTAAAATTCAGAACGATTTCACAAATGCTCGTACGTAAAGTTTCCAAATTATAAACTCCGGGTTAATTAGTAGATTTTAAAAATATAATGCGATACCATTATCTTACTTGACTAAAGAAAGCATTTTTGTCGCTTGTAACTTATTTTCAGATCGCTACTGAGACCCCGATCGTTTCAGGACGGACTTAACGAACCGCTCACAGACACATTCGGTGTCCCAGTGTAGCACGGGTAGTACCGAACTGGTCCGACGGTCAAAACATTCCAAAGATATTTTTGTTCCATAACGAAAGGTCGCGGTTGAACTGGTCCGATGGGTAGTTCGCAGGTAGAGGCAGGAATTCCCGAATGGGTACTAGCCTAACCCCCCACCCTTCAACAACTGCCTCATTTCTCTAGACTCAGTGTCAGTTCTCAGACAGTCTCAGTGCAGTGTAGTACTAGTAGAAGGGCACAATGTTTTCCATGTTAAGTGAGAGGGGCTTTAAGTTAGTCGTTTTTGAGGGATTTAAATATTCAAAAGGTGACAAGACACAATCGGGTCAAAAGTGGCGATGTTCTAGAAGAAAAGGGTGTTCGGCGCATTTGTTCTCAGATGACGCGGGTGACATTTTATTAAATACTGTTGGTGTGCATAACCATGAACCATGTCCCGACCTAAGTAGACATTACATTTCTAACAGTGTGAAACGCAAGGCAAGTGAAACATTACTGGAACCTCCTGCAAAATTGATAAGAAGAGAGATTGCGTCCGCTCCCGATTCCTTGGCTGACAATATCACTCGTGATGATGTCGAACGAGTAAGGAGAAACTTGAACTATGCTAAAAGAAAAAATCTTCCTCCTCTTCCGAAATGTGCTGGCGATGTCCACGAAGCTTTTGACAGCTTACAGATCAAGACTAACAAAGGTGAGGATATGTTGTTACTGAATATTGCCACTGAAAATATTATCGTTTTCTGTCCTAAGAGTAATGTGGAGTATCAGAAAACATTTTAATCACTCCCATCCCAACATTTATGCTTTCATTGAAGCCATACAGAACGTATAAACTGATGCGTACATTGCCATCCGGAGTTCAGCAAAACCTAGAACTATATACAACAGCAAGTACAAGAAAAGGCTTCAGTACTTGGAAACTTTACAGAAATACTATAGATCAGCCGACCCAAAGGGAAAAATATCGAGGTTGCAGTATATTAAGAGTGCTTCATACCAGTATAAAAAAGTTTAACAAAAATCGCCTATCACTCAGGAACAAGAATGACCTGAAACTGTAAATAATGTAAAAAAAAATGTAAATATTCCTAACTAATAAGTTATTTGACAAAGCCGAAAGGCCACTACATATACTGTGTACGTTATTTGACAAGGCCGAAAGGCCGCTACATATATTTACTATATTGTCCTGTGTAATTTTATTGGGACAGTTGGTATAATATATGAGCGGACGATAAGGCTTCTTCGATCCTTGGTTTTGATATTTTAGCGTCGGACCAGTTCGACCCCACTAATTGGTTGATCTCCAAATTCCTATAACCATCGGACCAATTCGACAACACCCGTGTAGCACGGTAGTTCAAGGCAGTGTGTGTACTTATGTTGTCCATTCGTTAACTAAGTAGACTATTTCGCATATGCGTGACGAATAGTTAATTAACGGACAAGAGGGAAACTATATCTTGATAGAAATAATGGTATTTCTATAGAAATGGAAATGTGTGTGTGTGTGTGTGTGTGTGTGTGTAGATGTTAGTTACAGGACTAAACACAACATTTGTGATCACTGTTAACGTGCTGTTAAACATTTCTGTTATAAAAACTGACATGAGATTTTAAACTTTGCCTTATAAATTAATAATGAGGCAATTTATTTTTACCCAGAACAATAGTAAAGTACGAAATAAAAGCAGACAGACCAAGCGGTAGTATGCGTCGATACTACTGTGGTGTAGAGTCGTACTGTAGATGCTTAACTATGAAATGAAGAACATTGAAATGTTCTGTATTGTATATTTAAAAGTTTCGTGTTAACCAGATTAGAAAGGGAGCAAACGAAAACCCTGTAACTCGAATCAACGACAGGCGGACGGGCACTGAAGTGTCGATAAAAGACGTTTAATGTTATTTGATCATCTTAAAAAAACGTTAGCGGAGAGTTAAAAAATATACACTAGGAAGAGAAAGGGTAGTAGACATCGGAGGTAGTGCAATAACAGCCTGAGACAAGAAAGCAAGGAGTTGGGAAAATTTAACAGTATTTTTGTAATCACACATTCAGTCATATTAAAACAGTATTTTTGTATTTTTTGTAATCGTATCTGACAAATATGTGTATGCTTAATATTAACACGTTTGTTATCATAGGTAAGCAAACATGTAGTAGAGAAGTACTAATATTTAATTAGTAATTACTGATAAATGCAAATATTTGGTAGAAATTAAATCCTTTTCTCTATTAAAACAAATTATTTTAATGACTGTTTAAGCGATAACACTGATTTACGTTTGTTAAGGAAGGATTGGAGTAACGTTTTTGATACTTGATGAGGAATTTTAATGAAAACTAATCATTTGTAAGTTACTATATATAAAAATACGCAATCGGAATTGAAAGAGAAGTTCTTCGTGCAAAAGTGTTAAAAATGGAAGGAGTCCGGGGTAGGAGAGAGAAAACCGTAGGTTCAAAGTGGACTGAAGACAGGAAGAAGAACCATAGTGGAAAGATGAAAGAATATTGGAGAAAAAGAAAAGAACAAGGAATAAAGAATTGAAATTAGCATGTGGTCCTCAGATGGCCGATACAAATAGAAGAAGAATATGAAATTAATAACAATAATAAGAAATCATTATTAAAAAATTAATTAAAAGATAACTAATCCAACATTTTATTTTGGAAAGGGAGTACAAATAAATTTTGTGTTTTATTTTCTGTTTATAATTGTATAATAAATTTATTCTGGATTCCTTTATAAACTACATTAAATAGAACTCATTTATTTTATAAGTAACCGCCGTTGGTAAATGTAAAAAACTGGTAGAAATTAAGGGTTAATTTTGGAAGACTGAAAACAATTTTGTTTATAGCTATGTCGAATTTGTTTGTTTATTTGCTTGTTTTTTAATTGTCAAACGTGTTTGATAGGTTTGATGAATGCGGTAATTTTTACTTATCATAATTAAAGAGTGAAAAATCGAAATACGTGACCGGCTGTATGATTTAAATGTTTAATTAACTGTACACCCCTAATCCAGTGAATATCTCTGCACAGCTTGGGCTAAGACTTGGTGAAACTATACATCTGGTTTACTCCATCTGGAAGTCTACATTTGGAAAAAATTAACGGTTTAGTAATGTGTATAATCTTACTTGGTATCATGTGTCACATGATTATTTATTGAAGGAGGGGCGGTTACCAGGATAAGAGTTCCTCCCACCCCAACAAATAGGCGGCCAAGGTCTGGTTGTAGTAACTGTATAAAAGCTTAGCGAAAAGGGAAATCTTACATACACACATTGGTATAATAATATCAACATGTACAAACTGGTAAGTATATTAGTGTATCACTCGAGTAAGTAACGACTAATGACCTTAGTACAGTAACAGCAACAGCAATAATAATAATAATAATAATTATTATTATTATAATTATCGTTGTAATGATAATAATTTTATACTTAATGGCGAAGAATGGTAACAAGCAGTGACAACAAAAAGCAGTCATAATGGGATTATTTATTTTAAAAATGTTTAACAACAGTTAAAAGGAAAAACAGAATGTTAGCTAATTTGGAAAGAAAAGGGGCCATTAACTTCAACAGTAAAATGATTTCATTACTTGAACATATTTTTGGAAAAAATGTACTGCAATTCATTATTGATTGTGGTATGTAATGATGGTTAGTGAATCTAAAGGAAAGTCTTAGTCTGTTTTGACTGCTCTGTTTCAGCAAATAAGCCTATTTCCACGTGCTAAAACTATTGGAGACATTTTCTTCGGTGTTATTACACCTTGCTTTCGTTTTCAGTCAACGAGCAATTTGTCTCTACAAAAAGGAACTCGAGTCTGGTTAAGCTTAAGTTAAGAATTTAGATGCGGAGTAACTCCCCTCTCCTCGGTCAATCCATAAGCTAGACAAGTGTTACGCTTTTGTATTAACCACTACACTAAATCATATGCTCACGTGGTCATACTCTCATTGTTCAAGTTTATGTGCGAAGTTATTAATTTCTTCGTCCGCTGTAGGCGTCTTAAAGGTCTCAGTACTTGTTTTCTAGTTTAACAATTTGTTTTCTACTAATAGCTTTTCTGTTAATTAACTAACCTTTATATTTGATGTACAGTTTTTCTCGATACGATACTTTTATTTAAATATGGCTTTCAATTGGCTATTTGAGTTTAGCTATTAGTTTGAATTAGTTTATCAAAACTAACTAGTTTGAATTACAAACAGAATTATCACTGTTGCACACCACTATAGAAAAATTATTCCGATTAGCGTTTTTAAGCTTCACAGCTCATCGTCAGATTGGAAAAACAGCTATTGTTTCGATTTTTCCGATCTGACAATGAGCTGTGAAGCTTGAAAGCGCTAATCGGAATAATTTTTCTATAGTTGTGTACAACAGTGGTAATTCTGTTTGTGATTATAACCACTAACACAACTTTCTTAATTTAATTTGAATTAGTTTATTTAGGTTTAGCTATTTCTGAGTTAGTACATGGCATGAATATCTATTTCATTTTACTAATTTTCTTTTATTTGTGAAATTCATGTGTACTTTTATTTAAATTTATAGCAATTTCATTGCACGTTCTCGTCCATGGACCGTTTGCTGACTGTTTAAGCTTGATAATCGCACTTTCTATAGTTCTATCTATCAATAGTCGACTAAGTGAACTCTTGTTTAATCGGAGACATAAATCTAGTTCTGTTTGCTGTTTGCAACAATGCTAAAAATGATATATTTTATGGGGATATAGCTTACGCTAACGCTTAGTTAATTAACTGACAGTTAATCAACTAGCTCGATTGAAATAACATTCCCTAGATAGATCCATAGTACATAATTACAGAATACATCAGCCACAGCTCTAAGGGTATTTGAATGATTAACATTTTCTCATGTAGGCTACGTTTTCGAATCCAGTTTTTTCTCAAATTATGAACATTGTGTAACTAATAAATTTTAAAAATATAATACACAATTCCATTACCTTACTTGACTAAAGAAAGCAATTTTCTGCTTGTAACGTATTTTCATATCGCTACTGAGCCACGATCGTTTCAGAACGTACTTAACGAAACGCTCACAGATACATTTGCTGTCTCAATGTAGCACTGTGGCTCAGGGGAGTGTGTTGTCCATTTATGTTGTCCATTCGTTAACTAAGCAGATTACTTCGCAAACGCCTGAGGTCGACTATCCTGTATTAACTAACGCTTAGTTAATTAACGGACAAGAGGAAACTATAGCTTGGCAGAAATAATGGTGCCTAGATAGTCACATAATATATCAACCGCAGACGTATGGTGGTGGTGGTGGTGTGTGTGCCGGACGTTTCTTCTGACACGAGGTAGTTCACTATGATGCTACGTAGCAATTTTAAGAGTACTTCTTTAATTTTAAGAGTTGAATTCGCGTCTGTGGGCGCGAATTCAACTGTAACGTATAAATTTTACTTTTTACAGTACTTGGTACGTTGGTTGCATACACAAAAAGTTTTATTAGAAAATCTGACAATATTTTGCATACTTTTCTTTTCTGACATGTTAAAAGCAAAATGTTTTTAAAAAATTTCGAGCTTCTGTTGTGGTTTATCAATAGAGGATATGGTGTTTCTTGTTTGAACATTCTGATGAAATGGATTATGATGTGTAGTAACATAAAATATATTGTATTTTGTGCTATATTATGATGAGCATAAAATAACATCTTTTGCTCTCACATAAACAAGTATGTTTTGCTGTGTAAAAATTATTCAATGTTGCAGGAAATAATTGTGGATAATACTGGATATTCTAGATGTTAGACTATCGGGGAATTAGATAATTTGCGTAAGGGAAAATTTTACGAATTTACTAGTTTCATATATTGTTTTAGCCAAACTGTTTTGTGCGAGCGATCATTGAAGAGTTTCCTAAGACCGACAGTAGATTACATTCTGCCAGACCTGACTCACGTTAACTCGCGTATTACAGAACCCACAGATTTTAACATAAGAAATCAGCATTAAAATGTCGACAGCTTTTAGACTTGTAGTAAATTTTTATTCCTAAGTAAACAGTTTTGAATTTTTATTAAACATATTTGAATTAAAAACAAGTACACATTACGTATCTATTATGTGTCATAAAAACGTCATCAGTAGAAGGTCAATAATCTGTAGTTTAAAACCTAAAATATCAACCTTTCCGCACTGGAAATGATCGGTTCCTTTATTTTAAATACATAGAATTCTGTACTGCATTGAAACGCACGTAATTCAACATACCACTGAATTCTATACAGATTACTTGACTGTTTTTACAGCTATAGAAGCCTACCGTTCAAATCAGGGGTGTATTTATGGGGGAGGAGACGAACGTGACCGGACCCCCCTCCAGAGGATACAAAAAGTTGACGTATTTTGATAACCTCTTGATTTTTAGGCTATTTGATTATTTTTTCAGCTGTGTACGCTAATATAGTAGTAACTTTTTTTAAAATATACAATCAGGTTTATTACACAGAATTTGGGTATACGTTTGAAATATGAATAATAAGAAAATCATTTCAGTTAATAAGTATCTTGTAAACAATGTTTCAATAACGCGTATTTTTATTGTATTATTACCGTTTACTTCAATGGGATTGATTTCAGAATGTTAGCACACGGTTTTCAACCACATTAAAGACAATAACGATGATTAGTCGTAACTTGTAATTTCTTTTTTTATGAAGCCGAATCGACCGGACCCCCTCCAGGCCAAATTCTAGATACGCCATTGATTCAAATAGCCTAATTTCAAGTATCGGCCTTATCGATGTTTCTTGTACTGTGCTTGTAAAGTACGAGATTGTCTCGTATATTGCTCAGTTTCCATGCTGTCGAAACCTCCCATTGAATATGCTATGTACATTTGACTATTTTTATGTTTATTATTATATTCTAATGTTTTATGTGTGGTTGTTTTAATAGAATACTTTGGAGAACCCGAACAAGTGGATAATTTGAACTACTCATGGTGCCAGTTATTTCGGATTATCCACTGTTTATTCTATAGGCTATGCGATATTTGATTAAAACGTAGAGCTGTGTATTTCAGGTAGTACTGAGCGCGATGCTGGCAGTGGCGGCGGCCGCCCCAGGCTATCTGTCGCACTCCGTAGTCGCGGCGCCCGCAGTGGTCCACGCACCCGCCCCCCTCGTAGCCGCAGCTCCATTCGTTCCTGGGTACGCCGCCCCCGCCGTAGTCCACGCCGCCCCTGCTGTGTATCCCGCTCCGGCAGTCGTCACTCACTCCGTAGCGCCCGTCTTCGCTGGTCACGGACCCGTCTTGGCCGGCCACGGACCCGTCTTCTACGGACACTAACGACCGTTTATACGCTGTACATACGTGAACGAAGCTGTAATGCCAAAATTGTGCAATAAAAAACAAACGTAAATCTCTTTTTTGTGTTTAAGTTATCGACCAATTGTTTAAGACTAACCTTATCAACGTTATAAAAGAATGATCCGTGTATATTTTCACACGAAGTTCTGTAAATTTTATTATGCTACAATATTGTAAAGTTTCCTACATTCATCGATTTCTCTAAGTATGTGGTATGGTATGAAGAATAACTATGTACCGGATACCGTAAGACCACAGAACAAGAAAGAAACGGATGATGATGTTTTGAAACTGGTTTCAACAGTCAGAGCGAATGACTGAAGGCGTCAGACATCTAAAAGGGCAGAATTTGACAGTGTCCACAGTGTTTAAATTGAATGCCAAGGTCCACAGCGGGTGAAGTGCTGGAGGAAGAAGAATAAGATGTCACGTTATTCACTTTGTATAAGTTCATATTTATAGCTTTGAAAGGTACGTGAACACGTTTGAATAAATATGTCTTGTAAACGAAGGATTTTCGTATTTAAAATAGCTGACAATGATCATTTTTACTTCCATGTTCTATAAGGAAATGGAAGTGTGGTCATGGCGAAAAAAATCGTGTTCGAGATAACGGCAGATTCTGGTTGTACTACCATCAAAACATGAAAAAAGTCATTTTTCGAAAAGTGTGTGTGTGTGTCTGTGTGTAGACATTTCTCTATGGCAAACGATAACATCCGCAAATTCAAACAGAATCAAATAATTTTTTGCATACAGCCCTTAATTGTAGAGTACTCAAAGCCTATTGTTTTTGGTGAAGATCGGTTAAGGGAAAGGGGTAGTTTACCAGCAACGTTTTACGTTTTAACAAGAGTAAAGTGCATAATTTTGATAAATAATGTATCCTAAAAAGAAGGTCATAAAATCCACTGTAGAAAGGTAGATGAAATATCTATAAATGAAAAGGGTAGTTGAATGGGGAGGGGATAATTTTTTTATAAATTAAAATGGTAGTTGATGATGGAGGAGGTAAATTTTTATAAGTTTTATATGTGTACTACGTTATTGACAACAAAGAAGTAGTTTCTATGGAAACATTTCATTTCACTTTAACAAAATTCTATATTTTTCATTTTAATTTAAATCACATATGAATGAAAATATATCGTTCCTGGCAGGCAAGCATATCTCAATTATGTAATGTCTACTTTTCCAAAGTTTTATTATTGTGATTACCGCAATAAAAAGACCGGCAGGACACACACACACACAAAATTCGCGTTATTTCTGGCCTCACTAATGTTTATTTTCTTATGTTTGCACGCTTTTTAAATGGAAAGTGCCGAAACCCACACCAACACAACGCGTGCAAGCCGAAAAGGTGGACATCGATTTGCTTTCTGTGGATCGCTGGGCAGTGTTGTTTTATTCAAGCAATTAATACAATCTGTGTACTTATTTCTATTATGATATGAGAATTTTAAACTAATATGTGCATGTGTGTATGTATGAAAAATATATAAATATTTTTCTCCTTTGGAAAATTGTTTGCCCCTCTTTGAAAATATTTTGACCTCCCTGATGGCTAGTTATTTACTAGCCTGTGCGGAATATAGCGTTATGACATGGATCAGAATTGTGGGTGTTAAACAGGAGACACAAACGTATTAAAGAAGAAATGTTTTGCTGAGAAATTTATAATTATACGGGTGAACAGAATAGTCGTTCAGGAAATCAGAAGACAAATGGAAGGAAAGAAATTAAGACTCAATTTTAAAAAAGAAAAATTACTAGTATAGTATTGACAGGAAAGACTTTGATAACACTATAGACATCCCTCGGCCCCCGCAGCGAGAATCCAATTTCATTACAGGAATCAGATCGCAGCTACCTTTAGCTAGCTCTTCGTTCGACCTACAGACATTTTATCCAAAAGTACAGTCCTTTCTCACGAAGGCTGAGGATAGTTTTAATCCACCTGACATGGTGGTACGATTTTACCTGATACGTAATTTCTTCAGAACTCAAGCATCCACTTATTTAATTAATATTTAAATGATTTTAAATATAAATTTTAGGACATGGAAGTCATGTATGGTTCTCCATACCGATTTTTTTTATTTGCCCGACTGCTTCATTTTCCAAGGACCAAGGACTCAAGTTTAAAAAAAATGACACAAAACTTCACAGTCACACAGAAATCTGCCTTATATTTTTTAAATTTTTAGTAGGAAAGCAGACATTTTTATTGTTTTTATTTGGAATTCCGCAGTGGTTGATTTCTAAAATTACAGGTGCCGGAACGCATCAATTCAGAATTTTTACAGACACAAATAAGTTATACTTACATTTTATATTAGCGTATAAGTTTATATCAGGTTATTACAAACGAGGTCTACATTTTTAAAGCCTTATAAAATATGTAACATACGTATAAATTTGTATCTAAAAAGATAATAAAAGTTTACTGATATTTCTAAAGAGCTTCATCGTCAGGTTAGTCGTACGACAATCGAAGACGTGCCACTCATGATGGTGTCATCCCGGAGCTTCAATCATACTCTAAGTGATGGTTTCTGTGGTTCGGACATTTTAAAAAAGTTTCCATAGTTTCATCATTGTGTCGTCATATTGTTTGTTTCTTGACCTTTCCTTACTCTTTGTATCCAATGCTGTATTTTAGGATCCAAGAGATCCGGAACGCCGTTCCGGCGCGTTCCCCCTGAAATCAAGCCCTGGAATTCCATAATGTAGATAGCCTATCCTCTGGCATTCATCAGGATCGACGCGAACGCTGCACCTAACACACAGGTGCAAAGATAGGCAACAGAAAGCCTGTGTAACAGCTGATCGGCTGTCGAGTGCATTATATGATTTTTTAAAGACCGTTTTATGACATTGTTCGGTCAGGGGAGTATTTACGGGCGGGACGAACGGAACCGGACCCCCCCCTCTGAGGGCCGAAAAAGTTGACGAATTTTGTTAAGCCCCTATTTTTAAGCTCTTTTATTATTTGTTTAGCTGTGGCAGCTAACATAGTAGTAACTCTTTTTATAACCTATACAAACAAGTTTGTTAAACAGCATTATCCTATACGTTTGAAATAAGAAATATAGGAAAATCAATATAATCAATGCAGTCAGTATCTTATAAACAATGTTTCAGGAACGCGTATTTTTATTGTGTTATTACCGTTTACCGTTTACTTTAATGGGATTGATTACTTTGAATTCATGACTTATTTTTTTCTTTTGTATGAAACCGACCCGACCCCGGAACCATCTCCCATCCTATATACGCCACTGTGTTCGGCGACTTTACCCCTCTACATATTTACGTCATCAAACGAGTGAAGTAAAAATGTGTTTTTTCTTATTCTAAAATTCTAAGACGTTAATGTCTGACGTTGTTGCTTAGGCGTTGCGGTAGCTAGACGTCCTTGTTATAAACCACACTTCTGTTTACATATTCTGTATTATTCTATTGTATTATTGTAAGCCAAAACTGCTTCCTGTCATTAATTCGACATGTACTTTTTAGAAAAACTTTCGTCTGGTGTAATTGAGGAGCCGTAGTCTAATATTTAAAGAAGGAGAAGAAATACGTGTCGAAATACCTTGCTTCATTTACGTCCCGCCTGGTTTCTGGATTTTTGGGCTTATTGGTCTCGTAATCAGTCGCATAATATTCTTTTTACTCATATTCGGTCTTATTATTAATTAGTAATTAGTTTGCTCAACTCGATTAACACGTGAAACCACCTGTAAAATAAACCACGTGTAATAAATTGGCTAGGGAGACTCTACGTCACCCGTCCGACAGTCTAGACATGTTTGCTCCACTCGAGGAGGCGTTACGTGGTACAAAGTTTTATGGCAACGACGAGGTCAAATAAAATGTCCTAAATAGATCTTTAATTAAATTAATCATTTTTCGATTGGATGATATTTTGTCTCTACCTACTACGGCGTACGTAACTTTTAGAAAATCTGTTTGAAGGAAGACAGACTCAAGTCACAAATACGGAGATAATTAGGCCTATTTGTTTCCATTATATTATATTGAATGTTTTTGTCAGTTATTGGTTTGACCTATGATCTTGTTAACGTCTAAGTCTTTCAAGCCTTTCGTCATACCTATCACTTGAGGCACTATGACTGGGCCTAGTATGATTTGTTATCAATACAGATTCGTTGTGATTAAATATAATTGGATAAGTCTATCTCATTTTAAATGGCGTTTGTCTCTCACTCTTGGGGGGGGGGGGGGACGTTTATGTATCCCGTAATGGTTTTCATATCTATCCTGTAACGTTCCTTAATATGTAGCTTGCTTGTATTTACGTTTCAGTGATAAGAAATGTAAAATTTTTCCCTCACAAGAAATCTATTTAAAAAGTTAAATGAAAATTAAAAGATGTTTGAATCGAAAAAGCCTACCTAATAAAAAACCGTTTGCATTGTACGCAATGCATAATCTATATATTAATACGTGAAGAGAAAACTTTGTACCCCTTTTTAAGCATATTGCGCGCACGGAGGAGTGTGAGATTTGGCATAGTTAAAGTTTATATGGAGAAGGAGTGCAGAAAGCTAAAATTTATATATAATATGTGTTACAAATACATTAAATTTAATAAAATAAAACATTCATTTGCACTTGAAAATTCAGTTAAACTTTTTCAAACAATGGTAATTGTTAAAAATAAAATAATTTTGTTGCCAGGCAATAAAATTATAATTTTTTATTTTAGTTTACGTGCTTACTGCCAATGTCAAACACATAATAGTCTGTCGTTTGTTTACGTTCATACTGCCAATGTCAAACACATAATAGTCTGTGGTCAAACAGTCGCACAGAGTAGAGATTGTCGCCAAAGAATTTTAAAATGTTGCCAACAAATAATTACTGACAGATTGACTGAATGAGGTGTGAATTTTGTGTGATTTCAAATGTTCCTTTTTCAATAGCCTGTGGAGTGTATGTCAAGGCAAAAAAGCGTTTATTTTATATTTTGTATATTAGATATCTGTGTTTTATATATTAATGTGCAGTTGAAAGTGAAATACAGCTTGCTTAATATACACCTGTTCCAAAAGGAAAATTTTGTAGCAGCAATTTGAATTGACTTACTCTCGCCTAATTATTATTGGTGGTTTCAAAAAAGTGAGTACATTTTATTATTTTTAAATTAAACCCTGTCTAATCTTAGTTTAAGTAATTTCATTACATGTTTTTTTTACATTCAGATATTCGCACCTACTTCCATTATGCCTCGACATAGAACATTGACGGGTCGGAGTGAGAGACAAAGAAGAAGGAACATATATTCGCGTGAAAGTCAAAATGATAATAGACTAAATGCAAATTTAAATAGTGTAAATAGTATAACATTGACGGGTCGGAGTGAGAGACAAAGAAGAAGGAATATATATTCGCGTGAAAGTCAAAATGATAATAGACCAAATGCAAATTTAAATAGTGTAAATAGTATACAAAATGATGAAATTATTTTGAGGGATACATTTAAATGCGCACTGAATGTCATTCCAAGAAATTTTAATACTTTTGATTGTTGATTAATGCATTTACAATGCAGGTTTTGCAATGCAAAACATTTCGAATCTGAGGTCACTTTAGGTGAAAGGACTGCATTCACTTCATGTTGTCATAAGGGTAAAGCAATATTACCGGCCTTAAGTCAAAACGAATGCTTTAAATGATTGTATGATGGACTTACTTCAAATGAACCTTCAATAAAAAGAACGTCAAAAAATTATTTTGAAAACATTCGTAAATACAATTCATCATTTGCTATGGTTAGCTCAGAAGCTAAAATTTCGGATACAGTTACGCGTGGAGTGTATCATTTTAAAATACATGATGTTTTTTATCACAGATCAGGTCCAATGACTGCTGGATATGGTTGCTCACCATGTTATGCGCAATTATATTTTTATGATGTTGACACTGCTGTCAATTATAGATTACGTGAACACTATAATCAAACATGCAATAACAATATAATGCGTGAAATCTCTATTGAATTGGAACGCATTAATCCTTTCGTTCGGTCATTCATTGCAATGAAAGATCATTGTCAGAGAGTTGAAAATCAAAATAAAGAAATTTGTATGCTCATTAAAGTAAATCGTGATTTAGATCTACGCCGTTATAATGATGCAGTTCAAACTGATGTAGCAGTAATATTTAGTACAGTTGATGGTGAGCCACCCTTTGAACGAAATATGGTTTCGTTTTCAAAAGTTAATGGTACCATTAAAAATATCTCTGTTTTGGATTCATCATTGGACCCTTTAGCGTATTCATTACTTTTTTCAAATGGTGATACTGGGTGGCATATCAATATTTCTCATAATGTACCAACTACATGTAATTCAAGAGCGCCCAGAAATAAATTAACCATGCTTCAGTATGCAGCCTATCGACTTGCAAATAGAGAAGAGTTTAGCATGTTGCACCATTCACAAAAATTATTTCTGCAGTGGATAGTTGATATGTATGTGAGAATAGAGGGCACAAGGCTACATTTCATTCGACAAAATCAAACAAGTCTTAGGTCTGAAGTTTACAACAATTTAACAGATTATTTAGAATTGAACCCCAATGCCAATAATGTTGGCCGTAGAGTAATTTTACCATCTTCATTCAATGGATCTCCAAGAAATATGTATCAGAATTATTTAGATGCAATGTCAATTGTACAAAGTTTCGGAAAGCCTTCTTTGTTTATTACAATGACTTGCAATCCAAATTGGCCTGAAATAGTTAGCAATATTGGTGTAGGTGAGTCAGCTAATTTTCGACCTGATATTGTTGTGCGTGTATTCAAGTCCAAACTGAAAACATTAATTGAGGGCCTTACACTAAAAAAAATCTTTGGTAAAGTTGAAGCACTCATTTATACAATTGAGTTTCAAAAGAGAGGATTGCCTCATGCTCACATTTTACTCTCTTTAAATGAGCAAGATAAAATTGTTAACGCTACCGATATTGATAAAGTTGTATCTGCGGAGATTCTTAACATTCAAACACATACTACATTACATGAATATGTTGTAAAACACATGGTGCATGGTCCATGCGGTGTACTTAATCCAAATTCTGTATGTATGAGAGATGGAAAATGCACAAAAGATTATCCAAAACGATTTAATGAATTTATATGTGAATCATTAAATGGATATCCATTATACAGAAGGCGTGATAATGGTATTAATGCTGAAGTTCACGGTAGTTGCCTCGACAATCGTTATGTTGTACCATACAATCCGTATTTACTTGCCAAATTTAATTGCCATATAAATGTTGAAGTATGCACTACAGTTAAAAGTGTTAAATACATTTATAAATACGTGTATAAAGGCTATGACAGTGCATCTGTTGAATTAGGTTCAGAGAGAAATGAACCAGGTCAAGAAATACAAATTGATGAAGTTAATAATTTTTTAAATGGCCGTTATGTCGGATCAACTGAAGCTGTATGCCGCATCTATGAATTACCAATGCATTTTCAGTCACATGTCATCGTTAGACTTGACATTCATTTACCGCGTAAACAGAATGTTTACTTTCGAGAAGGGCAAGAACGTCAAGCAATTGAAAATGCAAGACAAACAAAATTATTAGCATTTTTTGAATTGAATCGATCAGATCCATCAGCGCATGAATATAAGTATATTGAAATTCCTTTGCATTATGTGTGGGAAGATTCCCGAAAAAAATGGAAGAAGAGAAGGCGTGGAGGTGATAAAATCATTACACGCGTATATTATGTAGTATCACCAAAAGACATCGAACTTTTCCATTTACGATTGCTTTTATTACATGTCTGTGGTCCAAAATCATTTGAGGATGTTAGAACATACAATGGAATTATACACACTTCTTTTGTTGAAGCGTGCCATGCTCGCGGCATTGCTTCAAATGATAATGAATGGCGCGAATGTTTAAATGAAGCAAAAGAATTACATTCACCAAAACAAATGCGAAATTTATTTGGTTACATTTGTGCATTAAATGTGCCAGCCAATGCATTGGCGTTATGGAATGAATTTAAAGTATATCTTAGTGAAGATTTTTTGAGAGATTACAACGAAGAAGTATCCTTTAACACAGCTCTATTAGAAATTGAAGATATTTTGAATGTTCATAATTTGTCATGTCAAGAACTTGGTTTACCAGTTTCCACGTATTCGCAGAGAACAGACGAAGCAAATGCTATTGATCCAATAGAACAAGAGTTTCTGTTTTGTGAGCATTATGAAACTGCAAATATTGAACAGCGTAATCTAATTGATCGTGTGATTCGTGAAGTTTTGCACCATCATACTGGATCTAATGTTTTTTGTTTAACCGCTCATGCAGGTTGTGGAAAACATTCACACAAACAGCAATCATTCACAAATTAAATTCGCTTAATCTTAGTTGCATTGCAACAGCGTTCAGTGGCATAGCTTCAACTCTATTACTTGGAGGTAGAACTTTACACAATGTGTTTAAATTGCCTATACCCATTTTGGAAAATTCTGTAGCGAATATTACCGCAAATAGTAGCTATGGACGTTACATAAATTCATCATCATTGATAATTATTGATGGAATATCTATGTGCCCACTGCAAGTGTTGAAAATCATAGATAGATTATTGCAGGATCTATGCGATGAAAATGATAAACATAAACCATTTGGAGTGAAAACGATACTTCTGTGCGGTGATTTTCGGCAAATCTTACCAGTTGTCCCACATGGATCACGTGCAACTTTAATTGAAAATTATGTCACGAGTTGGCATAAATTTGTTTATTTTCATAAAGTAACGTTTACTCAAAATATGAGAGCCTTACCAAGTGAAATAGAATTTGTCGAATTCTTGAAAAAAATTGGTAATGATGAAGCCCCACAATTCCCTCAGTTTGGTGAAAATATTATTGAAATACCTCAGCAATTAATAGGAGATGAAAATAATATTATTAATGAGGTGTATGGAAATATTTCCGAAAACATACTCTCAGATAACATATTGAAGTCAGTTATTTTAGCACCTAAAAATGATGATTGTACTTTTATTAATACTGATATACTTAATCGAATACCAGGTGAACAGAAAACATATAGCTACGATAAAATAATTTGTGATGATGACAATGATATCAATAACTATCCAGTAGAGTTTTTGAATTCTTTGACTATTAGTGGTTTGCCACCACATAAGTTAGTATTGAAAGTTAATTGCATCGTTTTACTGATCAGAAACTTAAATACAAAGGAAGCATTAGACAATGGAACAAGAATGCGCATCAAGTGTATGCATCGTAATGCTATTGATTGCGAAGTTTTAACTGGAACCGCACGCAATAAGAGAATTTTGATTCCACGTATAAATTTAACATATTCCGGTACTGTTTTACCATTTAACTTTCAAAGAACTCAATTTCCAATTATACCTGCATTTGCGATGACAATAAATAAGTCTCAAGGACAAACATTCGAAAAAATTGGAATTTTATTGAGGCAGCCAGTTTTTACACATGGTCAATTGTACGTCGCAGCAAGTAGAGTTCGATCATTCGATGGTTTGAGATTTTATATTTCCGAATATAATGGCCAAGGGCATTTAGCAAATGATGAAAGAGTTTTTACAAAAAACATCGTTTACACAGAAGTTCTGAATCATTAAATTCACTTTCAAACTATTATGGACAACATTTATTTTTTTAACCGCCCGGTTTTTTTGATTTAATGAAAAAAATAAGAAAAAATACGAGGCACGTATTTTTTATTTCATTTTTTATTTTGTATTAATTTTTTATTTAAATTTTATATAATTGGAAAAAGATAGGCAAAATAACTGTGTAGCCTTGGTGAAACCTGGTCAGTATGGCAATAAAAAACCCAAGGAAATGTCAAAAAACGCGTTATTGCTTTTTAAATAAGGCTTAGCCAAGCTAAACCTCATTTTTCCTATCTTCCATATTTTTCAAATAACTCGAAAATTAATGCATAGAAAAAAAATTAAAAAATTATATAAGGTTTGTAGCAGATAATCTTCAAATGTTTTCGAATTTTGTACCTTACCAAAAATGAAATGTAATCCACTGGAATTGAAAACAATGTATCTTATACTTCTATGAATGGCAAGTCTCATTTTTATTAGCGTTTATTTGATTCAATAATAACATGAAAAAATTAAAACTGACAATGAATTATATCAAAAAGTAAATACGAATACAAGCTGTGATTGTGTTTTTTTTCAACTGTTACTAACATTAAATTTTAAATTTCATAGGTATTGCAGAGAATTAAGGCAAACAACACACGCTAATGACGTATTTGTACACGCTCGCAGCTGACGTAATAGAAAAAAATTCAAAAAAATTATATGCAATGATTATAGAGGTATACTCTTTGACAAAAGAACCTCAATAAAGTTCAAACTTAAAAATTTAATGAATTACGGTCTAATTTCGACCACTGGGCGACCACTAGTATAATATTATTACATTCAAATTTTCTCATTTTTTCTTGTATATTTTATATTTTAATAATAATAATCCCTTTTGTACAAGAATAAATTTTATTATTTTGCGAATATTACAATGTTTCAATATTTATTCACTATCTATTGAAACATTGTAATATTCACAATATAATAAAATATATTCTTGTATAATAAAGGAATATTATTATTATTAAAATGTAATATTATTATATGCATAATTTATTTATCAATATTTTATGCATAAATTTTGCAATATAATAACAAACTAGCGTTTATTGCTTTTAAATCCGACCGTTAACCTAACGTAACAAGGCAAAAGTTCATTAATTTCAATGGAGGAACTTCACGAGCACGAGACAGCTGACCTCACCGTTTCAGAGACTGGTTTAACTTACGTTGAGACTCTAACGAAGGTTGGTGACACTTGACATTAATGTCTGCTCGTATTATTGCTAATTGAAAACATATAAAATTCTTTGCTCGAGCCATTATCATTGGTAGGTACACCGTGGAAAGCCATATCATTGCATGTATTATTCACACTTAGAAGAAGACAGAATCACTTTCAGTTTAATGGAAAAACGATGAATAACATTTTTAAAATAAAATATTTTTACTTTTGTAGTTGAACTCAGGGGTTCTCAAAATTTTTATGTTTACTATACATACTTTATTAGTGCTTACAATACAAGAAAGCAAATAGAAAAGAAAGAGAACAAGGTTAAAAACTAACAAAATATGAGTAACTCGTTCAGTCAATTTATATTTTAAGTCCGCACATCCGCACGTCCGCCGCAGCACGGTTTGAGGGGGGGGGAGTGCGCTTAATGTATCATTCGGTACTTTTTTATGTTATTCTTGGCATTTTCTTCAGCGAATTCGAGGTTTCTTTTGCAATCTCTCACGGATCTGCTCCGCGTATAATGATACCTTCCACGAATTTCTCGTTAGGAAAGGTGGCATCTAACTATTCTTGGTATATTCCAATCCCAAGTAATCGGGTGCGGTCGGGTACGGCTGTCCTACCCTTTGCAATGCTAAGATTGATTTCACCATTATTACTTTACTTCGGCGACAGACAGGTTAAAAAATAAGTGCTATTCTGCCTTAGTTTTATGATAACTATATCTACACTTAGATATAATATTTAATTTTTAAATAGTCGGCGTTGCTATGTCATAGTTTATCTAACTTTATCAATCTGTGCTGGACCACTCGTTACATTTCCGGAGATTGACAGATGACAAAGGTGGTCCCCACATTCAAGAAAGGAGATCTTAATGACTGTGATAACTATAGAGGGGTCTGCGTACTTAACACGTCTTACAAATTGTATACATTCATTCTAGCAAAACTAATGAATGTAATAACGGAGACTATTCTATTCAGACTTCTGGTGTGTCGCTCTTGCACAAGTGGCGCATTGGCGTGCGTTGTTTCTGACCTTGCATGATGTTTCCTGCTTCCTTTAGATAACCTCTTAGGCGGCCAGTATTCGGAGATGTGGACGTAGCATCTGTTACAATGCGAATAGGCTGCTGCACGAAGGACTTCGATTGTGCGCGGTGAATTACGTCAATGCTAAGTTTACTGCCGCAGCCCTATACTTCTGTTCCGTACGTCCAGTTAGGCCTAATTACAGCTTTGTGTAGAAGGAGTTTGTTTTCTAACGCCAAAGTTTAGGTTTTCTACCAAGTAGCCAATATAGGCTAATTCTTCCATCCCCAAGTCAATCTGCTTCTCTGTTTTAGGATATGTTCCCTCCAATTGATTTTACTGTCAAGATGAACGCCTAAGTACTTAGGATATGTTGATCTTGTGTAAGTATAATTCCGTGTACTTAATTAGATGATCTTATGTGTAATTTCTATTATTCATAAAAACTGGAGGACATTGATCTTTTCGTAAAGTGAAACTTACTTCGTGTGATTAAGATTCGTTAATGCCGATGTTCCACTTCTAATTGAAAGAGGTGATTTTGGAGGCAAAGCATATGGAGGCGTTTGAACTGTCATATTGGAGGAAGGGGATGAACATATCTTCGGCGGATAAATTGGGGATAATGAGAAAGTCTAAAACAAGCAGTGAAAAAAGGAAGATTTTGGAAGCCAAAAACAGAAGAAACCACAAAAAGAAAGAAGAAATGCATGCGCACAGTTTCGGAATGTGGTTGTGGTGAAAAATGTTTAGGGTGAAATGGCCCGATAGATTGAGGTACAATTAAGCACTAATGAGAATAGGAGCGAAAGAAAACTCCTGAAAGTAATAAGAAAGAGATAAACATGTTGGTTGGGAGATATATTGCGTAGAAACTGTCTGCAGCTAAGTATCATACAGGGAAAGAAAGAGAGGAGGGGAAGAAGAAAGATTGGAATACCTGATAGCCTATCATCAGAAACGGAAGGCGTTGTAGACAGATGAAGTCAGATGCACAGGAGCGAGAAAAATCAAAAGAAAAACAGTTGAAACTTGTCGTAAGACAGTTTTATTAAAGAAGAAGAAACAGATGGCAGAGGAAATTAATAGGACATAATGAAACTATGATTACTTAAACAGGGAAGAAATGAAAAGAAAAACAGGAAGAGGAAGCCAAGAAGGAGGTTTGTGTTCGGTGTGCGATGATTAGCGGTGTACGAATTAGTTAGTTGTTTTGGTAAGTAGATAAATTCAAACATTGTGCTGTGATTGAATTCATTGATTAAAAATTTTAACGCCAATGAAAATTCAAAAGGAAATAGAAAATGTGTTAAGAAGATCCTGCGCCTTAGAAAACAATAGTTTGTAAGCGGACATACGAGTTTAAACATGGTAGTACGAGCATTGAATTTTTACTTAAGAAATTTCACTGTATCTTTTCATCGTTCACCATAGAAAATATTCTACACACAGACACTTTTCGAAAAATTACTTTTCTTCATGTTTTGAGGGAAGTACAATCAGAATCAGCCCTTATTTCGAACACGATTTTTTTTTCGCCATCACCATACTTCCATTTCGTTATGGAACATGGAAGTAATAGAATGTTACCAGTAAATCTTCCCATAGCTGCAGTAAAGTAACTTACATATGCCCGGATGACTCACAGTAGCTATAGCTGCCGAGCGACAATACTGTACCTGCCGGTGAGCTGTGACACACTCCGTCCCTCGGACATATCTTTACATAACTTACATAATTTGAAAACAAAATTGTTAACAGTAGTTAATAAAAGAGTGTCAAGATAAGTGAAACAAAAGGTTTACTTTTCAACTGAAATTTATTTACGGTTATAATATAAATCTGTTGGTTACTCCTCATAATCGGTAGTATACTGTATAAGAAAAACTTAAAAAACGTTTATATTTAATTAATAAATTTGTGTTAGTGGTTATAATCACAAACAGACATAACACTGATTGCACAACACTATAGAAAAATCGGTATGGAGAACCATACATGACTTCCATGTTGTAAGATTTATGTTTAAAATAATTTACTTGAATTCGGTTCGGTAATTTCTAAAAAAATATCGCCCACCCTCAAACTAATTTCACTATTTATAGATATTTTTGTTATTATGGGGTAGTCGTTTAATATAATGTTATTTTCAGTCACTTTATCCATAAATATTAGGTAGGCTTACTTTATTCTTATAAAGAAACCCACTACGCAGATAATAATCCCTCCTCCGAAGCGCTCCGAGGACACTCATGGACCTTGACCATCTTGCAGAGGGTTCATTCCCTAAAGACGAAAAGTCTGTCTATGAACCGTTCCTCTGTAAACACGTGCAGTTACACCGCCCAGCGATCCACAGGAAGCAAATCGCTATCCACGCTGGACACTTTTTCGGCTTGCACGCGTTGTGTTGGTGTGGGTTTCGGCACTTTCCATTTAAAAAGCGTGCAAATGTAAGAAAATAAACATGAGTGAGGTCAGAAATAACGCGAATTGTGTGTGTGTGTGTGCGTGTGTGTATTGCCTGCCTTTTTATTGCGGTAAACATAATAATAAAATGGAAATGTAAACATTACGTAATTGAGATATGCTTGCCTGCCACGAACGATATATTTTTTCTCATACATGATTTAAATTAAAATGAAAAAATATAGAATAAAAATATAGAATTTTGTTAAAGTTAAATGAAAGTTAAAGTTAGGTAATTTTTTGCATACAGCCATGAATTGTAGAGAACTCAAGGCCTATTGTTTTTGATGAAGATCAGTTAAGGGAAAGGGGTAGTTTACCAGCAACGTTTTACGTTTTAACAAGAGTAAAGTGCTTAATTTTGATAAATAAAGTATCCTGAAAAGAAGGTCATAATAATTCACTGCGGAACGGTAGATGAAATATCTATAAATGTAAAGGGTAATTGAAGGGGGGGGGGTAATTTTCTATAAATGAAAATTGTAGTTGAAGGGGGAGGGGATAATTTTTTATAAATGTATTACTTTATCAGCAACAAAGAAGTAGTTTGTTGTTAAAATTCCTTCCCGGGGTGATTGGCCGTGGTCCAATGTTTTTTGCAAAACCAGACGTTTCGGCAGTGCCATCGACTGTGATAATCAGTGAAAATCGAGTGCATTAACGTGAGGTGGTATACGTTAGTGACCACAGTACTGCGGTTAAAGCTGAAGAAAGAAGTAGTTTCTATGGAAATATTTCATTTCGAAAATGATTTTAACTATAAATCTGAGCTCACGGAAGTCGTGTATGGTTCTCCATTCCGATATTATTCTATAATGGTGTGCAACAGCGTTATTCTGTTTGTAAAAAATTTTTGAAGTCAATTCAATTAACGATAAACATTACTGTTTGGTAGTACTGGGGTCAGGTTACATGCCTACTTAACAATGAGATCATTTAAACAGCAGTTAGTGTTTCAACACCACAATCTTCAGGCAATTAGGTTCTATCTAAGGTAAGTTTGAGAAGTTTTTTTAGTACCGTTTGCCTAGAAGAATATACGCATTGCAAACATTTTCTTACGTGTAGGTAGGATAGAATCGTATAGTCTGTGTTCTAATATACGTATTAAATTATATGACTTGATAAAGTTCAAAAGTGCTAGTTTACTCGACAGTGTGTGTGTGTGTGTGTGTGTGTGTGTGTGTGTGTGTGTGTGTGTAGGGCGACACATTGCGGAGGAGGTGGCCACAGTGCGCCGACGACGGCTACAGGTTGTTAACCCTGGCTCCTTTGCCTTTGGGTCACGTGTTAATTACAAGTCTCAAACAAAGTAATTAATTATGAGGTATAGTGCGTCACGCAGTACAATAGAGATGTTATAATCGCTTTTTCTTCACTTTTTTACTGCTTCAGTTGGGATACACTTTGGAAACAACTGTACAAGTTGAAGAACCTACAGAAAAAATTCGCCGTTAGTCATTAAAAGTTGGTTGCTGTACATTCCTCGAACGTTAAAACATTTTCCTTTCGAGGAACAAGCTAGTCTTTGTTACTATAACTTTGTTTTTTTTTACGTTATAGCATCCCATATACGTCATAGGATTCGTCACCACTCATCACATCCTAGTTTTCGCCTTCGCTTGACCAAACAATCATGATTCATTAATCCTCTTGCACCGATAATTTTTTAACGTGTCCGGTTGTCTTTTACTTGGATTTTTAACAATTTTGTTATTTTTACAAGTATAGTGGAGTTCGCGCTACGACTTAAACCCTTTCCAAGAGGGTCAAGTTTTTTTCGCAGGATTACTCCCTATGACTTTGGTGGACGCAACACCACAATGCAAAGCACCAAGGTATCCAGCTATATAACGCTCCTGTGAGTACATACAGTCTCAAGGTATGCATAGTTAGTGGACATAATTTATCTAACGGACGTACCATCAGCAAACTGGTAACGAGTAGTTGGAACTATGATTTACCGTGCTGTTAGGACGTGGTCTACTGCTTGCGTGCGAGACAGACGTTTCGGCCCGCCAACCGAGACCATCTTCAGTGTCAGAAACAATTCGCACAGAGTCCGCCAATTAGCCCAGTGCTGAGCTAGTGAAAACCCACTTCAATTTACTTAAGTCTTCTCAGGGAAAATGCATAGTCTCTACCTCAGTACTGGGGTGATTGTCGGACACCGTGCGAATTGTTTTCAACAGTGAAGATGGCCTCCGGTGGGGGGGGCGAAACGTTTGTCCTGCACACAAGCGGTGGACCACCGCCTTACAACCCGACAAATAATATTGCCAACAAAGTTGAAGCCGGCCTTGAAAGCCTAAGGAATTCTATATGGCAACGCATAATTTGGTAATCAGTTCTTTGGTCTGTGAGTCAACTTGGAAGGTACAACATGAAGGGTAAAATACCCGTGTTTTTTTGGTTGAGGCGGGTTGTTATGTTGAATTAAAAAAATGCTCAAGGATTATTGGAAACAGCTATAATTAGTGTTCATCGTTGGCAGTAAAGGCTATTTAAGAATTAGCCGTTCTTGGAACGTCAGGAACAGTTCATACTATCTTTCATAAAAAATGAAAAAATACACTAATGCCTCGCTCCAAAATGTAAACCATATTACCTTTTTTTAATAAAAAAAAGGTGTACTGTATAGCAGTGGTTCCCAAACTTTTCAGTCCGCGGACCCCCCCCCCCCCAAAATAATTTAAAAATTCACGGACCGTGTCTGAGTTCTGAAATAAAACAAACAGTAAATATGATACACAATATTTCAATTAAAATTGTATTGAAATCAAAATTCTCTTAACTTGAAAAATTAGAATATTAATTATATCAAACATAGTTTAATGTGAACAATTAAGCTGCTTTTGAACAGATAGCTCTGCAACAATGGGTTTAATGTCTGATAATTTCAATATTAAATCACTCTCGACATCAAGTTTATTTTTTAACTTTGACTTCAAGTACGTGAGCAAGGAGAACGCAGTTTCACACAAATAAGTAGGGGGAAACAGTTAAACGCTTCAAAGCTTTTTTTGCGGGTTTAAGGTGGTTAGTCATTACATTTAACCAGAAGTCAGCTAACTGTAATTGCGGAAACTGTAATTTTAATAAACCGTAAGTTGAAAGTTCTGCCAGTGAATCTTTTTTTTGTAGTGCAAGAGAGAGGTCTAGTCAGTTCGGCTGACAAACAGATCTGCTACTCACTATTTAAAGACACGATTAAAGCCATTAGTTTGAAATTACTTTTACAATTACATTTAGTTTGAAAAACAAAAATGCCGGAATCTTCTACTAATTGTTTTACGATTCAAAAAATTAGATTTTAGAGCATAAAAAAATCGGAGAAAATTACGGTATATTCTAATTTTTCTTAAAAGTGTCTGCGGACCCCCTGAAACATTGTCGCGGACCCCACTTTGGGATACCCTTTGCTGCACACATATGTTAATATCGTATAATTAAATATATAGGCCTATATTACGAATTACAAATTTAAATGAAGTGTAATTTAATCGAAAATTTATAACTACGATGGTTAAAAACGTTGATGTAGTATAATTTATAGTATCTCTAATTTCAAAATGTATATATTTTTGTAGGAAAGAATCCTTTTATGTTTTAATTCTAACTCCCATCCCCCCATCAAACACACATACTCTCTCTCTCTCTCTCTCTCTCTCTCTCTCTCTCTCTCTCTCTCTCTCTCTCTCTCTCTCTCTCTCTCTCTCTCTCTCTCTCTCTCTCTCTCTCTCTCTCTCACTCTCTCTCTCTCTCACACACACACACACACACACACACACACACACACACACACACACACACACACACACACACACACACACACACACACACACACACACACACACACACACACACACACACACACACACACACACACACACACACCTATATGTGTTTATACATGTACGATGTACGATTACTGATTACTGTGTATTGTACGATATTGTAAACAACATTGTATGGTATGTCTATGTTTATCGATTTTTTCATAAAAAAAAAATAAAATATCGGTATGAAGAACCATACATGACTTCCATATTCTAAGATTTATATTTAAAATCATTTTCGAAATGAAATATTACCATAGAAACTACTTCTTTCTACTTACTGCTTCAGCCTTAACCACAGTACTGTGGTCACTAACGTATACCACCTCACGTTATCGCCCTCGATTTTCACTGATGATGGAAGTCGATGGCATTGCCGAAACGTCTGGTTTTGTAGAAAACATTGGACTACGGCCAAATATCCCGGGAAGGAATTTTAACAAAAACTACTTCTTTGTTGCCGATAACGTTGTACACATGTATATAAAAAATATGCATAAAATTAATGGCTTGTATAAGTTAATGATTGATCTCCATTAAGTAGTGCTCAAGTTTCCAAAGTTTTAATATTATGATGTCCGTAATTAAAACATCAGAGCAGGTTTAGTGTGTATGAGGGTACACCGTGGACAAAAATTTTCAACATTTCCTATTGAGCGTTGCTTAGAATAAAGCTGCGAATCTACAGTGTACGTTTCACAGAACAAACACGCGGAAAAGAAGGAGCGCTCCGAAGTCACTCATGGACCCTCAGCATCTTGCAGAGGGTTCATTCCCTGAAGACGAAAAGTCTGTCTATGAACCGTTCCTCTGTAAACACGTGCAGTTACACTGCCCAGCGATCCACAGGAAGCAAATCGCTATCCACGCTGGACACTTTTTCGGCTTGCATGCGTTATGTTGGTATGGGTTCGGCACTTTCCATTTAAAAACCGTGCAAATGTAAGAAAATAAACATGAATGAGGCCAGAAATAACGCGAATTGTGTGTGTGTGTGTGTGTGTCTTCCCTGCCTTTTTATTGCGGTAGTCATAATAATAAAATGGAAACGTAAACAGTACATAACTGAGATATGCTTGCCTGCCATGCACGATATATTTTCTCTTATACATGATTTACATTAAAATGAAAAAATTATAATTTTATTGCCTGGCAACAAAATTATTTTATTTTTACTTCCACATTCCTTAAGGAAATGGAAGTATGGTGATGGCAAAAAAAATCGTGTTCGAGATTATTGCAGATTCGGATTGTACTACACTCAAAACATGAAAAAAGTCGTTTTTCGAAAAGTGTCTGTGTGTGTGTCTGTTTGTGTGTCTGTCTGTGTGTCTGTCTGTGTGTAGATTTTTTTTCTATGGCAAACGATAACAGCCGCAAATTCAAACAGAATCAAAATATTATTTGCATACAGCCCTAAATTGCAGAGTTCTCAAGACCTATTGTTTTTGGTGAAGATCGGTTAAGGGAAAGGGGTAGTTTACCTGCAGCGTTTTTTTATCAATGGTATTTTATATGGCAAACGATAACAGCCGCAAATTCAAACATAATCAAATAATTTTTTTCATACAGCCGTGATTGGTAGAGTACTCAAGACCTATTGTTTTTGGTGAAGATCGGTTAAGGGGAAGGGGTAGTTTACCAGCAACGTTTTTTATCAAGGGTAATTTTCTATGACGAACGATAACTGCCGCATATTCAAACAGAATCAAATAATGTTTTTCATACGTCACTGAATTGTAGAGGATACAAGGCCTTTTGATTTTGGTGAAGATCGGTTAAGGGGAAGGGGTAGTTTACCTGCAACCTTTTACGTTTTATCAAGAGTAAAGTACTTGAAAATTCATTTAAACTTTTTCAAACAATGGTAATTGTTGAAAATAAAATAATTTTGTTGCCAGGCAATAAAATTATAATTTTTTCATTTTAATGTAAATCATGTATAAGAGAAAATATATCGTGCGTGACAGGCAAGCATATCTCAGTTATGTACTGTTTACGTTTCCATTTCATTATTATGACTACCGGAATAAAAAGGCAGGGAACACACACACACACACACACACACACACACACACACACACACACACACACACACACACACACACACACACACACACACACACACACACACACACACACACACACAATTCGCGTTATTTCTGGCCTCATTCATGTTTATTTTCTTACATTTGCACGGTTTTTAAATGGAAAGTGCCGAACCCATACCAACATAACGCATGCAAGCCGAAAAAGTGTCCAGCGTGGATAGCGATTTGCTTCCTGTGGATCGCTGGGCAGTGTAACTGCACGTGTTTACAGAGGAACGGTTCATAGACAGACTTTTCGTCTTCAGGGAATGAACCCTCTGCAAGATGCTGAGGGTCCATGAGTGACTTCGGAGCGCTCCTTCTTTTCCGCGTGTTTGTTCTGTGAAACGTACACTGTAGATTCGCAGCTTTATTCTAAGCAACGCTCAATAGGAAATGTTGAAAATTTTTGTCCACGGTGTACCCTCATACACACTAAACCTGCTCTGATGTTTTAATTACGGACATCATAATATTAAAACTTTGGAAACTTGAGCACTACTTAATAGAGATCAATCATTAACTTATACAAGCCATTAATTTTATGCATATTTTTACTTCCATATTCCTTAAGGAATGGAAGTATGGTGATGGCAAAAAAAATCGTGTTCGAGATTATTGCAGATTCTGATTGTACTACACTCAAAACATGAAAAAAAGTCGTTTTCCGAAAAGTGTCTGTGTGTGTCTGTGTGTCTATGTGTCTGTCTGTGTGTCTAGTGTAGATTTTTTTTTTTTGGCAAACGATAACTGCCGCAAATTCAAACAGAATCAAATACTTTTTTGCATACAGCCCTGATTTGTAGAGTACTCACGATCTATTGTTTGTGGTGAAGATCGGTTGAGGGAAAGGGGTAGTTTACCTGCAACGGTTTTTTTTTATCAAGGGAAATTTTTTTTGTTGGCAAACGATAACTGCCGCAAATTCAAACAGAATCAAATAATGTTTCGCATACAGCCCTGAAGTGTAGAGTTCTCAAGACCTATTGTTTTTGGTGAAGATCGGTTAAGGGAAAGGGGTAGTTTACCTGTAACGTTTTATGTTTTAACAAGGGTATTTCCTATGGCAAACGATAACAGCCGCAAATTCAAACAGAATCAAAAGATTATTTGCATACAGCCCAAAATTGTAGAGTTCTCAAGACCTATTGTTTTTGGTGAAGATCGGTTGAGGGAAAGGGGTAGTTTACCGGCAACATTTTTTAACAAGGGTATTTTCTATGGCAAACGATAACAGCCGCAAATTCAAACAGAATCAAATAATATTTTGTATGCAGCCCTAATTTGTAGAGTTCTCAAGATCTGTTGTTTTTGGTGAAGATCGGTTGAGGGGAAGGGGTTGTTTACCTGCAACGTTTTTTTGTCAAGCGTATTTTCTATGGCAAACGATAACAGCCGCAAATTCAAACAGAATCAAATAATTGTTTGCATACATCCCTGAATTGTAGAGTTCTCAAGGACTTTCGATTTTGGTGAAGATTGGTAAAGGGGAAGGGGAAGTTTACCTGCAACCTTTTACGTTTTAACAAGAGTAAAGTACTTGAAAATTTATTTAAACTTTTTGAAACAATGATAATTGTTAAATATCGGTATGGAGAACCATACATGACTTCCATATTCTAAGATTTATATTTAAAATCATTTTCAGCCAAACAGCCAGGCTGTGTCTTACCTGCCTTTTTATTGCTGTATTAAATGAAAAATATTATATTAAATTAAAATGAAAAAATTATAATTTTATTGCCTGGCAACAAAATTATTTTATTTTTAACAATTACCATTGTTTCAAAAAGTTTAAATAAATTTTCAAGTACTTTACTCTTGTTAAAACGTAAAAGGTTGCTGGTAAACTACCCCTTCCCCTTAACCGATCTTCACCAAAATCGAAAGTCCTTGAGACCTCTGCAATTCAGGGACGTATGCAAAAAATTATTTGATTCTGTTTGAATTTGCGGCTGTTACCGTTCGCCATAGAAAATACGCTTGATAAAAAATCGTTGCAGGTAAACTACCCCTTCCCCTTAACCGATCTTCACCAAAAACAATAGGTCTTGAGTACTCTACAAATCAGGGCTGTATGCAAAAGAATATTTGATTCTGTTTGAATTTACGGCTGTTATCGTTTGCCATAGAAAATACCCTTGTTAAAAAAACGTTGCTGGTAAACTACCCCTTTCCCTTAACCGATCTTCACCAAAAACAATAGGTAGTGAGTACTCTACAAATCAGGGCTGTATGCAAAAAATTATTTGATTCTGTTTGAATTTGCGGCTGTTATCGTTTGCCAAAAAAAAAATTTCCCTTGATAAAAAAAAACCGTTGCCGGTAAACTACCCCTTTCCCTCAACCGATCTTTACCAAAAACAATAGGTAGTGAGTACTCTACAAATCAGGGCTGTATGCAAAAAATTATTTGATTCTGTTTGAATTTGCGGCAGTTATCGTTTGCCATAGAAAAAAATCCACACACACACACACACACACACACACACACACACACACACACACACACACACACACACACACACACACACACACACACACACACACACACACACACACACACACACACACACACACACACACACACACACACACACACACACACACACACACACACACACACACACACACACATTTCGGAAAACGACTTTTTTTCATGTTTTGAGTGTAGTAGAATCAGAATCTGCAATAATCTCGAACGCGATTTTTTTTGCCATCACCATACTTCCATTCCTTAAGGAATATGGAAGTAAAAATAAAATAATTTTGTTGCCAGGCAATAAAATTATAATTTTTTCATTTTAATGTAATATAATATTATTCATTTAATTCGGCAATAAAAAGGCAGGTAACACACACACACACACACACACACACACACACACACACACACACACACACACACACACACACACACACACACACACACACACACACACACACACACACACACACACACACACACACACACACACACACACACACACACACACACACACACACACACACACACACACACACACACACACACACACACACACACACACACACACACACACACATCTTAGAATATGGAAGTCATGTTTATTTTCTTACATTTGCACGGTTTTTAAATGGAAAGTGCCGAACCCATACCAACATAACGCATGCAAGCCGAAAAAGTGTCCAGCGTGGATAGCGATTTGCTTCCTGTGGATCGCTGGGCAGTGTAACTGCACGTGTTTACAGAGGAACGGTTCATAGACAGACTTTTCGTCTTTAGGGAATGAACCCTCTGCAAGATGCTGAGGGTCCATGAGTGACTTCGGAGCGCTCCTTCTTTTCCGCGTGTTTGTTCTGTGAAACGTACACTGTAGATTCGCAGCTTTATTCTAAGCAACGCTCAATAGGAAATGTTGAAAATTTTTGTCCACGGTGTACCCTCATACACACTAAACCTGCTCTGATGTTTTAATTACGGACATCATAATATTAAAACTTTGGAAACTTGAGCACTACTTAATGGAGATCAATCATTAACTTATACAAGCCATTAATTTTATGCATATTTTTTATATATATGTGTACAACGTTATCGGCAACAAAGAAGTAGTTTTTGTTAAAATTCCTTCCCGGGATATTTGGCCGTAGTCCAATGTTTTCTACAAAACCAGACGTTTCGGCAATGCCATCGACTTCCATCATCAGTGAAAATCGAGTGCGATAACGTGAGGTGGTATATGTTAGTGACCACAGTACTGTGGTTAAGGCTGAAGCAGTAAGTAGAAAGAAGTAGTTTCTATGGTAATATTTCATTTCGAAAATGAGTTTAAATATAAATCTTAGAATATGGAAGTCATGTATGGTTCTCCATACCGATATTTAACAATTACCATTGTTTGGAAAAGTTTAAATGAATTTTCAATTACTTTACTCTCGTTAAAACGTAAAAGGTTGCAGGTAAACTACCCCTTCCCCTTAACCGATCTTCACCAAAATCAAAAAACCTTGTGTCCTCTACAATTCAGTGACGTATGCAAAAAATTATTTGATTCTGTTTGAATATGCGGCAGTAATCGTTCGTCATAAAAAATTACCCTTGATAAAAAACGTTGCTGGTAAACTACCCCTTCCCCTTAACCGATCTTCACCAAAAACAACAGGTGTTGAGTACTCTACAAATCAGGGCTGTATGCAAGAAAGTATTTGATTCTGTTTGAATTTGCGGCTGTTATCGTTTGTCATAGAAAATACCCTTGATAAAAAAACGCTGCTCGTAAACTACCCCTTTCCCTTAACCGATCTTCACCAAAAATAATAGGTCTTGAGAACTCTGCAATTTAGGGCTGTATGCAAATAATATTTTGATTCTGTTTGAATTTGCAGCTGTTATCCTTTGCCAAAAAAATACCCTTGTTAAAACATAAAACGTTGCTGGTAAACTACCCCTTTCCCTTAACCGATCTTCACCAAAAACAATAGGTCTTGAGAACTCTACAATTTACGGCTGTATGCAAATAATCTTTTGATTCTGTTTGAATTTGCGGCTGTTATCGTTTGCCAAAAGAAAAAATTACCCATTGATAAAAAAAACCGTTGCTGGTAAACTACCCCTTTCCCTCAACCGATCTTCACCAAAAACAATAGATCGTGAGTACTCTACAAATCAGGGCTGTATGCAAAAAATTATTTGGTTCTGTTTGAATTTGCGGCTGTTATCGTTTGCCAAAAAAAAAAAATCTATAGATAGATAGACAGACAGACACACAGACAGACACACACACACAGACACACACACAGACACACACACAGACACTTTTCGAAAAACGACTTTTTTTCATGTTTTGAGTATAGTACAATCAGAATCTGCAATAATCTCGAACACGATTTTTTTTGCCATCACCATACTTCCATTTCCTTAAGGAATATGGAAGTAAAATCAGAAATCCTTTGTGAAAATCAGTACATACGTCTGCATCATGTGGGTCTCTCATACGATTCTTTGCCTCGTGTATACCCTGGAACTCTTTTTCGCCTGTGTTTATAAGGGCACAATAATCCTTTACGTTTCTCATCATCCGCTGCCTGTCCCTTTATTCACTAGGACATTAGGAGCGTTTGAAAATATGAACAGACGAAATATGTGAAGGCTTTCCAAGAACATTTTACATATATTAAAATATTAGGTAACAAAATCTTTAATATATTAAGTTGCTATGTATGTACACCCAAAAAAATTTAAAATTAACGTATAATTTTTTAAACTCTCTACTTGTCTGTGACGATGGGGTTGGGGAGACCGGGGACAATTGTAACAAATTGTACATTATATTTTTTTACTCGTATGTTTTTGCACATAGAACAACAAATTTCTACAGATTTATAAAGGCAAGGATTTTTTTTGCAGTTAAATATGCTGGCAGTAAAAATATATTAAACAATTACTGAGAGCAGACACATTGTTACAAACGTCCCCATGCCCGGGTCAAATGTTACACTTATTAGGGTCAATTGTAACAGACGTATATGGAAACAAAACACACACAGTAATTAATGAATTTTGATTTTCAGTTAGAAGAAAATAAAATACAGATATCTTTTATTATTTACTTCAAATTTTTTATGTGTAACACTAATACTCTTAATTCAATTAAAATGAAAAAATGAACAAACATTTGACATAATGAACTAACAATAAATGATGAAAATGAAACACAGTTTTTCATTTAAAACTGAGTTAGTCAAATTAGACCTACATCGTTCAAGTCTTTATTCCGATTGGCAGTTATGGCACACATAAAAGTCAGATTCGTTTATACACAATAAATGTGCCCACATTTTACAACTGGTGCACTGAATCCATTTTTCTCCAGGTAAACTGCTTCTGAAAGGATTCAAACAGACTAACCAAAATGTGTCATTTTCGTCATCGTCCTCATCTGAAATGTACTTCTTCGCCTTCTTTTTTCTTTGTGGGTTACAGCCGTTTGAAGATGTGTTGTCACAGTTACGGGTGCCATTTTCTTGATCTACTGTAGGCATGTAGTAAAGGCGCCGTTTTACTTTCTTAGGTTGGGCCCCTTTTCTCGCCCTTTCTTCTAGCTCCTTTTTCTCCGGAGAATCTGTTAATACTGCGCTCTTTCCCTTTCTTCTGCCTTTAGTGTTATTTGGACTATTCTTCCTAGGTGCTTTAGGGAGTGGCCGGATATCAGCTGGAGAAAACTGGGTTGAAGTGCTAGGCCTAGCTAACATATCGTGTATTGGTGATGAAGATTCATTCGTATTTGAAGTGTTATCTACATTTGCTTGAGGCAAACTGTCAGAAGCAGGGTTATTTGGTGTTACATTACTGTCTGTGACTGAAGCTGGAGAAAACTCACTATCATCGAATACATTTCTATTGACAGGCCAAACTCCACTCACTGAAAACCCAGACATAATATTCTTTGGAGTCGCTGACAGTGGTAAAGCAATTGCAGCCAATTCTGGAACGTCATAAATTGAAACTCTTTTACCTGGATTGTTTTTCATCCAGCAATCAAATGCAGTGTTATCTGCTTTTTGAATGGACCCAAAACCCCACGATCAAGAGGTTGTAGTTTGTGAGAACAGTGTGGTGGAAACGACAACAAAATGATGCCGTTTTCCCTACAGAAGTCAATACATGGATGATATAAATGCGATTCGTGATTATCGAGAAGAACTAGGACTTTTTTCTCAATACTAGGTCTGACATGATTTCCATCACACTTTGAGGGGTGCTTCCTCGAGATGTCGTCCTCTTCCTGGTTCTTGGCATTCTGAAACTACAAACGAGTTACATCAGTATACGCTAAACATTCTTTATTCCCCTCACACACTTTCACACCTTTTTTTAGTTGTAAGGTAACTGATTACAATTATGGGTTCCCCTCCAGTATCTTTGTAACTCACGATAATTGTAATGTATTTTCGCTCGATCTAATTGTAGGCCTACTGAAAAATTTTACAGTGACTCGGCCAAGTCTTGTGTACTGGAACTCGAGTTTGTTTACATTCGCATAGCACTTACAGTAGATATATCTAAACGCTATGCGGATATAAACAAACTCGAGTTACAGCAAAAGAGACTTGGCCAGATCGGCCGATTTAATCTTTCCTGGTTTTGCGTAAAATTCAAGTTAGAGCTAAAATTATCTTCAAAACGGTAGGTTTCCGACCTTTTTTATCCGAAATTCATTTAGAGCGAGCGAAAATACATCGTAATTGTGAATTACAGAAATATTGGAGGGGACCCCATAATTGCAAACAATTACCACTTGAATAAAAGGCTAATCTTTTAATATCACAATTGTCACTTTCCTGGGGGCAATTGTAACATGTTACAAACGTCCCCTTTTGTCACGTTACTTTTGTCCCCGTTGGTACTTAAAACAAAGAACTTGATCATTTTCATTATTCTAAAATGGTTTAAAAACAAACGTTGTGTGTATTTGAAAACGAAAAGAATATAGTTTAAAATGTATAACGTAAATAATCATAATATTATAGTATTAATGAAGAAAAAATAGCATAAACAAGTAAACAAATATTTACTTACCTCTGTCAAAATCACGTTCTGTTCTCTAGCGCCTTGAGCTGGTAACTGAGATAACTGATATGTTTGTCCATAAGGTAACACCAAGTAGCGATCGCCGCGACATCTGTTAGTACTACGTGAAAAGATTTGAGTACTAGAAAACTCGTTTGTTACAATTGAACCATGTTACATTTGTCCCCGGCCTACTTCTACTTCTCCTGAGCTTGAGCCTGAGGAAGGGTGGCGAGGTTTGTGGTGTCACTCACTCCCCACTGCTTCCGTCCATCCTTACACGTTTTTTTGCTAGCTCGTTCCTAATTTTTGTCTTTCGTCTTTTTACCGTACCATTGTTTCTAACGACTGATGACTGATGTCAGCATGTGTGTGTGTGTGTGTGTGTGTGTGTGTGTGTGTGTGGGGGGGGGGGTTAAAAATAATTTTAACGCCTTCCGTCTTCCAAACTTAATCCCAATCTTCTTCGTTTATTAAGTTTCTGGTAGTTCTATTTCGTTCAGTCTTTCGGATACTTCCTTTTATTTTCCTTTATATTCCTTCTTATGGAGGCTTTAGTTACCTCCATCAGCCATAGGTCGAACGAGTGCATTAATTAGTGTCGGTTAATGGTCTCTTTATAGGTTCTTTCATTCTCATGGTACCTCGAAAAGCAGTATTTCGTACACTGTCCGCTCTCGTGTTCTTTGCAGAGTTCTAAACACATCCACTGCTATCGTCTAATCTTTTCTTCAACTTCTTCTTATTCTCCGCTGTTATCTGTTCTACTCGTTCAGTCTCCGACTTCAAAGCTTCTACAACATAAAAACTATACCGTACTTACCGTATAAAAACTCCTAATATTACCGTATAATATTACCATAATAGGTATACGATACCTATTACCGTATACTGTGGTGTGATTACCTTGTTCTGACTATTAGTTGACAGTGGTAAAGGCGCACAAAACATTAGAATCTGAGTAACGTAATTATAAAAATTAAATGGAATACGTTGGAATGAGAAACAATATATGTTAAGAAAAACAATATCAATCACGTTCGTGTTATCATACTATTATTTTTTATTATGTTTTCTTCAAACATGCCGGCTTATTTAAAGATCTTATCGGTACTTTATTCCTACGTTTTATTGTAATATAACGTCTCGCGTTCGACAGTCGTTTTTTGTTTAATTAAATTTTTCACATTATTTAATCTTGTCAATTAAAGTAAATGGAAAGAGATGTGCGGACGAGTATTAAGGTGAAGGACGGTCTCATCCGTCACGGCAAGCGTAACCTTGACTGTGACCGCCAGCAACCTTTACTTGTTTATTATTTTTACCGGTTTAACAACTGACAGTTGAACGCTCACCGCACAACAAGTTTAGCTAAATATTCACAACTGTTTTTGCTTTGAATTTGCTTTCTGTTACGAAGTGTATACGAACAAATTGTTACGTGGATAGCAATGTTTAGTGTGGTGGAATTTAATTGACAGGATACCCAAAAAAATTACAGTTTTATTTCATTTTAAGAATATTTGTTATTAAGTAATTATAAATTAATAATTAATTACTAATTCCTAATTAATTACGGCGCAATAATTAATTTGCAGTGTTGATGAAACAAACGAACGTGTGAGAAAAGGTAAAAATCGAATTGAATTCTCTGAGTTCGATTATATGGGATAGAGCGAGCGATTATATGGGAGAACACGAAGAAAACTAGAAAAAGTTATTAGATGAGAATTGCCCTGCATGTGGAGTCAAAACATGGAAGACGCTGAAAGGAGACGGGATAAGTTTATGACGATTGAAACGGATTGTCTAAGATGAAGTTCTAATGTGTCGAGTTTGGACGGAGTTAGGGATGAGACAGTAAAAGAGAAGATGACCAGGAAATAAACACACAAGTTGAAGATATCAGGATAAAACGTATAACATGGTTTTAACATGTTCCAAAACTGAGTGAGATGGCCGAGGAAGTTTTGGAATGCACACCCACCGAGAGGAAAGAAGAAGAGGGACGTCGATAAGAAGCCGGAAGGAAGAAATCGGTGTGATAACGGAAGAGAAAGGTTTAGAAAAAAACGTATGTCACAATAAAATATCGGTATGGAGAACCATACATGACTTCCATATTCTAAGATTTATATTTTAAAATCATTTTCGAAATGAAATATTACCATAGAAACTACTTCTTTCTACTTACTGCTTCAGCCTTAACCACAGTACTGTGGTCACTAACATATACCACCTCACGTTATCGCACTCGATTTTCACTGATGATGGAAGTCGATGGCATTGCCGAAACGTCTGGTTTTGTAGAAAACATTGGACTACGGCCAAATATCCCGGGAAGGAATTTTAACAAAAACTACTTCTTTGTTGCCGATAACGTTGTACACATATATATAAAATATCGGTATGGAGAACCACACATGACTTCCATATTCTAAGATGTGTGTGTGTGTGTGTGTGTGTGTCTTACCTGCCTTTTTATTGCCGTATTAAATGAATAATATTATATTACATTAAAATGAAAAAATTATAATTTTATTGCCTGGCAAACAAAATTATTTTATTTTTACTTCCATATTCCTTAAGGAATGGAAGTATGGTGATGGCAAAAAAAATCGTGTTCGAGATTATTGCAGATTCTGATTGTACTACACTCAAAACATGAAAAAAAGTCGTTTTCCGAAAAGTGTCTGTGTGTGTGTGTGTGTGTGTGTCTGTGTCTGTAGATTTTTTCTATGGCAAACGATAACTGCCGCAAATTCAAACAGAATCAAATAATTTTTTGCATACAGCCCTGATTTGTAGAGTACTCACTACCTATTGTTTTTGGTGAAGATCGGTTGAGGGAAAGGGGTAGTTTACCGGCAACGGTTTTTTTTTTATCAAGGGAAATTTTTTTTTGGCAAACGATAACAGCCGCAAATTCAAACAGAATCAAATAATTTTTTGCATACAGCCCTGATTTGTAGAGTACTCACAACCTATTGTTTTTGGTGAAGATCGGTTAAGGGAAAGGGGTAGTTTACCAGCAACGTTTTTTTAACAAGGGTATTTTCTATGGCAAACGATAACAGCCGTAAATTCAAACAGAATCAAATATTCTTTTGCATACAGCTCTGATTTGTAGAGTACTCAAGACCTATTGTTTTTGGTGAAGATCGGTTAAGGGGAAGGGGTAGTTTACCTGCAACGTTTTTTTATCAAGCGTATTTTTTTTGGCGAACGGTAACAGCCGCAAATTCAAACAGAATCAAATAATTTTTTGCATACGTCCTTGAATTACAGAGGTCTCAAGGACTTTCGATTTTGGTGAAGATCGGTTAAGGGGAAGGGGTAGTTTACCAGCAACCTTTTACGTTTTAACAAGAGTAAAGTACTTGAAAATTTATTTAAACTTTTTGAAACAATGGTAATTGTTAAAAATAAAATAATTTTGTTGCCAGGCAATAAAATTATAATTTTTTCATTTTAATGTAATATAATATTTTTCATTTAATACAGCAATAAAAAGGCAGGTAGACACAGCCTGGCTGTTTGGCTGAAAATGATTTTAAATATAAATCTTAGAATATGGAAGTCATGTATGGTTCTCCATACCGATATTTAACAATTACCATTGTTTCAAAAAGTTTAAATAAATTTTCAAGTACTTTACTCTTGTTAAAACGTAAAAGGTTGCAGGTAAACTACCCCTTCCCCTTAACCAATCTTCACCAAAATCGAAAGTCCTTGAGAACTCTATAATTCAGGGATGTATGCAAAAAATTATTTGATTCTGTTTGAATTTGCGGCTGTTATCGTTTGCCATAGAAAATACGCTTGACAAAAAAACGTTGCAGGTAAACTACCCCTTCCCCTCAACCGATCTTCACCAAAAACAATAGGTCTTGAGTACTCTACAAATTAGGGCTGTATACAAAATATTATTTGATTCTGTTTGAATTTGCGGCTGTTATCGTTTGCCATAGAAAATACCCTTGTTAAAAAAATGTTGCCGGTAAACTACCCCTTTACCTCAACCGATCTTCACCAAAAACAATAGGTCTTGAGAACTCTACAATTTTGGGCTGTATGCAAATAATCTTTTGATTCTGTTTGAATTTGCGGCTGTTATCGTTTGCCATAGGAAATACCCTTGTTAAAACATAAAACGTTACAGGTAAACTACCCCTTCCCCTTAACCAATCTTCACCAAAATCGAAAGTCCTTGAGAACTCTATAATTCAGGGATGTATGCAAAAAATTATTTGATTCTGTTTGAATTTGCGGCTGTTATCGTTTGCCATAGAAAATACGCTTGACAAAAAAACGTTGCAGGTAAACTACCCCTTCCCCTCAACCGATCTTCACCAAAAACAATAGGTCTTGAGTACTCTACAAATTAGGGCTGTATACAAAATATTATTTGATTCTGTTTGAATTTGCGGCTGTTATCGTTTGCCATAGAAAATACCCTTGTTAAAAAAATGTTGCCGGTAAACTACCCCTTTCCCTCAACCGATCTTCACCAAAAACAATAGGTCTTGAGAACTCTACAATTTTGGGCTGTATGCAAATAATCTTTTGATTCTGTTTGAATTTGCGGCTGTTATCGTTTGCCATAAGAAATACCCTTGTTAAAACATAAAACGTTACAGGTAAACTACCCCTTTCCCTTAACCGATCTTCACCAAAAACAATAGGTCTTGAGAACTCTACAATTCAGGGCTGTATGCGAAACATTATTTGATTCTGTTTGAATTTGCGGCAGTTATCGTTTGCCAACAAAAAAAATTTCCCTTGATAAAAAAAAAACCGTTGCAGGTAAACTACCCCTTTTCCTCAACCGATCTTCACCACAAACAATAGGTCGTGAGTACTCTACAAACCAGGGCTGTATGCAAAAAAGTATTTGATTTTGTTTGAATTTGCGGCAGTTATCGTTTGCCAAAAAAAAAAATCTACACCAGACACACAGACAGACACATAGACACACAGACACACACACAGACACTTTTCGGAAAACGACTTTTTTTCTTGTTTTGAGTGTAGTACAATCAGAATCTGCAATAATCTCGAACACGATTTTTTTTGCCATCACCATACTTCCATTCCTTAAGGAATATGGAAGTAAAAATATGCATAAAATTAATGGCTTGTATAAGTTAATGATTGATCTCCATTAAGTAGTGCTCAAGTTTCCAAAGTTTTAATATTATGATGTCCGTAATTAAAACATCAGAGCAGGTTTAGTGTGTATGAGGGTACACCGTGGACAAAAATTTTCAACATTTCCTATTGAGCGTTGCTTAGAATAAAGCTGCGAATCTACAGTGTACGTTTCACAGAACAAACACGCGGAAACGAAGGAGCGCTCCGAAGTCACTCATGGACCCTCAGCATCTTGTAGAGGGTTCATTCCCTAAAGACGAAAAGTCTGTCTATGAACCGTTCCTCTGTAAACACGTGCAGTTACACTGCCCAGCGATCCACAGGAAGCAAATCGCTATCCACGCTGGACACTTTTTCGGCTTGCATGCGTTATGTTGGTATGGGTTCGGGCACTTTCCATTTAAAAACCGTGCAAATGTAAGAAAATAAACATGAATGAGGCCAGAAATAACGCGAATTGTGTGTGTGTGTGTGTGTGTGTGTCTTCACTGCCTTTTTATTGCTGTAGTCATAATAATAAAATGGAAACGTAAACATTACATAACTGAGATATGCTTACCTGCCACGAACGATATATTATTTTATACATGTATATTAACTCATACATAATTTACATTAAAATGACAAAATTATAATTTTATTGCCTGGCAACAAAATTATTTTATTTTTAACAATTACCATTGTTTGAAAAAGTTTAAATGAATTTTCAAGTACTTTACTGTTGTTAAAACGTAAAAGGTTGCTGGTAAACTACCCCTTCCCCTCAACCGATCTTCACCAAAAACAATGAGTCGTGAGTACTCTACAAATCAGAGCTGTACGTAAAAAATTATTTGATTCTGTTTGAATTTGCGGCAGTTATCGTTTGCCATAGAAAAAAAATCTACACATAGACAGACAGACACACACACACTTTTCGAAAAACGACTTTTTTTCATGTTTTGAGTGTAGTACAATCAGAATCTGGAATAATCTCGAACACGATTTTTTTTGCCATCACCATACTTCCATTTCCTTAAGGAATATGGAAGTAAAAAGGCTGTAGGGTGGGGACGGATTGTCGTCAGTAGTCGTAGAATACCCGTAGAAGATATACGTTGAGGGAAGATGACAGATGCTTTTGTACGGATCGTTGATGCTTGACGATGGTGGCTGGGTGGTGATGCTGCTGGGAGGGTGTTTATGTTAGTCTGAACTGTACTGAACAGAGCGAGTGGGAGATGTTCGGAAAGGCTTTCATGCGAAACAATGGTGGTGTCCTAACGTAACAGTAAGTGTGTTACTGTTGCGTCGTTGCTGCTAGAATGTTTATGTACATAGCATAGTTGGTTTTGTGAAAGAACACTTACTGTACTGAGAAAGGATTATTTGAAAATCCCGACGTTAGCTAGTCTCCACGAGGGATTACACCCTTACCGTCTTGATGCTTGAGCCTGGGGAGGCCGTTGACCAACACTTGATGTTTCGGCCAATATGATTTATTTTCATGATGGCCTCCACATCTTCCCTTGTAGCCATCCAAACTTTCTTAAAGAATACTATCCAACATGGAAGCAGAATGACTGTATTTTGATGTGAAAGAGTGCATAGAACAGTTTGAATACCTTGGTGTATGCACTCTACCTAACTGGGACGTATTGCTAGGGGAATGTCTCATGGAATAGCAATCCCCTCATGGAAGAAAGGTTTCTACTACACGTTTTATAAAACAAACAACACCTAACATGAATTTGTACACAACATACACTTCTAAAACGAACAGATATTCTTGGCAAAGTCTCACTGTCACTGTCAACGTCTGAATGTCACAAACACTGTTCGTCATTTTGATGGCTCTGGGCAATGGATGCAACACTCTCTCCCAATAAGTATCTGAACAAGACATGCCTTAAATGTCTTACGTGAGGAACTCTATAACCGACTCCCTACACGTCTATCTCAATAAGACAGTGAATACTCTTAAACGGAAGTAACATATCTTGTAGTGCTCTTCTATTTTTAAGCGTCATAATGCCACAACGTTCACCCTTCATAATGCGCCTCATATGAAGAAAAACGCTGACTGATGCCACGATATAGAAACTGTTTTTTTGACTGCTTCAATCTTCTGATCGGTGCCGTCCCTTATATATCCCAAAATCACGGAACACAACTCTAGAATCGGCCGAACAATTATTTGGTATAGCCGCAGGGTCTTAACACACTTTTCAGTTTTGTTAACAGTGAACGTTGCGCCTAATCTAAGATGAGGCATCATAATATGTACTGACACATATAAATGTATACTGAGACATTTGGGCAGAAAAATTTTGTGCTAACAAATGTAAAATGTAGATTAAACGTGAAAACGCAAGTTATACCGCTCGCTATTAACGGTTATTCAAAAATAGAATTTATTTCTAAATATATCTTCATTCTTCAATATAAAAGCTCGCTCAAGTTTATACCACATATATAGGAAATATTCGCCGTCTTTCTAGACTATTTTTAGCAATGAACGCTCAAAATAATACGTGCAGCTACAAACATGACAATGCGCTTATATCAGACCGACACAGAGCCCGGGCTAGCGTTATCATGTGAAATAAATCTAGCTTATAACTAAACCTTTCTTGAATAATAAGAGAATACTTTCGCAGTAAAACGTCACGTAAAGTCTGCGACAGTAATATGTCTCGCAAATTGCGTTTATACGAGCCTCGTATATTTAGGAGACGTCGGGGTACTGAGCGTGTTAATGAACTCTGCGAACGGACCAATCACTCGGTGTGAACAATGCAAAGAAGCCACTGATAACCCCGAGGGACGCGGACGAGAGTATATAAGCACTACGATTTCTTTTGTTGCAAACAGAGTTGGATTCTTTATTTGGCGTACTGGTAATCAACATGTTACGATTGGTAAGTTGGTGCGATTAGTAACATTATTAGTTCCTTAATTAGTGTTATCAAGGGAGTATTTAAGGGAAAGGGAACGGGTCCCCCCCCCATCGGAAGGGTCGAAAAAATTTGACAAATTTTGTTAATCTCTTTATTTTTAGGCTATTTTATTATTCTTTCACTGTGTACGCTAATAATATAGTAGTAACTCTGTTTTGAATATACAAACAGGTTTATTACACAGCATTTGAGTATACGTTTGAAATATAAAATATATGAAAATTAACTGAGTCAGTAAGTATCTTCTAAACAATGTTTCGATGACGCGTATTTTTATTGTGTTACTACTGTTTACTTTAATGGGATTGATTTCAGGATGTTGTTACACGTTTTTTAATCACTTTAAAGATAGTAATGTTGGTTAGTCTTAACTTGTGTTTTCTACTGTATGAAGCCGACTCAGCGGACCCCTCCCCCCAAAACCAAATTCTACATACGCCATGAGTGTTATATCCTAAGCGCTACGCGCGGGAGAGCGGTTAGTAAGTTGTTGAATTATTTACTGTTTTAACAACTGCACATAATGCAAGCGTGGATAGTCAAAGTTAAATGATCATTAGGTTAATTGTTAAAATAAAGTGAAGGGGAGACCGTAGTGCTTATCTCTCCCATGCTAAATTTGATGACTTTAGATAACCTTTACATAAAAGCTAATGCACCTATTTAGTTGAAAGTTTTCTGATTGCTAAAACGGTACTTTGTCTATAACCGAGACCTAAAATAATTCAATTATTTGCTAGGTGTACAAGATACAAATTTTTATTTAATCAGTTGAAAAAGTGTGCTAAAAATTGATAAAATTTATATCTTATATTTTTTTATGTAGAAAATAGAAATATATGATAATAGGTTCTCCGCCTTAAGCATGAAAGTATATACAAATAGTGAAAATTTTGTACTGATATATGTAATAGTTTGGAAAATACGAATATTTTACGTGAATTCCTATTTTTAGTATCATCTCCCGCTTTATTCAGATTTACACTGTTAGACCTAAAAATAATATTTTATTTTAATGGTTAAAACTATGAATCCTAAGAATGTTATTGAAGATTACGATTAACAGGTTAATACCTTGCGATCTTTTTGTCATCTGGACTTTTATATGAACAAAATACCGCATCGGAATAACGTCATACAACGCGAATAATTGTATCAGTTTTATCATAAAGTGTATGAAGAAGTTTTAACGAGTTTAAATACTATAAAATATTTTATAACTACAAAATTGAATCACAGGATTTAAAATGTTGCATCACATAAAATTCTACTTATAAAACTTTCTCTCTCTCTCTCTCTCTCTCTCTCTCTCTCTTTCCACACACACGCGCGCACAAAGAGCTGTATTTACAAAGATTAAAAAGCGAACGTGTTTCGTTGCGTAAACAACGAAATGTATTTCGACTAATATTTTCATGAAACAAGATTAAAAGATCGACAGTTACTTCAGTTCTGTATTTTTAGTCGTTCCAATAATGTACTTCAACAAACACAGTAGGAAGACGGATTGCGCAATGTTTTTTAAAAATATTATTCTGATTAGCGGAGTGTCAGTGTATTTTGTGTGTGGTATGGGGGGTGTATTAGCAAATACATTTTAGCTCGATTAGGCATGTTTCGTACCTCAGTGTGCATGACATAAGTTTTTCGCATATGTATTCCATAATATCCCTTCTTTCTATCGACCACAGTCACCTTCTGTTTAGTCCGTGGTACCTGTCCGTGGACCTAGTCTACTTCTTTCAAGGTAGTGTTGTTCAAGGTATAGTTTCAAAGTAGATTCCATTTGAAAAGTTTGTGTGGCCACCTCATTTCTGGCATCCCCCTCAGTTGCCTGTACCAAATCAAGTTTCTTGCCAATACATTTTCTGCCATCGGCTCTCATCCTCATCCTGTCTGATTTCTGTACTTCTGATGCATTTCAACCTTTTTTACATGCACCATTCTCTCCAACAACCAGTTTTCGGCGCCTCCAATGGCTGGTTCAATCGACTGTTCGGTACCCATGTTCCAACCCATTCTAGACTAAATTTTCAGCCATCGTTCTGTATATTATTTTCTTTGTGGTATTTTTGTTATGAAACAAAAATATCTTATATTCCTTCCGATGTAAAGAAGAGCAATCCAGAGCTGCTTCCGACGATAAATTCATCATCATCGTCTAAAGGCCATGCCTTGTCGAGTTAGCCACGTCTCTCCATCACGTCCTCGCAGTATGATAGGAAGTTCGCAGTAAGATAACAAGTTCACCTCCTTCCCCATGTCTTTGAAGAACGCTGCTCTCGGTCGTCCTCATGGTTTTCCCCCCCCAACACCTTTCCTTCAAAAACGTTACTTAAGAATTGATTGTGTCGTAACACGTGCCCGATCAATTTTGTCCTTCTTCTTCCAATCATTTTTAAAAGTGGTCTATCTTCGTTCACTTCTTCAAGGACTTGCTTATTACTTTGACGAGAAATTAACACCTTGATAATTCTTTTAACGTGCTAACAAAAAATTGAATAATGGTACGTTATGAACTGTCAAAAATGTATATGGTATTTAAATAAGGATATTAAAAGCGATTTCTAATTAAATAAAGCTAATAGCGTTTCACGTTTGTACCGGGAAGTCAGTAAAACATAAATTTTAAAAGATGACGGCAATCTCGTTCAGCTGTTTCTAAAGCTGTTGGGAAGTCAGATCCGGTCCTAACCGTATAGTCGAGGTAAAAACAGCTGATTATTTTTAACGAAAATAATATACATAATTTATTGTACATAATAATTATTATTTAAATGATCTGTTTTAATTACTATTTTAAATTTATAATTCTGAAAATGATATCAATTTTATCATTAATTGTTTTTAACTGCTTTTAAATGCATAATATTATTTAACCTTTGTACATATTTTTCTACAGATTTCCAGACGTTTAATTTTGCATATTTTGAGATCTTATAATATGACTACATTATTTGCTTTTAGAAAATGATAATTAATTGAATGGGTTGCAAAACTTTTATTTTTCGTTTAAAAAATTTTCGTTTTCACAAAAGAATTATGTTGTATAAATCAATCTTCTATGCTATGTGTATTTTAGTTTGGGGTTTAATAATCTTATATTATTAAATGTTCTGCATCAAAAAGAGTTGCAGTAATTGTACATAAACATTGTGCATTGTGTGTGTGTGTGTGTGTGTGTGTGTGCGCGCGCGCGCGCTTAGAAATATCATGTTTGTAATGGAATATAGGTGAGTCATATGAAATGATCTGCCCACCCTCGAGAAGCTATAGTAGGTTTCTGCCAATCAACATTCTATTTAGTTATTCTATTTCTATTTTAGTATAACTAAATTTAATTTTCACTCCTTAGTTTGTGGGAAAGGCTGCCGATAGCATTATTAGTTCTGTGTCATCATGATTTATAATCACGAGTAAAAGTAGTGGTATAAATAATTTAACAGGAATTGCAGAATCAAACGAATACATTAATGAGAGAATTAATTATTATAAAGCGCGGCCGCGGGCCCGTAACATGGAACAACGCTTTTAGTGCTAATTACGGTAATATTAATATTCACAATAATATTCGTTTGTGAAACGATAGAAGTCAATATGTACAGTGGTAATTACGGACGTAAAATATTTGGGAGCAAACAAATATTAGTACACGCTTGTAAAAATGTTCATAACAAAATTTTGCATTAAAATGATTACTTTCCTCATGGTGCGCTTGCAACACAAATCTCAACAGAAAATAAATTTAATATTCATGTTGAATGCGGTATCCAAGTCACTTATACGAATTAATAACTAAATTACCTTAAATTGTCCGCCTTGGGACTTCTTATAATTTTTCTATGACGCGTTTCAGAGCTTATGCTCCATCATCAGATATAGATAAAACTACCACTCATACCGAGGTCGTTACATAATATAAAATGTCAAAAATTTTTGCATATAAACGTGAGTGGCAAATTGAACGTGAACGGGTGCGCACCCTACTTCCGCGCGCTGTTTATATGCAAAAAATTTTGACATTTTATATTATGTAACGACCTCGGTAAGAGTGATAGTTTTATCTTAATCTATATCTGATGATGGAGCATAAGCTCTGAAACGCGTCATAGAAAAAATTATAAGAAGTCACAAGGCGGACAATTTAAGGTAATTTAGAAAATAAATATTGTTTTTGTACGTATGTATACTTCTTTACAGTATTATGTATTATGTAGGCCTACACTATGCATATTCGTGCAACTGCTCTAAATCTCAAAAATAAATAAATAAATTTCTAAGGTTTTCACGACCGGAGCAAACACTGATGATATTCTCAACCGCGGTCTATTACTGTTTACATAGCTCACAACAGACCTTTCGGCCTCACCAATGGTGGCTATCTTCAGTGCCTACAAGGATTGAGTAACTGGCAAGATGTACGCCAACTCCAATAGTGGGCCCGAAACGTCTGTTGTAATTTTTTTATGAAACAGTCAAAGAATACCTTTAATAATGTATAAAGAATTTTTAGTACTTACAAGTAATGTACTGTTGTAAGCAATGTAAACAGTAATAGACCGCGACCTAATGGCCCGGCAAAGAATAATATTAAAAAAAATAATCAACAATATACACCTGGATGTCAAAAACTATGCGGTTTTTGACTTAGCTTCTTATCGTCCACGGGCACACGTTTTCGCATATCTTGCTCAGGTAAAATAATAAATTATATTCTTACTCGTTTTACAAACTCCAAACTATTCATAAAAAAATTTAATAAAAACGTTTGCGGATATGTCCTATTGTATTGCTGGTATGTTAGCAGTGATGGCAAAAAGCTTTTATGAAAATATACTTTTACATAGGTACAGAAACACAGGCGCATTCGTGCTGAATACGAGCACGCTGACATACACAGAAATATATGTATAGTATAAGGTATACCATAGCGTTAGTTATCCGAACTAGTTGTGACTGAGGGTAGGTCACCAAAAAACATGTATATAATGTACTACAATATAAGGAAGCTTGCATATTGTGTTTAAAATGAATTTCAGTGGTGTTCGGCTACTGTATTTACACGTTGTTGAATACGTGTGTTTCAAGCACCATATTACATAAAATATCGGTATGGAGAAGTATACCCGACTTCCGCGTCCTAAGATTTATATTTAAAATCACTTACATGGATTCAGTTCGATAATTTCTAACAAGTTAGGTGTGTTCCTTGTAAATCGAGTTTTATGTTTGACAAATTGAAATGAAATATTTCCATAGAAACTACTTCTTTGTTGCCGATAACGTAGAACACTTAAAAAAGTATCCCCTCCTCCTTCAACTATCATTTTCATTTACAGATATTTCATTCATCTACCTTTCAACAGCGGATTATTATGACCTTCTTTCCAGGATACTTTATTTATCAAAATTAAGATTTATTTACTCTTGTTAAAACGTAAAACATTGCAGGTAAACTACCACTCCCCTTTAACCGATCTTCACCAAAATCAATAGACCTTCAGTCCTCTACACCTCGAGCACATATGCAAAGAATTATTTGATTCTGTTTGATTTTGCGGCAGTTATCGTTCTCCATAGAAAACATTCTACACAGACACACACACAGACAGTTTCCAGAAAATGACTTTTCTTCATGTTTTGAGGGTAGTAGAATCAGAATCAGCCCTTATCTCGAACACGATTTTTTTTGCGATCACCACACTTCCATTTCCTTACGGAACATGGAAGTAAAAACAAACGTTATACTAAAACGTACAATGAATTAATAGAATGTGAAAAAATCCATTAAAAATATTGCAAGATGATGGTTACGAGTAATTTCGACGTGATGAAAATATCGTTTATATTTTTTGAACAATTTTAAAACATCTCTATTTGCGGCTAGATCTTTCAATATTTTAATTAGATAAATTCATTGTTTTTAAAATCAGCGGATGTTTTTAAGGCACAGGATGTTCGATGATTCATTACAGAATCCAGTCCTGTCAGTACATGTTATCTTACTGTTAACGATTCGTATTTTCGTTTATTCATATCCTGTCTGTATGTCCATGAATTATTTTTGTATTCCAAAAAATAGAATAAATTTTTTCTTCTAGCCGATACGTTAAAGAATTAACGTAAAATTTAATTTTAAAAAAATTAATGTATTTTCAAAGTTTTCTTTCTAGCGAGTTCGGATATTTAATGGCAAGTATGGCCGATTTTCCAATACAATTATCTTTTACTTCCGATGCAAGTAGTTGAATCTCTCCCGAATATGTAATTATAAATAAATGGTGTTAATCCTGCCTTGCCCAGAATGATAACAATCACAGGCCTTTGATGTAATAATGTCTACTTAATAGCGCGACACTTCCCGACACTGTCTCTCTGCACCAATCAGATTGCACCGTCAGTGAGATTAGATCATCGTTTTGAGACCACGTTGATGCCGCGTTGCCACAATTAGTACTCATCAACAGCACCTTATCGCCTTCAGTGGATACGACCCGTCATGTCGTCGTGATTCTGCTGTCGGTATAGCCGTTGATTAACGCTGTGTCTCAACAACGTAACTATACTACTTACGTTTTCGGAAGGCACCTAAGAGATTAGGAGACCCTCGCCTACCAACGCGCACTCACACACACACGCACGACCAGTTTGACCTGCCTCTAATGGCGTCGATGAATCACCTACTAGGCATTGAACGACAAAACTATGAAAATTTGTATTCTAGATTTTACATAAGTTATGATACATTTTTTTGGATTCTATATTCAATTTCCTTCAAAATGGGTCCAAACACGAAATAATTACATTTATGAGCTTTAAAAAGACGCCAAACACTATCTGCACTGCGGTTACTGCAATTCTTTGTAATAAAAGTTAAAACGATTGTTTACGCAGTGTACGGCAACTTGTTACCGTTTGAGAATAATTATACAATAAAATATGTTGGCAAACGTTTAATAATATCAATGATACATAAAATATGGCATGGGACGATTCTATAAATACTTCTATTGACATTAATCTTAAGAATTGAATCTAATTTAGCAGCTAATAAGGTAGTTACTACGGTGTAAGGTAGAGTGTAATAAGATGTAATAAAGTAGTTCATATCTTAATCGTTAATTGAAGACTTCAGAGCCTAATGACTGTGTTTTTAATGTAGTCAAATAAAACTAATATTTTGCAGAAAGTCAGAATTATAAGTAAAATACACGTATAATCATTTATGTCAATAAAATACAATTCCAGGTCTAATTGAATTTTTTTTAGCGAAAATGTAGCACATACCTATTTACTTTTTTATTTAGCTTTGTATTAAGATATTTTACGCTGACTTAGTAGACCTGTGAGAACAGCGCTTGCCTACTAAGCTAGAGGGTTTCAATTAAATTGTCGGGCAGCAGTATAAAAGACTTTTAGCGTTTTTCAGCCCCAGGTAGACTTAAGCTGTGATAATGAGTTCTTAGGATAACGTTCTAGGGTAATAAAGTTTTGGACTGAAAGCGCTGTATAATCTCGATGTTACTCGTACTAGCAGTACTCCAGAGTTGATTACCGTAAGTGAATACCGGTTTAAGAACTGCTATATATATTGAAAGATTGCTGGCAAGACTTGACCGCGATTTTCTGCCTATCGGCCAGTAGCATCCGAGAACTTGGCTTGAAACACTCTGCCCACTATATAGGAATGCAGAATACGCTAACAATTATGTGGAATATTTTTCTTTATTTCGTATAACAGTCCGAGATGCCAGACTTTATCAAATGCCTGGGAAACGTCGGAAAACACACCTGAGCAGAACATCTTCTATTCCAGCGATTTGTTATTCAATGTATTTGATCCACCGTAGAGTGCTTTTCTCGAAAGGCAAATGGATGGTCCGGAATTAGGTTGTTTTCTACAATTGTTGGCGTAAGTCGTTTTACAAATAGCTTCTCGAAGATCTTATCAAGTATCGGCAGAAGGCTTATGGATCGATAAGAAGAGGGTTCTTGAGGATTTTTACCAGATTTTAAGACCATGATTACTTAAGCTGATTTCCAGAGAAGAGGAAAGTATTCAAGTTTGGGTATGACGCTGAATATGTTTGTTATTAGTACGAAGCCTTTGTGAGGCAGCTTCTTTAGAATCCCCCCCCCGCATAACAAATCCATGCCGGGAGACTTTTTACTTTTCAATTTATACATGATTACTTCATTGACTTCATTAACCTGAAAAAGCTTAATTGGTAGAGCCATTTGGAGAGGGGAGTGTAAATATCTTCGTGCTTCTGCATCGAAAGAGACGTTCTTGCTGGCTTCAGGTTTAAAAACGTTGACCGACCAAATGTTCGGCAAAAGTTTGGGATTTCTCTGTATTGCTTCGCGTCCAGGGAAAATAATAAAATAGCCTAAAAATTTTGATTTGTCACCTTTTTTTCGACTTTTTGGGTGTGTGGTTTGGTCCAGATTGGTCCCACCCTCCCCCCAAAATACGCCGCTCGTACGAGTTCCACACACAAAGGAGTGCGGAACTTCGTGCGGCGAACAGTAGATTTCCACAGTTTCAGAGGTCAACAAAATATTATTTCTACTGTTAACACGTTTCATTTACAACATAATTAGTACATTTTTTTATATTTAAACTGACCGGTGACCAGTAGTTTGGCGGCGGGGTATGTGACGTAACATTGTTGCGTCGTTGCACGTAATACCTGGATTGCGTTGACGTGTACAATACTCGAGGTGCTACGTAAAACGTCACTTCCCCGTGTACCGTACAGTATATTCATCACGTACGTCACTATCGCACGTTTAGTATCTTTGTCATGCGTCGGTTATTGTTACCGCTAGAACTGATGTCAGAATAGTTTAACAACGGGCCACGTCATGTTCGTTGCCTACACAGACCGGCTTTCGAGATTACAACAAAGCCGGTGAAACACTTCTTACGGTCAGATAAGCGTTCCGCTGAAGTATTGTAATTACGCAACAAAGACTTGGCAAAGTCCCCGTTACTCAATTTGCTTTGGACAGACACACCACGCCTTCGTGTCCTCCTACAAGACGCCTCAACACTAGTACATTTCTCTTTTTTATTTATCAGTACTCTAAATAAATTTTAATCAAGTCGGATTTACAAGCATCGTTGAAGTTATTTATAACGTCTTTTACAAAATCAATTTACAAAAATTATGAAAATTGTCTTCCTGAATATAGTCGTTACAATTAAGAGTAATCTAATTGTTTAATCATGTTACAATTAAAGTATGTTATTCTCTGGTGCGACCAGTTGTTACGTATTGTTACGACTGTCTCCCTGATCGTCATATGATACGTTGGAAAACAAAATACAAGACACCAATGAAGTCACTAATCACCAGCTTTAATTATCACAATTAAACAAGTGATAGTGATTAGAAGTGATTAAACAAGTGAATTAAACAATTATTAGTTAAGATTATACTCATACAATAATTCGAGAAAATCTGTCCACACAAATAACAATGTCAACTATAAAGAATTCCGCACTATAATCACTTTTCACTAATACATCACTTCAGACGCACTGTGTAAATCGCCCGAAAATAAATGAAAACTAATCGACAGGTGTGGGCTATTTATAGTCTGCAGGGTTCCATAATATGCGTCCTTAACAAGCAATCAAAAATTCTAGAGGATACTTCAGCGCGGCCTTGGCAGAAACACGCACTGTTGGGCTAGTTGAGAAGCTTGTCGAACAACACTGTCGGATGTACGAGAATGTTCCGTATTACGTAACACTGCCTCGTTTGTTGAGGCTTGTTAAGTGCCACGTACGCCCACAAATATTACAGCTGGACTCTGCTGGGATACCCGAAAAACATGTAGAATGTCCTGTAATGGTGTAACAACATGGAACATGTGGACTTCAACAGAGAATGACAAAACTGCTTTAAAATCATTTGAGCGCAGTAAGAGGAAAAGGCAGCTGGAGAATACGAAATAACAATGAACTACGTACAGGCTCTCATGCATGGAAAAGATATAGTGAAATTCATCAAGTCACAGAGGTTGTGTTGTCTGGGACATGTGGAAAGAATGTCTGAGGAAAAGAATGCCTAAGAGAATGCTGAAGGGAAGATTAGACGAAGAGACAGACCAAAGATGGAATGTTTGGATGACGTAACAGAAGATCTTGCTAGCATGGCAATCAGAGGGTGGTGAGGAAGGGCGGAGAACAGGGAAGCATGGAGGAGTATTGTAGAGGAGGCTAAGGAGGCTAAAGTCTACCAAAGGCTCTAACGCCAGAGAAGAAGAAGAAGAAGAAGAAGAAGAACTGTTTATTAGATATTAAACTACAGCGCTGAAAACAGTGGCGTTTGTTTGTACAATTCATATACGCAAATAAACGATCCAAAAAGTTAAACTTAGAAGTACTTGTAGGCTATACATCCTTGGACGAGTACAAAACAAAAGCTTGTTGACAACGGACTCGCTAGCTGTTAAAGTTACGCCATCCGCTCATAGTAGTAAATTTAGTTGTACGCTCAAGTAATTAAAACTTAAAGCAAAACATGATCTTGAACACCACGTTGTGAGACAAAATCCTAATGTGATCACACGTTTTGGAGTTATTTGGAAGTTATACACTACTGAATAAGATTCGATGACACGTTGAGACTACCGTTAACTCCCTCACCGAAACTTCTTCCTAAAATATTTTGTCGCAATAGGCCTACTATTACGTAACGTCACCCAATGTTTACAGTATTTACCTATATGAATAGTCGGACTTTTTCAACAATTTATGGTATGTGTATGTTGCAATCGATACTACAGAATTTCCATTACCAAATTTATAACACAACATGAAATAAATATTGTTACGACAATTACGGAACGCTCTCGAAGAGTCGAGAGCGTCCTTCCACCCGTTTCTCGGCTAGCCGAAGCAGGTGCAGTGTCTGTGCCAAGGCAGCACAGTCAAGTATTCTCTAAACTGTTTGAGTGCTTGTTAGATACGCAAATTATACTAGAACATCTGGAGGCTATATATAAGCAATAGCGGCCACCTTAGTTAGTTAGAGTTGGCGATTTATACAAGTGCGGTTCGAAGTATTGTGGCGAAGTGATTATTGCGTTATAATTAGTGCGGAACTCCAATAGTTGACATTAATATTGGGTGTGGCCAAATTTAACTTACTGTATGAGAGTATCTTGTTGATTTAAAATTGTTATTTGTGACTCATTAAAGATGATTATTAGTGACTTCAGTGGTGTCTACGTTATGTTTCCACTGTACAATACGACGATCAGTGAGACGGGCGTAACTATATTAAGGTTTTTAATATTTATACTGTGATTTCGTGGAGAGTGAATTAAAACTAAATGCCTATATGAATACAAATTATTTTACTTATTTTTCTCTATTTACAAATAAATTAAGAATTGTGGTAACATCTGCAAAGTCAAGTGATACGTGCATGAGTACAGAAATCTGGATAGATACCCATATCGTTGCTGGGTGGCCGGGCACCTCTAGACAGAGGCTGAAGATTAAATTTAGGTAATTTAGGAGGCTAAGTCAATAATTTAAATTTAATAAATCTCATAGAATTAAAAATTTTAAACATCTGGTCGTGTCAAGTATTTTTTTTTTGTATATTTTAAAATTTATAGTTTTCCCAAATCACATATTAGGCCTTTAGAAAGTAATAAGTTGAGTAGATTTTAAATAATATAGGACTGCTTTCTATTGTTTATTGACTAAGTGGCGAAATTTGATTTTTAAATTCCCGGCTTCAATTATGTTTTTCATGTACCGGTATGTGTAAAGGTTTTGTAAACTAATGCTTCGTAAGGAAACTTCGTTATAATGTGCACGTTTTATTCTGTAATACAAATTTCATTATACTGTGTAACATTCAGTTATGGATGGATTTACATGATTAAAAACAATATTATAATTTTGAAGGTAATTTAAATACAGGCGTTTCAATGCATAATATGCATAATAATTTAAAGTTTACAATTCAAAAATGTAAATATTATATTTTTATTTGAAACAGATTAATTTTTTTAATGTAAACACATTACTAGCTATTATATTTTCTGTTAAATTATAACAGCCATTTATTATTAGACGTATTAGACATTATTAGACATACAGTATTACTATTTTCTATTAAATTAATTTCATAATTATTTATGATTTTTGATTATAAAAATGTGTGCTAGCAATTTTCATGTATTACTTTCCATACGGTATTCCAGATTATTCAATGAAATATGCAACATCCAATAAATTTTTATGTAGTTGTTATACCCTCTTTACCCCCTCACCCTTTTAAATTCTCTCATTCTCTCCACCCTTTTACCCACTCTCTCACTCTCTATATCTTTTTTCTCTGTTCCCTCTATCTATCTATTTATATATCTATCTATCTATTTACCTCTTTCTACATACATTCATATAAGTAATTTGCTATTGTTTTTTAAATTGAAAATTGTACTTTTTTATAGGTACAGGGATAGTATAACACTACAAAAAATAATTCTTCGATGTGGAAATCTATTCAGTTGGATTTATTTTTTCTTCCGTTTATAAGAAATAGATGATATCATCCCTTTTCACTTTATATTACCATTGCTAAGATGACTGCTTAAGCCATATCCCTTCATGGATCTTAATCATTTCATTTAGGAAGTCATATTTTTAAGATGTCATTTTCTCCAGAAGCCATGTTTCCTTTCCGTGAATATGTAGTATGGCCATGACTTAGTGCACTTGTCTGACTAGTGTGTTGATGTTGTACAGGTGATGCTGGCGGCGCTGACCGCAGTGGTGACATCAGCGCCTCAACACTACGTGCCGCTTGTCGCTACGCCTGTGATACATCACGCTCCGGCTGCAACCGTAGTGCGGACCGTTCCTCTGGCGCCCGTCTCTCACGTTTCTCACGTGTCGTACACGGCTCCAGTGCTCGCAGCTGTACCTGTCGTGCACGCCTCACCAGTCCTCGCTCTACACTAACTCCAACACCGCATGGAACATCAACGATTATAGTTTGAAAATAATTTTTACTTGTTAGATATAGTGAATATTTATTCAGTAGTGTTGTGTTAGGATATAGTAAGATGTACGATATTAAGGTCATTTAAGGTCACCGTCTGTTATAGGGGGGGGGGTATTATATTACACAAAATAAAAATACTATCTTTACCACCGAATCTCGATTTCATATTGATTTCTCCCTCAGTAAATATATCCTTACTTCAATTTTTAAATTAATATGGAAACAACTCAAGTGCTTGTACAGAATGTGAAGTGTCAGTTGTGTTCTTGAAAGTTGTAACTCGTACCGAAAGCGTAATTATGATAAAGGTACGCATACACATCGACCACTTCTTCAGTGCAACGTCATCTTGAGGATCTTCTCTGTTTACGAAATATTGACCTACGAGCAAACAAATACATCGGAGGTCCGATAAAAAAGTACGTGGATTTGTTATTCCTGTGCTACAAGTGACCGATTAAAAACTTGTTTTTGTTTGATGCTGGTACACATCGTCGTAAAACACCGTATAAACTTTAGCCCTGCTGGATGTATAGTATAGATTTTACAGCTAATTGAGTAAGATGTGTTTTTTCGTGTATTAAGCAGATTGTTTGACATTCTACAACGCAAGATTGAAGAGCATGGATTAAATTTTGTATAAAGAACGAGATAAACATCTCAATAGTAGTGAAAGTTTTACAGAAGTCTCTTAGCGAGTCTGCTATACGTGAACTAACGGTTTATAAATGATACAAAAGCTTCTAAGACCGTCGTAAATGCGTTGAAGATATAGTCGTGATACTCAGATGAAGTTTGTGGTTTTGTGTACACGAATTTTCATCACTAGGTGCAACGGTAAGTAAAGATTACTATTCTGGCATTTTACATCAATTGTGTGAAGCTATTCGGAGAAAACGACTACATTTGCGGAAAGATAATTTTTGGAAATTCCCCCCCCCCATAATACACCAAGACACCAGCCTTTGTTTGGTAAAGGATTTTAGGCAAATGAAAATCACCGCAACCAGTATTCGACAAATATATCCCTATGACGATCTTTCCAATAATGAAAAAAAAAACACGAAAGGGCAACACTTTTCAATTGTTGAAGACGTAAAATCGCTGAGCGAGCTCAAGCGTACGTATTCTAGAAAATACATTCTAGAAATGTTTTGAAGAGTAAAAAAAATTGTTGCCCTAATCATGTTATATCTAACTGAGACTATTTTGAAGGGGGTAACTTAAATTTAGATGTATGAAGGCATAGTTTTCCAACTAAACACATTACACGAACATTTAGATCAAACCTCATATTCACGTATGCAGCTACATTGTATAAATATTAGCTGAACAAAATTTCCAGTATAGGGAGACCCAGGAAGGGTGGATGTATTATTTTGGGACCGGAATAGAAGAAGAAGAAAAATAACAAATCAAGATTTTTACCCTGGTGTTAGCTGTTGGGTACAATTGTGTTGATTTGTTTTCTTGATCTACATTTTGTCATTCGTGAGCGAATCCTTTTAACAACGAATGACTCAGTTCTAAACTCGTATTTTATACGGTAAAGTTTTAGTTGTTCTAAAGTATGAAGCAAAGTTTATATGGCTTACCTGATAAGCATATGACACAAACAAACCACACAAAAACAGAATTATCACTTTTGCACACCACTATAGAAAAATTATTCCGATTAGCGCTTTCATTTCCGATCTGACGATGAGCTATGAAGCTTGAAAGCTAATTTTTCTATAGTGGTGTGCAACAGTGATAATTCTGTTTGTGATTATAACCACTAACACAACTTTCTTAATTAAAACCACTCTCTCTCTCTCTCTCTCACTTTATCTCTCCCCCCTTTCTACTTGGTTTTCACAAGTACAAGTCTGTCGGTTCCGAGCCAGCATTCTCAGACCATCCTTAATCCCACTTATCCATCTAGTTTCGGTCTGCCTATTTTCACTCCCCCACCTTAATTTCCCATCACGATTTTACTTTCTGGGTTATTTCTTCGTCTCGTGCTGACATTATGTCTGGTCCCCTTAAGGCTTCATTCCTTAAGGATTTCACTTACTCTATTGCCGATGGCTTCTTTAAGTTATATATATAGCCTTTATTTCGGTTCGGAACTATATGACTATATGTAAACATCCCCGGCCGTTCTCACTTGTAGCACCCAATTATGGCGGAGGATTATTTCCTTAAGATCATCCTTTCATACATGTTTTTTATTTGCCAATTAACTAAAAGATTGTCCAGCTCTCAGAAGCGTAAGATAACATGGGTATTAAGTACAAATGAAATAGTCTTAACACGAAACGGTTCGCGCAGATCGTTCTGGAGGGGAAGGCAGGGAAGGCAGTGCGGGAAGTGAGGTCATCCATGACACACACAACCATGTGACAGACCAACCAGCCAGATGTTCTGAACACAAAATCAATGGATGGAAAACAATGCATCAAAGCATGCGCATGTGCAATGCGATCTTTTGACACTGCGCATCCAGACGCCCGATTCATGTCTAATTATTTTAGCAGTTTTACACTTCTAGTTAACAGTCTACTTCTAAAGTAATAAAAAAAAGCTCTTTTTGTTGATAAGTCTTTTGTCGGATAAATCTTTGTACCACGTCACTAAGAATCTCGAATAAATAAACTTTTTCCACCCTGTCAAAGCAATATCTGCCAGTATCCATAGAAGACGGCATATTTTGCCTGCTGGCTTTTTCCGCCGCCATGTATTTGCTTTTGCCACACACAGCCATATAATCTTTAAAACAGAGGGACACATAACAATAATTACACAGTGACGTGTAAAGTTTTAAATTGTTTAAATTCTTATGTTATCGTAAATAATCTATTAATTTTAATTTACCAGAGAAAAACCCACCACCGAATATTATCTTTATTTTAATATTTTACAAAAGTTTTACAAAAAAGTTAATCAGGAAAATAAAGCTTTATGAAAAACCTAATTATCTTAGCATCGTTTAGGAAGAAAACATTGAACCTAGTTGCGAACAGCAAAAACTGGTACAAAGTGAAGTGATTTGCCCGATTAGTAGATTCAAAACGAAAACACTTCTGCTCTATCTTGTGAAGTCACATACCCAATATTTCTAACTTGGTTCAGTTTTTAAATTACCTTAGATTTTAGGTTTTGATTGTGACGTGGCGTTTGAATGAGGGGCTGCAGTTTTGACTGCTGTATGGTGTCTATGGCATGGTAACCTTATCATAAATGGCAAATACTCTAAGTTTTATTTATTCAGCACAAGCATACATTCGTTCTCCTGCACCTATGCACCCCCTCACACACAGATACATATAATCACAAAAATTATTTGCTCAGCAAGTATAAAATTATTTTTGTTTTGTATCGGCCGTCTGAGGATTACATTCCAATTTAAATTCTTTGTTCCTTGTTCTTTTCTTTTTCTCCAATATTCTTTCATCTTTTCACTATGTCTCTTCTTCCTGTCTTCAGTCCACATTGAACCTACGTTTTTCTCTCTCCTACCCTAGACTCCTTCCATTTTTAACACTTTTGCCCGAAAAACTTGTCTTTCAATTGCTTCTTCTACGTTTCTATTATTTTTTTTCTAAATCTTTTTGACTTCTTTAATCCAACTTGATGTTGACTTCTTTCCCCACAGATATTTGAAGATCTGTTTTGTTAACCTATTGTCGTCCATTCTATATAAATTTCCAAGAAACACTAGTCTTATTTTTCTCACTGTCTCTGTTATATTTTCTATACTTTGATATATTTCATCATTACTTCTGAATTATAAAATTATTTTATTTATCATAAAGTTCACAGATATATCCTGTTCCTTTAGAGAAAAACGTATCAACAAATAATTTATAACAGAAATTCTCTTTACGCTTCAAAGAAGTATAAGAGCTCATGTACTGTGTGTAATACATACTGGAGACCAAGCACTAAAAGATATTTATGAAACTGTAAATCCAGTATATAATATTAGAAATATATCTCCCAACTCCGGTTAACACTTGTTTTATCTTTTTATTTACCCTCCAGGGGTTCTTGTTCTGTCTAGGTGGGTGTGTCACCAGATGGTAGAATTTATTTTTTAGTTAAATACTGACAATTCTGTATTCTCATTTCTAGGACATCGCTATATTCTGAATCTCCCTACGTCACTAGCCAGTACTGCTGCTAGAGTCTCCCAGCCTATAATTGAATGAGTAGAATAAAATTTACCTCTTTTATCCATCTAGTGGCTTTTCCTTTCTTATATTTCACTACGCGTTTCTGGACATATGTCCCATCTTCAGGTGGAATCCCTCAGTAAAGTTCGTCAGATAATTAAAACAAATTACGTATACTTTACACACATGTCGTAAATAAATATAATATAAATATAAAATAAATAAAATAAATAAATATAATAAATATAAAATATATGAACACGGAACATACGGGGTGTTGTTGGTGCACACCACGGTCAGACTATCAACTTGTATTCCCTATGTCTCAATTATAATTGAATGTTGACGCTGTTATGGGGTTGATGATTGACTTTCACTAAGGATAGTCGATTGACCCTACGGGTAAAACGATTTACGTGTCTGAAGCTTATTTTATTCTGTGGAACGTTTTGTTTAATTCGTTACCGACCTCAAACTCCTCTGTAAATGTTTGAACGGTAGCAAATATCTGCCATAAAAATTCTAACGATTCATTAAACAGTACAGTTTGGTGAAAGATTCCAAAATTAATATTTCTTTGTATGAAAACAGCTTTAATATTAGAAGTGTATGAAAGTAAAATAACTTTTATTACAGTCAATACAGTAAAATGTAAACTATTCAAAAATTTTGAAATTTCCTCTGGCACAAACTACACAAGTAAAATGAAGCAAAGAATTAAAAAACTAAAAAGGAAATTGAAGAAATAACAAAAAAGTCATGTCAGAGGACCACAGGATTATTTTAGCCAAAAGAGGGCTGGAGGATGCTGATACAAGAGTACTCAGGCAATCCTTCATACGGAGCAGTGAAAAAATAAGGTGTATATCTGTGTAAGATAAGCTTAAACGTACACCAAGGTTGCATTAAATACCAAGTGTTATTTAAATGCGTTTCCTGATAAAAGTGTTTTGTCGGAAAAAAAAACTTTTTTTCAGGAACAATAAAAGTTACCCATATAGTAATTTTTGTTTTGTTACTTATTTTAAGCAGCTTTTCATTTTAAGCAAATGTCTTGTAATTGATCTTAAAGCACGGAATATTAAATTCCAATTTTTACGTTTTTTTTAAATCATAATCTTATTTGATGAAACTTATTTTTTAAAACTCTTTACTTAAAATATTAACAAGTTGAACGTCTATAAAATAGAAACGTAAACCTGTATATGTTATAGATTTTGAGAAAAGTGTACCTAAAGCTGTGCTGATTAACGTGAAGAATTTTGTAACTAACAGGTGTCTCTTAAACCTGAGATTAGATTCAACTTTACATACGGTATGTCGCAAATCATGTGTTTAAATTCGCATTATCTACGTGAAGTTTAAAATCGCCAGTCGGAAAGATACTCTGGATAACGTTTTCAAACACACTTCTGTTTTCACACGATAATAGCAGGAGAAAAGTAAGGACAACGTATTGATCATTTATTATTTTTGTTGGTTTATAAAAAGCAAACATTGCTTGACATATTAATTTGTTGCTTTAAAAAAGAAAAAATTTTTTAACATAAAATTCGCATTTTTTTTGTACAATATTCATTGTGTTTGGATTTGTATCATTTACAGAATGAAGTAACAGAATGGAAAAACATTCAATTAGGAGAGAAGATGGCAGGTGGTCATTAAGGTTGCTAGGCCAAAGACCAAGATACGTGATAACGCCACAACGATGGCTGTTAATAAGATAGAGTGGTGACCTATTGACTACTTCTTTATAAAGATCGGGACAAGTTTTCTCTGCAGGCCGACGAAGCCCAGAGACGAAACCGGACTCTCCGGATCCTCAGCAGCAATGACCGTTGCTCCAGCGTGACCCTAAGGATGATCGACACTGCCCTATCATAAGTTATACACATCCGATCCTTCCAACATCGGAAATGCCCTGTATAGACATTTCCCAAACCTTGATTCCTTCCTACAAAAATTGCACTGAAAATATGCCAAGACCGCCAAATCTCGTACCTCCTTCCAAAACGCAAAGACCCTCGTTCCTTATTAACCGCTTACTGGCCATCGCAAACGAACCATCCATCAGAAGCAGAAAACAACTAAGTACAAATCATATAAACTAACTATATCAGATAAACAACAAGTACAAATACCCACTTTACAACCAACCTGCACCGCTCCATAATGCAATAAATACACCATAACCATACACCAAATCCCATACCCCCCTAAATGAGTCCTCCGCCTGTCACTTGACGCCACTATGACACTACTTTCCAGCTTCAGCTTCCAGCGCTACTCACTGCTTTAGTATTCTAGTTTGGTGCACACTCAAACCAAACCAATTACTCCCATACCCAAAACGGCTCTTCACACTTCAGTCATACATACAGCCACACAGGAACTCCACTAAATTCTACTTGGCGGTTCCACCTTCTCAAGGATCGGCCCGCAATGGCATGCGTCTTCCAAAAATTAAAATATCAAACCGGCTGAAGGGAGCTAATTCCTAAAACAGCCTGAGACTTGTCCACTTGGATAAGCCTCTAACAATTTAAAAGAAAAAACATCACTGGTGAGAGATAACTAGAAAATTGCTGGAAAACCATTAGCATTGGAGAGTCACTAGAAAAGCACAGCACTAAATTCACTCAGCAGTAGGAATTTAACCGTTAATGTATTTTTTCACAAGACGCTGAGAAAAATTATATTGCAGAATGGGCGAGGCGTTTTGATGTTAAGCAAAATAAAACGAGTTTAAGCCTCAGAACTGTGTGTTCTTAACAGTGTTGTAAACTTTAGTGTGTTACAATTTGTTGCATTACAATAATCGTTTTAAGGGCACACGTAAGCGGCAAATCGACCAAAAAATCAATTTTTTGGTTTTTGTCTTTAAAAAATCGTCAATATTTTGTGAATAACGATTTTATACCAAATTTACGTAAATACGCTTAATACTAAAGTGTTTATGATTTTTAAAATAAATTGAGTTAGAAGGAAAAGTTATGGCAAAAGTGCTGATAATGTTACCATTTTTTATGAATCTGTAACTCCCTTGTAACAAATCGTAGACACATGACACATGCGGTTTTTACCACTGGAAAGAGAATTTCAATAAACATTCACTATCAATTTCTGTAATGTCTGTCGTAAAGCCAATATTTGCTGATCTGAGTCATCCTAATTTATTAAAAAAATTTCTTCATGGTAGTGCACAGAATGCAAACGAGTCGCTGAACAATTTGATTTGGAATAGATTGGCAAAAATTATGTTTGTTAGACTGGATACTTTGGTTTTGGGTATATATGATGCTGTGTTGACCTTCAATGAAATTAATATATGTAAGTGTCAAGTCTTACAAAAATTCGGGATCAAGCTAGGATAAAATATGGTAAAGGTAATAAAAAAATTGACGTGCAAAGAGTCCTTGTAAGTCTCGGCCGGTGAGGACGAGGGATCGTGGAAGACTTTTGAAAAAATGGTCAGGTACTCTGTGAAGTCGGAACAGGTTATAGCCCAAGCCATGGAGTGAAGAAGAAGAAGAAGAAGAAGAAGAAGAAGAAGAAGAAGAAGAAGAAGAAGAAGAAGAAGAAGAAGAAGAAGAAGAAGAAGAAGAAGAAGAAGAAGAAATCCTTGTGGTAGAGACAGCAGTAGATGAATTGATGAAAAAGGTTAGACAGTCAACTAGAAATGTGAATATAAAACTGGAGGACCAAATGGACATACCGGAAGACCCAGAGTTTGGAGCTAGATTATTTTAAGTCAGGTAAGACAACAAAAATCTGTTGTAAAAACCTTAAATATTCGTTTTTAAGAAAATCTTTTTTTTTAGATAAATGACAATTATTTTAGAAACCAAATGAACTGTCAAACTGATTTTTTTTGTAGCTATTGTGTTAATGAAGATATAACTACATTACTAGAACTATACAGATTCACCGAAAAATAAAAACGTAAAAAAATATTAAGTGAGTTTTTGTATGCACGTTTTTAAAGCAAAACATAAAAAATTAGGAAATTGAGATATCGTTATAATTGTAATAGCGTTTGTAGTGTATAACGTGCTTATCTCCGTGCTAAAAGTTCACCTGCGTGTTGTATCTTTTACAGGCTATGAAATAACGGGTCTCAAAGTTGATGAATTTAAAATGGTAATCATAGTCGTTTACGAGTGCCGTTAAAAGTGATTACATATAGGCAAATTTGCAAAGACTTTATAACTTTAAAAGTAACAGCAACTAAGTACATGTGGTGCTAGTGACACGTGTCTATAAACACTCTTAATATACGGTATAATTACAGATTCATTACTGTCGTCAATTACAAAAGCTACTTGAAAAACAGTTGGTAACGTTGCGTACAGGGTCTGTTATCCTTTAATTGCTGTGCACACAGATTAGTAAATGTAGAAAGAAAAGTGTAATTAAAACAAATGGTGTAAATGGGGACAAGATAAGGTAATTAATGTACATGCTGTGTGACCTCGCACTCGCATCTTGTATCGTCCATATTGGAACAGGTTCCACACGGCTTTGATCTGAGATAGTTCGTTCGTTTGATTGCAACCGCGTTAATTGATCGCTTAAAGGCTTACGTAATGAGTGTGTGTGTGTGCGATTGTGTGCTGTCGTCTGTTTACCTATGTCTTTCACCTGACTATCGCGTCAACCCGTCAACCCCAGAGTGACAGGAAAGCTCAATCAATCGTATTTATAATACACAGATCAAAGTTACTTCAGTAGACGACTAGCTTCGAGAACCGTCGCTACAGAAGAAGACTGGTGTGAACATTTGACAAAAGTAGACAACAAGGTTTGAAAGTTCAACCAGTGTACTGGATTCTGCAAGGAAATACAGGATAGAAATAATCTACTGATCTGCAACACTTTTTTCAAACTTATCTGTAACTACGGTCTCCATTAGAGCTGAGTTAGCAATACATACATTGAGAACTGTTAAAGTATTTCGACAGTCATAAATGTCCCACGATCATGATTGTCAAAGTCCCACACAAACAAAAATTTCCCCACAACTTGGAGAAAGCGCTTAGAGCACTAAAAACGTTCAAACAGACCCAATGACACCGTCACCCCTTCCAAACACATTTAAATAGTTTTAAGGTCATCATCATCATCATCAAGGTTTAAACCAAGAATGGTTTGTTCCGGTCTCAAATAGGCAAATATTACAGCTGGTCACTCCAGCGCTTCCTCGGACGTCCCACACCTCTCCGTCCCCTCGGCTTATAGTTCCATAGTTGTTTGGGGATCGGCGGTCATCATTCGGCAAAGATGTTCCCACCAATTCAGCCGATACTGGGCGATTCTGACGAGTATACTTATAAAATTCAGTTCCTGCTGTATATCTGTGTTTCTTCTATGATCATGGAAAGTATACCCTGCCACGTGCCTGAGAAATCTCATTTCAGCCGCTTGGATGCGACTGGCCTGGCCTTTCGTTAAAGTCCAATTCTCAGACCCATAAAGAAATGTGGGAAGAGCCATCACCCTGTAGAATTTTAGGCGTGTTCCTTTATTTGCTGACTTAAGAGTTCGCCTGATGGTCCCGCACAAAAGGTTGAACTTATGCACAACGTCGTTGCTTGCATTATAAGACACACTTAGCCTAGGTATTCAAAACTGCTAACTTGTTCAAGGACAGTACCATCTCTAACATTTTTTGGCCGTGCGGGATCAGTTCCACAACAAGCCATCACCTTGGTTTTTATTAATGTTTTAGTTTTAAGGTACTAAACTAAACAAAAATAAATATAAGAAAAAATAAACAGTTCTTTATCTTTATTTATGCAATATATTACTATAAAAAGTAAGCATAATATATGACTAAATATAAGACATGGAGAAAACTATTCCAATGGGTGTTTAAAGTTACATGTTATATACAACACAAGGTCTGACCTATAAGTATCCGACCACTTTGAATGTTATGGCAACCAGCTGTGCAACTACACTGGAACTCGGTGGAATGCGAATTTTCGACGCACGCGTGAACATTCAGTAACGCATTGGACTACTCATTTGTCTAGTTATCTGTGAGAATGTTGTGTAAACACAGGTTGTCCGTTCATAACTTTCTTCGTCATTGGGAAGAATGTCTGCATTCATTTCGGGATTACAGCCATGAACTCACAAATCATCTCCAGTTATGAACTTTTTGAGGACGTCTGAGTCGCAGTTAGCGGTATCGAGCAAAGAAAACCCCACAATTTGTACTTTGTGCACCTTCAGCACGGAATCCTTTTTGCTCTTGCGACAAAAGCCGTGGCATAAATTTTGCTGCCGCACGTTCCATTCCAACATCTTCCGTCAAAATCTCCAAAACACAAGTCAGCGGAATCATCAAACCTTCTTCTTATTCTCGCAGTGTCAGCCGTTTATTTTCGTTTATAGGGCCCGTGGTTCAATATCATTGAACTTAAGTAAAACCAAATTTCCCAGTATGTACTGTATTTAACATCAAAAGCAAATGCATTATATTTTACTTCCATGTTCTATAAAGAAATGGAAGTATGGTGGTGGCGAAAAAAATGTGTTTATGATAAGGGCAGATTCTGATTGTACTACCCTCAAAACATGAAGAACAGTCATTTTCCGAAAAGTGTGTGTGTTTGTCTGTGTGTCTAGGTGTAGAATTTTTTCTATGGCGAACGATAACTGCCGCAAATTCAAACAAAATCAAATAATTTTTTGCACAATGCCTGAGTTGCAGAGCACTGAAGGCCTGTTGATTTTGGTGAAGATCGGTTAAGGGGAAGGGGTAGTTTACCGGCAACGTTTTACGTTTTAACAAGAGTAAAGTACTTAATTTTGATAAGTAAAGTATTCTGAAAAAAGGTCATAATAATCCACTGTAGAAAAGAAGACGAAATATTTATAAATGAAAAGGGTAGTTGAAGGGGGAGGTAGTAATTTTCTACAAATGAAAATGATATCTGAAGGGGGAGGGGATAATTCTTTATATGTGTACTACGTTATCGGCAACAAAGAAGTAGTTTTTTGTTAAAATTTCTTCCCGGGCTGTTTGGCCGTGGTTTAATGTTATCTGCAATCCAAACGTTTCGGCAGTGCCATCGACTGCCATCATCAGTGAAAATCGAGTGCGCTAACGTGAGGTGGTATACGTTAGTGATCACAGTACGGCTGAAGAAAGAAGTAATTTCTATGGAAATATTTCATTTCGAAAATGATTTTAAATATAAATCTTAGAAGATGGAAGTCATGTATGGTTCTTCATACCGATGTTATTTTACTGATACTTTAACAGTAACTAATGATGTACTTTGAGAGTGTACATTATTTGATTAACTGCACAACAGGGCAGTGATTCCAGTTAAGAATGCACCGAGACCATCGGCCAGGCCTGCGTCGCATCGTTATTTGTTACGAGCTACGGAAGGAAACTAATAATCGAGCCGAAGTACTGGATCGCGTTGTAAATTTTGCTCTGACTTTGGCAGCTTCAAATTTAGCCTTTAGAGGCCGTAAAGAGAAGACAGGTCATTTCGATATCGGAAATGTTTCGGCAATTTTTAATCTTTTGAGTAACTACGATTAATTGTTGAAAGAGATAGTCAGTGGTTCAAAAAAAAAAAAAAAAACAGGGAGAAGCATGTGAGTCCAAAAGTTCAAAATTATCTAAAATTATCTAAAAAAGTGTTGAAAATATTTTGAAACAGAAGGAATCTACTCAAGTTTTTCTGTAATAATGGATATCACACAACATGTTAACAGAAAAGATAAACCAAATCAAATAATCAATGTCTCAATTTTTGAAGATGAAGCAGGAAGGCACACTAACTTAAAAATTAATGAAAACTTATTAAGATTTATAGAAATAAGCGATGAAACTGGCCTAGGTTTAGAAGAAGAGAGTTTAAACAGACTTGAGGAAACGTATTATGTTTACGTTATATTTTAATGCTTATAGGGTAACACACCATAATTTCCTGTTACATCGTGACTGCAAGTAAATTGCCTTGTGTGTAGTGGCGGCTGGTTGCAGCGTTTAGAAAAACTAAAGTATTAAATAATATATGAAACTGCATTAAGCAGCTAAAAGTGTCATCAGTTTCGACGAAAAGCGTATTGGATTCTATGCGACAATATTCCCGTACAATTCAAATGTAGCGCGCAGGCTGGTGGTTGTAGTCGGCTTGCAACTTCAGCAGTAAATGGCACAGCTTACTACATAAACATATGGGGCAATTGCCCTATGTTCCACATGTGAGCATGGTGGTTGGAAAGCTTCCGCAATGCTCCACTAGTAGCTTTGTAGCGCATCAATTGTGTCATGAAATCAGCACAGCCTGCTTGATTTGCAAGTTGTGTCAGGTTTAGTGTTTACTGTTTACGATGATTCAAGGTAAACATTATCCGTTGTTTGAGGATATACAATTATAGTAATCATTTTGTATAACTGCCATTATGATAGTTTAACGTCTTTTAATCCCTCCCCACCCGCTCATCCAACTACTGCAACCACAAAAATTTGGAACCACCAGCCGCCACTGCTTATGTGTAAACTTATTAGAAATATAATTAATATAATTACACACAACTTACTATGTAGTTTAATATTGGCGTGTTTGAGTGTACTTAAAAGTAATTCGTAGCCCATCAGAAATTGAAAAACCCAATGTTTACTTCATCCGTGCCGGAAAGAATGTACCTGCGGTGTTCGCGGTCGTAGTACTCAACTCCTTTGTCAGACGGCATACATACATGCGGTATGAGGTATGATTGAACACGGTGCGTACTACACTTACCAGACCTAATGACAGTGTTTGTTGTCAGGACTTTTAAAATGAGCGTTGCACAATGTTACCTTATCCAGCGCGACTGTGTTTTTATGCGAACGGCGAACGTTCAAGCCAAGGTTGTGCTGTTGCCGAGCCGTGCCGACCCCCCCTCAATCATTTACACGCCACATATGAGTTTTCCGACACAATGAACGCTCAAACACACACACACACACACACACACGCGCGCGCGCGCGCGTAGCGAAATAAAACATGTTGCTTGCAGCAGCCTACATACATACGAAAAGAAAACAACGTATAAATAAATGAAAACGACAACACCAAGTTTGGTTAAGTTATAATTTACCGATGGTTGTGTACGTGTTAGCAATAAAAAAATATAAGTCATTCAATCAGGTATAAGACGAAGGCAGTATGCTTAATAACATCACGGTACTGAGCTACAAAACGTTAATATATGGAAACTCTATACTGTAAAATCTGCACAATGTCATAATATTAGTTCAATATAAATATATTGATAAAAAATATGGTATTATATAATACATATATATATATATATTTATATATGGTACTGTCCTGGAACAAGTTAGCAATTTTGAATAGCTGGGCTACAGTGTGTCTTATAATGCAAGCAACGATGTAGTGAATAATTTGCATAAGTTCAAGCTTATGTGCAGGACCATCAGACGAATCCTTAAGACAGCAAGTAAAGGAACACGCCTAAAATTCTACAAGGTGATGGCATCACATACTTCTTTATGGGCCTGAAAATTGGACTTTAACGAAAGGCCAGGCCAGTCGCATTCAAGCGGCTGAAATGAGATTTCTCAGGCACGTGGCAGGGTATACTCTGCATGAGTGTAGAAGAAACACGGATGTACGGCAGGAACTGAATATTATGAGTATACTCGACAGGATCGCCCAGTATCGGCTGAATTGGTGGGAACATGTTTGCCGTATGAATGACTGCCGCATCCCCAAACAACTATGGAACTACAAGCCGAGAGGACGGAGAGGTCTGGGACGTCCGAGGAAGCGCTGGAGTGGACCAGCTGTAATATTTGCCTATTTGAGACCGGAACAAACCATTCTTGGTTTAAACCTTGAGGATGATGATGATAAACGATAAAGTTAAATAAAAATAAAGAAAACTAGATACATCCAATAAATAGAATGGGTGACTCGATAATACAAAAAAAGATAATCCAGTATAAGCCTCTTGGAGAACGAGATAGAGGCAGACCAAGAAGACGGTGGCTGTGAAGACGGAACAGGCTGCAAGCCTAATCCTTGAAGTGAAGAAGAAGAAGAAGAAGATGAGGAGGAAAAAGAAGAAGAAGAGGAAAAAGAAGAAGAAGAAGAGAGGAGGAGGAGGAGGAGGAGGAGGAAGAAGAAGAAGAAGAAGAAGAAGAAAAAGAAGAAGAAGAAGAAGAAGAAGAAGAAGAAGAAGAAGAAGAAGAAGAAGAAGAAGAAGAAGAAGAAGAAGAATAAGAAGAAGAAGAAGAACTACAAACTGAAAAAGTTTAACTTTGTAAATTTTAAATTTATTAGTATTGACGTTAGTACTGCAATACAATAATATTTTTTACATTATGCTGATCCTTCATGTAATTGAATACACCTGCAAAAGCATAAATTTATTACCAATTTTGTACAAAAGCAGTTAATATAATTCAGCATGGATGAACAGCAACACGACAGATAACGGTCGCATATTATAAACAACTTTTTACAATTTAGGAAAACTTTTTCCAATTTACGGAGATTTCACAAAATGTAAATGTTATAAAAGACGGCATCTAACGACTCGTTTACAAACACCTGAATTGTTTTATACACTTAATGTTTTCTAAGGAATGACAAGAAACTGTAAGATAAAGCGTTGTCACGTTCAGTATAAAGTGTATTCCTTTTAGGTAATCCCGAGTTATTTACTAAAAGATTAATGTACGTACTTTGTCTTTTATTATCTGTTCAAACTTCGAGTTCGTGTCTATCCAATTTTTCAGGGTCGTTACACCATTTCTGCTCATGCAAAACTAGTAATATATTGAGTATTATGATTCTGTCATTTACAAATGAAATAATTTTCTAATTATATAAAGACAATTTTTGCAAACGATTGTTCACAAGAGAAAAGGTTTTCAAAAGTACCGAAGGCAACTTACTGTTGACGGCTTACGAGACATTGTTGATATCCTGTAGTTGAACCACGAAATTATTTTATTTTGCAGTTGTAACGAGGCAGTCTAACGAAAAATAAATAAAACATCTGTATTTTTACTAAAAGGGGTTTTTAAATTGCTTTCCGACACTAAAAAATGTTTTGTAAACGACGATGTGACTAATTCTTTTTTACACATCTCTTACAGAAGTATTAAAGAAAAAAATAAATTATACATAAGCGAAATATACATTTGTTTGCATATAACTATAAAATATAGTAGAAGAAGAAGAAGAAGAAGAAGAAGAAGAAGAAGAAGAAGAAGAAGAAGAAGAAGAAATAGAATAATTCATTTATGTTTATTTTAGAATACGAAATTTAATTTGCGAGAGTAAAATAAGAGAGACAAAACAGAATGTGATTTCAACAAATAAAATAAATTAGTTTTAATTAAAAGATAAAATGTTGAAAATAATCCACGCCGGTTATGGCATTAAACAGAATTTTAACCCAACTCCAAAAGCAGGGTTTAAAATTTAAGTCTTATAACTTTTACCACGCAAACGACGGGCCAAAATGGAAGTCAATATTTTGACAGAACTTCTAAAAGTCTACATGGGGAACCCAATTTTGAGGAATTTGATGAGGATCAACACCCTTGCAAATTCTGGACCGTCTTCAAATCGTTTTTAACCTGTGTTTACACATAAAGTTTAAACATAAAATTCTTATCAGTTACACATATTTATGGAAAGCATTAAATACAGGCACATAGATATCTATCGAGACAAACGTAAACCTAAGAGCAGGACTAAATTATTTGTTATTTAGGCATTATGGTAGTAAATATAACTAAAACAACCAATGCACTAATCGAATTTTTAATGTTTATTGATTATAATAATTATTGATTATTTAACAATATTTTATTTTATTGTTCATAATAATACAAAAGTGGAAATGATTACTTTAGAGCTGTGATTTTACTAAACAATTTTAGAGTAATAAGTGGTTTAGTCACTGTTGTTTTGTTACATTTACTTTTTCGTTACAGAAAAACCTTCATTAACCCTAGTAACGACATATGGTATTTACCGGTTAGGGTACGAATCATTCATATGAAGAACTTTCCTCACAGCGTTAAAAACAAATTTTACTAATTTGATTTTATATAATCAGATTCTATTGAACAGAGTATAAAAAACATTGGATAGCCATTTGGGTGAATATAAGGGTGTCTTTAAGAAGGGCAGATCCTGTCTACAAAAAATATTCACTCTGAAGTCAATAATCCGTCACAGGATACTGAATTCAAAGGAGATTGTAGTAACATTTGTTGATTTCAAAAAGGCCCTTGATTCTGTTGATAGAGAAACTATAGATAAAATAATCCAATCCGAGCATTTGGTGTTAAATCTAAATTGGCAAATATAATCCTTGAAACCCTTACGGACACAGTCTTAAAAATAAAATCCATTGGAGAAATATCTCAACCGTTCAAAATAAATACATATGTAAGACAGGGTGATGGTTTATCCCCAATTCTTTTCAACTGTGACCTGGAGAAAGTAGTGAGAATTTGGAATACAAAAGTTAAAGGAGTGCAAAATATCACCAATCATGAAGGGAAGAAGGAACAAACGTATTGAAATAAACTGTTTGGCATTCGCAGATGACTTTGCTATACTTTCTTAACATCTGACATCTGCAGTAACATAAGTTAATTTTTTAGAGGACATAGCCAGTAGAACAGGCTTAAGAATTTCTGCAGAAAAAAAAAAATTTCTCACGAACATTAAAAATGCGCCAAAATTCCTGGTAGCAGATATTGGTCGAAGAGAGAGGGTTCGAAAATTTAAGTATCTAGGAGAAATAATTCAAAAGAATGGTTTAGAAAAATCTGCTACAGAAGAAAGAAAGGATTCATAAGGTGGAAAGGGACTATGGTATAACTAAAGATATTTACAATAAAAAGTGCATATCTAAAAATGCGAAAATAGGGCATTACAGTACAGTAGTGAAGCCAGAATGCCTATATGCAAGTGAATGTCTAGCATTGAATTATACTTTAGACAAACTAGAAGTATTGGAAAGACAAATTATGAGGAAAATATTGGGCCCACGCAAAACTTCAGAAGGTTGTAAATTTAGAAGTAATGATAAAATGTATCAAAGTATAGAAAATATAACAGAAACAATGAGGAAAAGAAGACTATTATTTTTTGGACATTTATATAGAATGGACGACAATAGGTTAACAAAGCAGATCTTCAAATATCTGTGGGGGGAAGAGGTCAACGTCAAATTGGATTAAAGAAGTCCAAAAGGATTTAGAAAAAAATAATATACACGCAGAAGAAGCAATTGAAAGAGAAGTTTTTAGGACAAAAGTGTTAAAAATGGAAGGAATCCAGTGTAGGAGAGAGAGGAACGCAGGTTCAAAGTGGAATGAAGACAGGAAGAAGAGACACAGTGAAAAGATGAAAGAATATTGGAGAAAACAAAACGAACAAAGAATAAAGAATTGAAATTGGCATGTGGTCCTTAGACGGCCGATAAAAAAAAAAAAAAAAGTGTGTAAGGTATGGGATGCGTCTCAAATAGCCTCTGCCATACAACCATCAACCTCGCTTTCCCGAGCGATGTCTTAACATCCGTCGCACCCTATTACCACTGACGAAGCTCTGACGACCGAGTATTGGCGGTATAACCAGCCCATATTAGAGAATTGTAGGAAATTACGTTCTCTTTCCGGAGTTGCAACGTGGTCGGTGCAAGAGCACGTCCCAGGGAGAAGACTGAGCCACGATATATTGCTTCAGGCAGCTGAAGCAACTCCGTGTAGGCTTGGATGCACAGAAAGCATCCCCTCCACCAAGCTATGGGTACTAGAGGCCAATGACCTGCACACTCGAGACCAAACTTATTCAAAGCAAAGAGAAAAAGCCGGACGGAAATTTTTGGAAGTGACGATCTCTTTGAAACTCCTCGACACCGCAGGATAGAAGAGGATGCTACTAAGACAAAGTAATAATACATGTACTTCATTAAAAGTAGTGAGCGAGTTGTACAGGTCATGGAGCTTACTGGTATATGTATGGTCAATGGCGTGGCGTGGGTACATAACAGCTGTTGCCGGTTGTGATAAGCCTAAAACAGCCTAAACATTAATTTGAATTTTTTCTAGTACCAAGTGTTCTTTTAGAGCCAAAATATTCTTTTTAGAGTATTTCTTTCGCTGGCAAAAGAAGATGGTCTCGGTTCAACGGGATCTGACTCCATTAAACTTACACAGAATAAATGAGGACATAAATAATCGAATTAATAATAATAAAGATGAACAGAGAAACACATAACTAAACGAGCAAAATACAAATAGGTAGGTAGTAACCGCTGCACGTTGGTTCCGAAACGAATGTAGCTGCTAACTGAGCGTTTTGCCGGTTTATACAGCGGCAACACAACGAATGTGTCCCCCTTCCGTTTGTACAGTGACAACTACTACGAGGTCAACGACCACACGCAGTAAAACGTTAGACGTCTGAGCCGGCAACACAAGATGGTGGAAGTGCCCAGCAGTTCGTAAGCTTTCCTTCGAGTTTCCCTATTAATATTGTTCGGATTCCAAATTATTCAAGAACTAAACTATTTACTCTGTGATATAACTAATATTATTTTCTTTCATTTCCAAGACTGTTACCGCCGACAACAGTGGTTACATGGACGCCACCCTACTGTAAAGTAAGTTAAAGTAATAATTTATGTTTCAAATGAATAACTTAATTTTAGAAAATTCAAATTAAATATTCTTAAACAAAAATTTGTGTAAATTTATTATTCAAGTGAAACTTATATTTTGGCTTTTTTCTTAAGCTTATAATTGTTCCTTTAAGTGGAAACAAACTTCATCCGATAAAGCAAGGGGTTTAGATGTCGATGTTTTCTGTTGGACACCATTATTTTTTTAAACTTCATCGCTTTTCGAGAATACTCATAGTACATATGGTTAATTTTGTTGCATTTATTGTTTAAAGAATTAATGTGTAAATGCGTAAATTATGTATTCATTTGAAAAACTTAGTGATAAATTTGTGAACAGTATATTGGAAAGAATATTTTCCAAATTTAGGTTATCCCTTAAGTATATTATTTATGTTTTCCACCTTCGTTTCATTGGTTTTTGGAGGAGGGGTAACAACTTAATCCAGGTAGTTACTCCAGGCAATAAATTGAATCATTTTGTTTTTGTGTTACTTAATATATTTTAAACAATAACATACATTCGTAAGGTGCACAGTTACAGTCTAGACGAGAACCGAGTGGTAGGCAGCGGGGGCGGCAGCGACATATGGGGCAGCAGCCGCGACGTAGGGTGCAGCGGGGGCGGCAGCAACGTAGGGGGCAGCGGCATATGGGGCAGCAGCCGCGACGTAGGGGGCAGCGGCTACGTAGGGGGAAGCGGGGGCGGCAAGGTAGGGAGCAGCTGCAGCAACGTACGGAGCAGAAGCGGCTAGGTAGGGAGCCAGAGCCGCGACTCCGTTGTAATTCCTGGCCACAACCTGTGAACTGGTCGCTGTAACGACCGCAGGTGCGGGCACTGTGTACGCTAGGGGAGCCGCAGCGACGACGGCCGATGGTGCCGCATGGGCGCAGCAGACCGCAGCTCCCAGAAACAAGATGCTCTGAAACAGTAGAACAAAAACAATCTAGAAGTATTTCCGTTCTCCAAAGAACAACTAAATCAACAAATCATGGTTTAAGAGAAGTACTGGAAAAATAGGACGTAGTTCATAATAATTGGATAAAGATTTATATAGTAAAGGATAAGTATATTGTTTTAAATCAAATTTTTAATATTTTAATTACTAATTATTTTTGTATGTATTGGTTAATCCTGTTTTTGAAACAAGTATTTGACACTATATTCTTTAAGTAAATGGGTTTTATATGTCTCCTCCGTTTTTTAATTACTCTATTTTATTAGAGATATAAAAAATAAATTGGCGAATTTCACAAGAATGTGTGGAACGATTTGGAGAACGCTAGGAAATAAATGTAGAAAAGAACCCAAATAAAATTTTATAAAACAATGGCAATACAAACTGTATGGTTCCTATGTATGGTACCAACCACTATATGGTTCTGAAACTTGTGTCATAAAGAAAAAAGATGAACAGAAGATACAATCAGCAGAAACGAAGTTTCGGAGATCAGTTAAAAGGTGTAATAGATCATATATGAAATGAAGAGATAAGAAGTGATTTAAACGTTTTTGCAGTTAATGAAAGGATTAAAGAATACAGAAGAAAATGGATTCAACACATCAATAGAATGGAAGATTGTAGAATACCAAAGATGGCGAAATATTTTAACCCTAGAGGCAGAAGAAAACTTGGTAGACCTAAGAAAAAGTGGACTGTGGAATAGGCACAGACCGCTAAAGCCTAAAACCGTTAAGAAGATGATGATGATGACTAATTATTATTAATTATTTTTAATCAAAGGGTACCGACATCAAATTTTATCTAATGAACTTTGAAAGTTGGTTCCGAAACGTAAATTTTTTGCCTTTTATGAAAATTTCTAAATATGACCAAAAACTCTCGATTTTCAGATCTTTTGTATAAAGAACCACTATTAAAGTGCTTCCAAGTGAATGAGTCTTTCTCTAAATCTGGTAGAGATTCAGATTCTGAAAATCATTGTAAATACGCTACTGACGTATAAAAATTTTTACAAGGATAAATAACCACCATTTTCCGGTCCTGAACTTGTAAAGTACAAGTTATTTATACGTTGACACATATACAAAGAACCACACAGACCGCCCTATATTAATACTTACTACAGTGTATAGTCACAATAAGTGAAGTAACAGTCACCCAAAAAACAAAATATTTACAAAAGATGATTTACACCAATAGCTACATTTTAGTCAACAGCCATATTCGTGTCTGCAGATGGGATCGTAGTACTTCGCGGAAATTCGGTTTACAATCACAAATATAACTACAACTGCAAATAGTTTCATTACCAAACGAAACGAGTTAATTAAAGTGCAGCGTAAATAAGTAAAAGAATGTGTATAAAAAACACTTAAAATAAAATTATTATAATATATAGAAAACTTTTGAATACTCAATATACAGGAAACCTTCTCAAACTGATTTAGTAATACCAAATAATTCTAACCATCCTCCCCAACAAAAAAATGGCAGTATTTAATTCCATGATTTACCGAATGCTTAGGATCCCATTAAGTTACAAAGAAAAAAATATAATCCAACAAATAGCAGTTAAAAATGGATACAAATAAAAACTATTAATAAATTAGAAAATAAAATTAAACATAAAATCACTAATAAAATTCCCAAGAACACTACATTTAAAAATTCACCTATTAATAATAATATAAAATATACAACCTTCACTTATTACGGAAATATAACTCAAAAACTAAATAAAATATTTAAAGATACTAATTTAAAAATATCTTATAATACAGATAATATAATTTTTAATAAAATAAAACCTAAAACTAAATCCAATACTCACAATAAAAATGGAATATATAAAATAGAATGTCCAGATTGCAATCAATTTTACGTGGGCCAGACAAAGAAACAACTACTAGATAGATTCCTTCAGCACAGCAATGCATATTTAAAACCAAGTATTTATAAATCTAATTTAGCCACACATTGTCTAAATAATAACCACCAATTTCCAAACATTGAAAATATAAAATTAATTAAAAACATACAAAAAGATCAAAAAATGAATATTTGGGAAAATCTTAACATTTACAAACACAATAACAATAATTTATTAATTAAAGAACAAACCCAAATAAAAACAAAACAAGACGATCTATTTAAAATTATAAATTTACTATAAAATAAAAATAAATAAAATATAAACAACAAATTTTCAAATATAACCGAGAAAACAGGTGCTGAAGAAAATAAACATTAAAACAATCGTTAACTAATCGACCTAAATCGATTATCAGTTATTTTACATTAATAACGATACAAATTCGATTATTCGTTAATTTTATATTCATAGAATTATTTCGATTGTTATTAATTTACTTACAAACCTCTGATGATACTGATATTTTTCAGTGAAACGTGTGTCAGGTGTTAAAAAGAATATACGAAATTATACTACTTGCAACGAACAAATTGAATAACATCACAAATTATATATATATTTTAAACACTTTTTGGTACAGTCTATTTCTTGATGTATATAGTATATTTAACATTTATAGTAACTTTATCTCAAGATGTTTGTGTTTATATGGAACATGTTTCGGGACATCCAGTGTTCCTATCATCAGCCTTCTTAATTTAAGAAATTAATTAAGAATTTCTTAATTTAGACATTAGTTCAGAAATTTTTCAAATAAATTTAAAATAATTATTTTATTATGACATGTTTCAGATAACTATTCCAATACAAATCAATTATTCGCTAGTAGGCCTACATTCAATTTCTGACTTAAAAATTGATTCTGAGAAACGCACAAGAAGCTGTATACAACTGAGTATTAACACACAAAAATATCAAATAATTTTCGTAATTATTCTATAGAAACTGCAAGAAACTCACCAGTTGCAATTTGGAAACACACATTCGTAACTGGTACTGGAGGCTTGCACGGGCGGCGGCAACTGTGTTGGAATCCGTTTTACAACTCTGCGGGCTGTTAGCCCGTTGGTCCACTGCTGCCGCATTAAACGGACGTTTCGGCCCCACCGTTGGAGCTCATCTTCAGTGTAACGACTTGAGCGATTGGTTGTCAAGTTCGGTGGAAAACTGGTGAAGAACGTATCAATTACTCAAGAAGTCGCTGGGCCGAAGATGACGTCCAACGGTGGCGCCGAAACGTCTGTTTTATGCGGCAGTAGTGGGCCACGGCCTAACAGCCCGCAGAGTTGTCAAACGAATTTCAACACATTCGTAATGGTTTACATGTAATCTATATATACATGTGTGTGTGTGTGTGTGTGTGTGTGTGTGTGTGTGTGTGTGTGTGTGTGTGTGTGTGTGTGATAGTGCAGTTAATGAGTTTTGTGTAATCTGTTAACAACATTCTTACACGTGTTACATACCAATTCGAATTTGCGAGTAGAAAATTCTATATTTTACATTCCAATCTTTAAAAGATTCTAACGTTAAAGGTTCTACTAAATTGTACTTTTCTACTATCACTTTACAATTAGTTGCGTCTGCGCTATTTTTCCAACAGATAGCCTTATATTACTATTAGGCCTACTGTATGCGTGCGCATGCAAAAGAATGCTTATTTGTAGATTCTTATGCAACCACACCAATGCAATATTGTTGTGTGTGTGTGCGCGCACTGACTTACCAGTAGGGTATTCATTGTTAGCGTATTGTCTTGGTTATGTCACACCAACTGATGCGTCCATTCGGACGCTACACCGTTTTATACTCGGCGTTGGCCGGCTTGGAATACGATATTGTTTCCTCGATGGCTGGAATATCAATCAGGTATTGCCAAAGACCTTACAGTGGCCAATCACAGTTTCACCCGTGAAGGCAAATGTTTATGTGAAAATTATTGCAAGTAAAAATTCGACCTGCTCAGGCTTTCCTTTTCCACAAATATAATTTTTTAACATTGAAAGTGTTGATAAGGGGGTATCGCACATTTGCGGCCGATCGCTGGTGCGTGATCGAAAATGGGAACCGGTGAGTTTCCATAGAAACTACTTCTTTGTTGTCAATAACGTAGTACACATATAAAACTTCGCTTATGAATGCGACTACATTTAACTTATTATCTGTACATTGGTAAATGAAGAATGAATTCATTGATTGGTGAATGAACATAAATATATATATTTTTTAGATTTATTGAAGCATTTTCAATGCCCTTCTCTGTGCATTGCATTTGTGCAATACCTGTAAATTTGTTCTTTAAATGTTAAGCGCCATTCTTCTCGTTGAGGTTCCGTGAATTTTACTTCTATGTCTGTTCATCACTTACGTCTTTTAGTTTTTAGCGTCTGTCATCTGTTTAGTTGCTATTAAGTCGCTGGTCAGAATTCAGTCATTGCACGTAACCATCGTTCCCTAATTCCCTCACGTTTAATACAATATCTGAAGTATATACGACGCTAATAAAAAAACACGAACAACTTACAATTTCGTAATCGGAAATGTATATCTATATTAACGCAATACAAGTATACAAATCTCAGACAACAGAGGCGATCAATTTTGTGTACAACAGAATGAAAATGACTTACAGAAGTCTATTTCTAAACTGAATACAACAGTATGCCCCAAACACACTTTTAAAATTTCTAACATTAAAAGGAAAATAACGGCTTTCGTAGAGAAAACCCCGTATAAGAACGGAAATCGTAATGCACAAACATGTCTGTGAGCAAGAATCACTTAAATTGTTTTGCTGTGAAATTACATACAGGAAAGATTAAGGTATTGAGCAATAGATAAATAAATGTAATTATACTTGTTGTGCAATTAAAGGAATATTAAAGATTAAGAGATAAAGAGATGGAGAGAGAGAAAGAGAGATACAGCTGGAGTTTTATAAAGTCATGCCATTTTATAAAACACAGGCCTCTGAGGTGAAATTCTTAAGAACCATGAAGGGATGTAGGTGGTGATATTAACTTAGAAATGAGAATATCGAAAAATACATTAAGGTCGTTAAAGGTTTTGCCAGACTAAAGTTGAATAGACAAAATATTCTTAATAAAGTGTAAGAACCTTCTCGCGAGGCAACCACGGCTTCCAGGAGAAGAATCTAAGAAGAATCTATTGATCACTGGGTGGTAAGGGTGGTAAGGAGTTACATCTTATCTACTAATAGCCGGTATAAATACTAACAAAAAAATGTGATACGTGAAACAGGCATCTCTAATGTAATTATAAATAATAGCAAACATATTATACAAAAAAGCAATAACTGTCGATTGACGGTATTCGCGCCAATCGCCGGCATTAAGTCATTAAATGAATAGGTCAAGACATTTGCGTTTTATGATCACATTACACGTGATAAGGTCAGGTGTGGGCGACATCTTATTAACGTTGGCCCGAAGTGACAACAGTGTCACAAACGTAAACTAAATTACGGATGAATTCCTAACGAAGAACACAAGCTCTCACTAACTACAGACACAATCTTATAACATTCATAACATCTAATACTTAGCAACATTCGAATTCAATCAAAGAAAGTACAGGTTGTTTTGAAAGGTTTAATTTTAAAAGTGAATACAAAAGTTATTTCTGTTTTGAGTAAATACAGAAGTTACACTTAATGTCGTATTAATGTATTTTCTTGTCAGTATAATGTAATGTCAGTACAATGTGTTTGGTGTAAATTTAAATTCTGAAATCGTTATTCTTAAACTTTGCTTCGCATATTTCGAAAATGAAGGGTCCGTAAACACGACAATACATGACAGAATACAAATAGGAAATAGGGCATGTATGCGAACAGTAGACTATTTATTGAGAAGCAAACCAATTAGTCGTAACCCAAAAATAAAAATATATAACTCACTTATCATATCGGTTGCTACTTATGGAGGCGAGACATAGACGTCGACAAGAAAGGGACAAGAAACACTAAGAAGGTTTGAAAGAAACATCACAAGACGTGTTTATGGCCCGGTTAAAGAAGATGACGAATGGAGAATAGAAATAACCAGGAAATAGATGAGCTATTGAAGCATGAGAATATTGTAAGATTTATAAAGGCTCAACGAATACAGTGGCTAGTTCACCTGGAGCGGGTGGATGATCAGCGTATGTCAAAGAAAATCCTGAGGTCGCAAGTATATGAAAGCAGATATAGGGGTCGACCTAGGTTAAGATGATTGGATGATGTGCTAGAAGATCTGATCAGAACAATGGATGTGAGGGGTCACACTGAGGTGGCGATGGATAGGCGACTTTGGAGAAGATCGGCGTTGGAAGCCAGGGCTCACGTTGCGTTGTAGTGATAAAGAAGAAGAAGAATATTTTTAAAAATGAACGCTTGTTTAAAGTATGTCCCAAGGTTTCAATGAGAATTCACAACCTTGCTACTCCCTGCTGGATTGTTCAATGCTCGGCTTGTACTAGATCACTTTCAAGTCTTCACAAACTTCTGAATACACTACTAGAGACTCACAGGTACTGCAGATATTATATTGTGTAGAGACGATTCGCACTACTTTCTTAATTTTTAAAAGCCATACTTTTGATTAATTCATTTATACTGATTTCATGTCATTCGTGTGTCATTAAAAATCGTTCCTCAAGGTGCCCTTGGCTCGCGTACAGCAGGTTGTCGACCCTCCGTGGTACAGGCAAATCGGCGGTAAGAAAGAGATCTCGATGCCAACTGAAAATAAACAGCGAAAGGGTTTATAATTTGGATGAAACAGACGTAGCCCAAACAGATATAACAAGAGGAGAGTACTAAAGTTCGTACTATACATTTTTAATAAACAGCCTTATACAATATTTATAAATTTATTCACACATTTCGACGTGCTTCTGTTAGCATAAACAAGGTATGAAATTAAAATATTCTTTTTTAGAATTGTTTACACCTGAGAACATTCCTTCTTACACGTAATTAAAACATTAAAAGATGTAAATTTTATGAAGGGGTTGGATACTTTTTTTAAGACCTGTGATTATTATAAATATTTAATCTTTTGTGTTATTTTATTTCGATGTACATTTTCGATTATAAATTTGTTATTAAGCACACAATTTCGTTTTTTCTTCTTGTAATGCAGCTTCACTGATTTAATTAAATGGTGATGGATTATTCCTATTAGTAGCTATTTTTCATTTTTAACTGAATAAGTATTCAAAGTACTTACTATCAAAATGTGCTACACAATACTACATCAGTAAATCACAACACGCCAATCGCACGCCGGGAAACATGAAAAACTAATTTATTTTTAAACATATGTTTAAAAACACGACCTAATAAGTCCTAAACCACGACCTAATTTAGAACTATTAATTTTTAATAAACAATCTCATAAAACTGTTATAAAACTGAGGTCGTGGTTTAGGACTTGAAATTGGTGGAAACACTGAAAGGCCTCGTCCGGAAAATGACAAGTAGCAGTTTAGCAAGTAAACACGACAAAGTTGGAATAAACAGGTTTAGTTATTTGATTTACAATTAATTATAACTCAACAACTTTTCACTGATATCATACGTTTCCATTCGCTTCCTTATTATTCTACTTTATTTTAACTTTTGTATTTCCACCTCCAGCTCCTTTGGTTTTGTCCTAAAGTAAAAGCTTAAAAAGTAATTTGGCATTGACCCTGGTTGAAAAGGACAACTTTAGAAAAAGAAAGAAAAAATTTTCTGCCTCCTCCGTAGGAAAATATGTTTCGAGAATACCATGTCTGAATGTGAATTTTTAAATAATCAAAACAAGAAAAAAAGGAAGTAGAGATCTACAGTGCGTAAAAACTTTCGTATTCTGAAAACATTGTACTTTATAAACTACGTTTACTACAACACAAAATAAAAATAGCAGGCGTTGTAAAAAAATAAAGCGGTAACTCTGTAAAAACATTATTTTGAAAGCTTATTTGTTGTAAACAGTGGTGGAGATTTGAATACGATGAAGACGAGGAAAAGATGGCTAGACAACACGCGACGTAGAGAGTGATTTAAGGAACACAGGAATGAGAAGCTGTAGAAATTTGTGATATAGAGACAATGGAAAGGAAAAATAGGTGGGATAGAGAAAAGTCACTCTTGATTGTTATGTCAGTAGTATTAGTAGTAGTAGTAGTAGTAGTAGTAGTAGTAGTAGAAGAAGAAGAAGAAGAAGAAGAAGAAGAAGAAGAAGAAGAAGAAGAAGAAGAAGGAGAAGGTAGTGGAGGTTGGGAGGAAAAGAAGGATAAGAAATGGCTGACAGATGAGTAGAAATGTTTAAAAGATGAAATTGCATTTCAAAATAATACATGTCTAAATTAAGTCTTATACAGTATTTAATTGCAATTACTTTGCTCTATTAAGGCACAAAAAACATACGCATATCTTGATAAGCCAAGACTATGTCTATATGTCCACCATTTTACACACATGCCAGCGCACAATCACGAATTATGCATAACTTTCTTAATTAAGCACTCACAAAAACATTGTATTAACAGGAACAGTACGGTTAGTTACACAAGATACCGAGAATTTGGTTGGTATATTGAAAGCAGACAATATTTATACCACATCCTGCAAAGAATTTTGTGTTCGGATTTTACACGGGCGAAAGAACACAAATAAATACTCTCAAACAACAACCAAACTAAAAAAAAAAAAAAGATTCAAAAGTTGTGTAAAATGGATGCGTTTTGGAAAGTAAAATAGTATGAGATCCTCGTTTCGTATGAGATTTTATATTATGTGCACGATACCAGGATTAATTAATTAGTTACTGATTAAAAGTGTTCTACGGAAATTAAATGTATCATATTAAATTCAAAAATAAGCGATCTTACTATTAATGTCTTTAAATCTTTGAAAGAATAATTTTAATTTTTAAATACTCAAATACATAAATTACTAACCTAATAAGGAGAATACACAATCATATTATTCCTACAGTACATTCTACATATTAAATTCAAATATTACTGAGCGTATTTCTTAAGAACTACTATAACTGATAGTGCTTAACTGTAACGCAGCACAGCATTTCTTGATAAGATGTACAATACGTTTGTACGTTGATCTGCCAATAAACAAAGAGACACGCATTTACATTATTGACATGAATTCAACGTTAAAGTTGGTGACCGCTTAATAAGTTCCGGCGGTAGGAACGGACAAAGCGTATGGAGAGAAAACGAGATTCTGACACGTGTTGGGAATAATGGTACTGATCTACAGTTTTCCATACAACTGACTTCAGGTTACCTATTTTTGCCAACTACTGCGTTTCACTAGACGTGTCCAGTTTGATATCGTAAATTCTGTATCAAATAGAACAACTCCTGTGAACAATGTGAACAACTCTTTTGTTGTGAATCACCTTAGAGATTAACGAAAGCTGTTTGAAATTAGGATGACAGGACACACTACTCTTGCCACCGAAAACTAATTACGATATTAATAAAACGTATTAATACGTCGTATTGATAAAATGTAAACGATTAGTTTCAGAATTAAACAAATAGTATTCAGATTTTTAGTGTGCCAGGTCTCGTGTCGGGACAAAAGCCTAACGTGCATTAAAAGAGTTGTAACTGCTAAATACTTCTAAAATTCTACAGTTAATGTATAAATTAAGGTATATTAAGAAATTGAGTATAAAACAGTAATTGTTTGACATCTGAGTATAAAATAATAATAATAATAATTATTATTATTCGCCCGGAAGCACTCTTTGCACAGCTGAGTGTCTGAATCTGAATAAGAAAATGATGATGGAAGAACTGGAAATTACAGAAAGAAAAATATTAAGAAAAATCTTGAGATCAGTAAAAGATGGAGAAAAGTACAGAAGACGCCACAATAATGAGCTGTACACACGTGCTGGGAAAAAGAAGAATTACTTTCTCCGGACGTGTTCCTGACAGACTAACAGAGAAGGTTTTTAGCTATTTCAAAAAGCTCAAAATGTCCAATACATTTTCAAAAAAAAAACACAGAAAAAGACATAGAAGATCTCCAGATTACTCAAGAAGACATTGAAGAATACTTTCCACTCAAAACGATATTAAAAAAACCCCAAGAAGAGGACAGGTGCCATCTGGACTGGCGAAAGATCAAGAATGAAGGAGATATGGGAGAGGAGGAAGAGAGAGGAGAAGAAGGGAGGAACCAATCAAACCAAAATGTAGACCACAGTGACTTATACGAAAAAAATATAATAATAATAATACTATTTACAGCTGAATAAGTAATATAAATTTTGAGTTTTGTACTGATATGAATAATTTATTTAAAAAAATTCTATACATCGTCCTGCACAACTTGATCGGCAATAATTTTATTCGAAAATGTACTTCTCCGGCAAAGCCTGACATAGATTGTTTTAGATAATCAACATACTGTTATAATTAAAACCAATAGATTTTGTAAAATTAACAATAAAAATTTAGATTTATAAGAGATAACGCAATCGGTTCTCTCAAATTGAGAAGATCCGCACACAGATTAATTAAGCTTCTACTACTGTGACACGAGTTATCGTCATCCAAATATAGACTATACATGTTTGAGGTGATTCTACGGGAATTTGAACACCTGACTCGAGTGTCTAAACTTAACCGACACTGTAATCATAAACACTTTACTGAAACAGGCTATGAAATGTACTTATCATTGGCATTTAAAAAAATTATTGTGACCAGTAATCTAATCATACATTATTGTATTGCTTTTGTTTGCATGCAATACCGTTGGCTTTAGTATACATGCAATGTGATAAATCTTTTCTAAACATACATAAACGTATACACGCGCGCGCGCGCGCGCACACACACACACACACACACACACACACACACACACACACACAGAGGACATAAACACCTCTGCGCGGACGTGTGTTAAGTGTAAGGGAAACTTTAAGGACTACACTTGTACACGTGGAATACAAGTGTACGCGTATGCTTATACCCGTCTGTATATTGGAATGGACATTCTAACTGCATATGGAATGTAGCGGAGAATAAAGCATACGATAGCATTCAAAGACACTGTGCGAGTAAACAGAGATTGGAGGTTTGAACATCATAAATTAGTTAATAAGGAACATTGTTAAAATAACAAAGGTTTTAAAATATGTTTTTAAAAGGTTTTTAAAAAATTGTTAAAAATGTTAGTTTTAAGTAATTTTAGGCTTGTGGAACAACTTTAAGTGCGGTGAAATGGTGCGTAACGATGCTTAGCCGCATGTCTAGTGCATGTGTGCAAGGGTATGTAGTTGTTATACGAGATATTCATAAAAACAAGGTAATTTAAATAAATTTCGTGATACGGGAAATTTTGAGATGGGACTTATATCAGAATGTTCATAATAAAAAGACCTAACTGATGACAGTAGTTATTCTAAAATTTACTAAATGTATGCGTTTTTTAAGCAAAAAGGTTTTATAGTTCATAAAATCGGTTGTAAAATATTTCAGGTTATTTGAACGTGAATTATTCTGTTGCTAACCATTCTTGTGCAAGAAAGTAAGAAAATCTTGAGAAGGGGTTACTGAAGAACCAGTCAGATTAAAAGAAATTCGGTTTCTAAAATTAGACTCTGACGTACAGATCAGTTTCTCTGATCGATACACGTTTATCGAGAACGTGTAAACGCCGTTCCGGTACATGACGATAGCTCTGTTTGTCGCGACCAACGCAAGAGTTGCTGCGAGAAGTGTTATAATTGTGCTATTCCGCGAAAGTGCAAGATATTTCGTCTAGGGTGTAAGCTTACCGGTAAGGTGTAAGCATAACACCCAGTTAAGCATTGTGGTAACGCTTTGCGGTGAAAGTGTACGTAAATGTGCCTGTGAGAAATAACTACATGCCCCAAAGCGACTCGGGGGCCGGACACAGTAAATAGACCCACACACTCACCCAGATAGTATCAACCCGTCGTCTCAAGGATCTGCAGTCGACATTAAAGGAAAGTGAATTTATATTACTTATATACACTTATAAAAACTTATTTGAAAGAAAGTTTCTATTTAAATCAGTAAAGACCTTATAGTTTAAATAAGAGAGAAAGAACTTTTTAAATTTTAATTTATTTCGTCTTACAGAAATTAAATTTTAGTTTGTGTTACGGAGATCAACAGAGACAGATTAATTATCTTTTATAAATTGTATTAAAAGCACAATAGATTGTCAAAAAATAAAATAATAGGATCATTAATAACTCCACTTCATTCCAATAACATATACCTCGACTGCTTATTCTATACGAAACATAAAAATCGCAATATACTACTTGACTCTTGTAGTATAAACACACACACACACACACACACACACACACACACACACACACACACACACACACACACACACACACACACACACACACACACACACACACACACACACACACACACACACACACACACACACACACACACACACACACACACACACACACACACACACACACACACACACACACACACACACACACACACACTTACCATTACTCTCTGTCTGTCTGTCTTCTCTCTCTCTCTCTCTCTCTCTGTATGTGTGTATATGTATGTGTTTATATTTATATTGTTGCAATCATTCGTCTTCTGCCGAATGCAACAATCCGCGAATTGTACCTTGCCCGACGCACTGACGTCACGCCCTCCCTTTTGCTAACCCTATCGTTTGCTTTGTTAAATCTCGTCAGTCTCCCATCAAACGATGTGAGCAGAGCGGCCCGTCGCCGGACTTTCGTCAAGTATGGGAGCCTCAATAACCAAGGTAACTACGATTGTTTTTGAGCTATCGTAAATCAATGCTAGTGGCTAATAATTTTGTATATTACGTTTGTAACGAAAAGAAGAAAACTTGTAATAGACGTAAAAAGATTGTTATCCATAACCAACCAAGACGTATCTTGTCTGTAATAGTCAGCCTCGCCTAAAACTAAATTTCAGTCAGTCAACTTGATGAAAAAACCTAAAATATGTAAAGTTCCGTGTCAGTACTCGTTATATATGTAATTTGAAGTCGTAACCTTGTAATGCAATTTTGTAATATTATAAATTGTAATTACGCACTGTATGAATGCATGTGTGCGTGTTAATCGAACGATGTGGGTATAAAGTGTACTAAAAGATGTGAAAACTTTCAGTTCAAAACTTGGTTCGACGTTCCGGACCGAAGACACGAGAACACGAACTTCGTACAGTTTTTACACGATCTTCCAGCACAGACATAGCAGTGGTTCAAAGCAGGTACTGAGGAACACGCAGCCGTAGCGACCAGACACAGCAGTTTGCAAAAGGACTTATCTGGATTGCCAAGTAATATTTTTACCTTTAATAACTTACGGTGGCAGTTGCTGCATAATCACGAAGCAAAAACGAGACAAACTCATCATAAGTGTCAGAAACAATTTTATAAACTTTTGTGATAGATAACAGTGTCAGAAATTTATAAGTAGATCACAGCGTGTACGCTGAACACCATTTTGTAAACTAGTATTGATTTATGCGACAGCCCCATATTTAGCATTTAACATTTTCTATACTCAGTTCTTCAAAAAAAAAAAAAAATTAGCTCAGTACTGACCGTTGCTGACTGGCACATAATTAGGTAAATTTTAGAGGCTCGTAATGTTTTTGAAATAAACGGGTCGCATCCGGCTCAGCTCACAGATTGGTGCTTTCAACAATTTCTTTTACTTGCACCTCCTCCCTTTATAGAATTATGTTAATTATAGAAACACTTGAAAAATAAGTTACAACACAGAAAAAGTGTCCTAAGCATTGATGGATTTAGATATTATATTATGTTATTTGTGTGTATGCTGGACACTTCCGGGGCCCAGCAGCGGGAAGTGCTACAATATTAGGCCTATATTGTATAAACATAAATTTAATAATATAACATAAATTTAATATATTTTATAAACATATATTATTGTAATAATAACAAATTTCTTTCGCAAGTGTGTGTTTTATTTCCTTAAGCATATTCCACAGAAACGATTTGCATTGTCAGACTTAAAATAATAGATATTTACAAATATAATATAAATAAAATTTATATCATGAATAAATACTTTATACAATATCATATATAATTACTAGGCTATATGAAAACTTGTTAATTATTGGATTTATTGACTGTTAAAGTACGTTTAGTTGAATCATTTTATTTAGCATCGTCAACATTCTTTAGCTTTTATTTTACAACTTAACTTGTGTTTACTTATTTGTTTATTCAGTCGATATGTTTCATTCTTATCGCCTGTTTTTATATTTTGATTTAGATAAATAAAATTTGAAATTAAACTTAAAATTGATAAATACAACATTAATTTATAAAGTGTCCAAAGACGAAAATATGAACATTTGAGAAAACACTTATATATTGCAATGGACATTTTGATTTTGTGTGGAATGTGCCAAATAATAAAACACATGATAGCGTATAAAGACGCTGTAGGAGTAAGTAGAGATTGCAGGTTTGAACACTGTAAATTAGTTGATTAGCAACATTGTGAAAAATGTTAGTTTTAAGTAGTTTTGAGGCTTGTAAAACAACTTTAAGTTCTGTGAGATGGTGCGTTAGGATGCTTAGCCGCGTGTGTAATGCGCGAGTGCGAGGGTACGTAATTATTTTACGGGATATTCATAAAAAACATATTAATTTAAATAATTTTTGAGATATGGGTAATTTTGAGATGGGACTTATATAAGAATACTCATAATAAAACGATTATGACAATAGTAGTCATAACTAACTATTTGATGACAATAGTTATTTTAATAATCAGTAAATAAGTGTATGCGTTTTTAAGTAAAAAAGTGTTATTCCCATAAATTCGTTCGGAAAATATTTCAGGTTTTTTGAACAAGAATTATACAGGAACAATTATTATCTGTAAGGAAAGCATGAGAAGGGGTTGCCGAAGAACCAATCAGATTACAGGAATTCAGTTGATGAAAATGAATTTAGATGGATAGATCGGTTTCTCTTCGGAATCGGTAACGTGTAATCACTGCTCTGGTATCAGACGTTTGATCTTCTAATCGCGACAAACACAAGTTAGAGAATTCCTAGAATTGCTGCAACAATTATTACAATTGTGCTAATTCGCGAAAATTTAAGATGTTCCGATTAGGGATATAGGCACTTCAAGCTGACTGGAAGAGGTATAAGCATAACATACCAGAAGCAGAAACAGTACCGGTTCGCGGTGGAAGTGTATGTAACCGTGCCCGTGAGAAATTCTACTCGGCTGAAAGGGACCCTGAGGTCGGACGGAGTAAATCAACCCACATATTAATCTAAATAGAGACAGCTCGTCGTTTGAAGGAGCTGCAGATTACATTAAAGGGAAATGAACTTATATTATTTTTGTGCAATTACAAAAAATGTATTTCAAAGAAAAACTCTATCGCATGAGGAAAGACTTTATAGTAAATAAAACAAAATGAACTTTTAAACATTAATTTATTTCATTGTAAAGAATTATATTTTAGTTTGCATTACGAAGGTCAACTTATTATAAAAAAGCTTTTATTGAATGAGTTCTGTGTTACGGCTGTGAGGTATGGACGTTGAGCACGGAAATTATACGACAATTGAATGCCGTGAAAATGGATTATCCCCGTAAAAGTGCCGGAGTCTCAAGAAGGGTGTGAATAACCAGCGAGGGGATCAGAAGAAGGATAGACGCATAAGACACAATTATTAACAGAGTAGAACGAAGAGGCCTAAAATGGTTCGGTCACTTACTCCGAATGGATGAACAGAGATGGCCGAGGAAAATATTTCAATATTTCACTGGAGGCCCCCAGGCAGAGGAGAAAGGAGCAGACCTAAACTGTCCTGGTATGAAAACATGAGGAAGGCCATGGAACATCATAACTTGGCAGAAGAAGATGGACAGGACAGAAATAGATGGCGGTTAGGTGTGGGTACGCGGCAATAACCGATGAAAACCCCTTTGAGAGAGAGATTACGAAGGTCAACAGAGACACATTAATTATTTTTTATAAACTGTATTGAAAACATAACATTGTCAGAAATTAATAGCATCATTAATAAATCCACTTTATTCCAATACACATATCTCGACTAGCGACACCTACACGTCGGTATACATAAAACAGCGTTTCACGCAGTGTAATGACGCACTGAGCCGAAAACAGAGTAATGAAGACAACATAATAAAATTTACAGTAGACCTATATATGTTGTATATGGTACTGAATTATCCGTCACGTTTTTGATACTCTTAATCATTCGTATTCCCACCATTGAGTTTCTTGTGGAATATGGTGTCTTTCATATACCCTATATGTCTATACCAGTCCTCTCGATTGCTGTGTTATGAAACCTATTTTTTTTTATCGGCCATCTAAAATAAGAACCACATGCCAATTTCATTTCTTTATTCTTTTTTCTTTCTTTTATCCAATTATTATTAAAATAATAATAATAATTATTAAAATGAAACCTATTTTGTTTTAAATTAAAACTCATTCCAAACTCTTTCCAGCTAGGATATTCTCGCCGATCTGCTAATAGCGTGAAACTTTACAACTTCTATTTTTGTACATTCCTGTTAATTTTTATAAGTCAATGTTTCCTTTTTAATTGTCATTATGCATTTCTATCTAAACAATAACAAAAAACTTAATAAAAGAATGGACAACTCAAAATGGTGTATTATAAAATTATTCAAATTTATGTTACGAAAGAAATAAATCTTAACAACGAAAACAAATAATTTTTGCAAGGAACTAGACAAGATTAGTTCTAAAGGGAAACCACTCTTCATTAATCACTAGAGACTATAAATAAGTAATTATCCGTGGTTGTTTTGTTTGTTTATGTTGTGTGTGTGCACTCCATTTTGTTATAAAAGAAAAATACGAATATTTAATTTAGTATTATTTATATTGTTTTTAAATGTTTAAAAGTAATCAAATTTAATTTTTATATTTAACCAAACTAATTAAAATATTTTAATACTAATCAGAGTGGTGCAATAGTTATTTATAAGTAACAATGACGTGGCATTGTTGTTGAGCGGGCATTCATGTTGTAACCCGCTGTGCGTCAACTGTATTGTAATACAGCAGTGCTTCTCTCCTCTGTTCCATTTCAATTGTGAAGCTTACAGGAATAGTTTGTTTACGTAGGAGGGGTCCACAGTCTGCTACTGCACCCGAAATCTGTGTGAAATATAAACTTTTTTTCATCACCATCAGCACTACTACAAGGGCTAGGCCTTAGACCTGTTCCGGAACCCATCTCCTCCTCGGTCTACCGACATCTCTTTTCCCAGTAGGGTGATAACCCAAGACAGCCACAGGTAGATGGATATCAGACATGCGATTCAAGTGTTCACACCATCTTGTTTTGTCGTTTTCAATCTTCTGGTGCAATGATACAATGTTTAAATCGCGTCTATTATCGTCGTTCCTTCTCCGATCCAAGAGGGAACAACCTTGCGTCCCTCTTAGAAATTTCATTTCAGCTGTTTGATTCCTTGCACGGCCGACGTTTGTCTCACTAGCACACAGGAATGTGGGGACAGCCACAGTTTTATAAAAATTCATTCAAGTATCCTTTCGAGTTTTATTTTTCAGGTACATATGAATCGTTCCACAGATGGGTCTAAATTTTCTTAGCTAACTATCCCAATCAGTATCAGTTCCATATGAAATATTACAACCCAGGTAATTAAAATGACTAACCTGATCCAAAATCTGATTATTCACGACTGTCTTAGTTCTTATAGGATACCTGCCCTGAAATGGCATGCTAAATTTTTTTCAAACTATAAAACTATGAAACTTAAATCTGTAGAATTACTCTAACTGAGGGTTTTACCTAAAAAACCCTGTTAGTAATGAAGTATGCAAAATTATAAACTATGGTATATTTGTTTTATTAGTTTCATTGAATACAAAAGTCTTTGTCACTGCATAAGTTAATATTGACACATTCTGATTGAGAGGACTCAAATCTGATCTTATCTGCGGTCCCGGTCAGTTGCGACGAAACGGCGTTTTTACCTGTTCTTACGCGGTCAAATGCGCCTCGTACTTTCACTTGGTCGCAACTGACCGAATCCGTGGCAACTAGTGGAAACGTTCCTGTTCCGAACTTCGATGAGGTTCAATTTTGTAACTTTTTAATTTCTACGAGTAACCTCTTTTTCCCAATATTTTTCTTACATTAGGTTAGGTTAGGTTAAGTTGGATTAGGTTAGGTTAGGAATGAATAGAATTGTAATGGTAATTTCTGTATATTATAATAATAACATGAAAATGTTAGCAATGGTTTGCACCATCTTACAGAAGAATAAAGTTCACTCTACGAGAGCGCAGAGAAAGCTGATTGGTCGTAACATTGGATAACGAATACTGTCGTAGCGCATTACTATTCCAGGCGTGTGTCTCCATTTCTTCAAACGCCTTTGATAGGAGCAGTCTATGTCTGTAGCTTGTAGGACGACATTTTTGATCGTAATTGACCGGGTTCAAATTCCACCTCGGTCGCAACCGACCGGGTTGTATACGATTGAGCCCCCACTGACCACGGTCTCTTGTCTGGCACTAATGGGACAACTCTGGTTTTAGAAATACCTAGAAGAGTGAAAGGAGTTCTTAGTTTTAACTCGACCGTTTGGCATTTGTCCGTCTACCTACTCATCCACCCATTTTGGGTATGTTTTACGTTAACTTTTGAATCATCAACCGACTTTCGTAAGACATGGAATGCATGTTCATAGTTTTACCTCACAGGTATCTATTGTTTTTAAGTTTGCTATCCCCTCAAAATAAGGGCGCGGGAGGCAAAAAAGTGAGGGATTAAAACTTTGTAAGAATAAAAACCCGTGTGGGATATGAAATAAAAAAAAAATTAATACAATTTTATTATTCAGTGTTCAGTTTTGGAAATGTCAAAAGTTTCGGATGCCTGGCGCAAAAAAATGGATCAAAAGTTTGATAAAATCCCAAGAATCCGCGTGGGGCATCAAATTCAAGACAATTTTAACAGAAATCAGAATATAAATATTCAGTTTTTGAAATTTCAAAATTTTGGGTCACAAGGGCATAAAAGGTATTAAAAATTGACAAATTATAAAAATGCGTGCCGGGTATCGAACTAAGCCTAAAGGGAACTTTAACCCAAATCCAAGTGTTTACTCTGATTATTTTTAAATTTTAGGAGCACCAAAAATGGAAGTCAAAATTTTAAGAAAATTTTAAAAGTCTATGTGGGACATCAAGTAACCAGGAATTTTATCCAAAGGACAAACTTCGTAAGTTTTTATAATGTGGCAAAATTAATATCTCTCAACACCCCTTGCTAATTTTTAACCACCTTGAAAACGTTTGTAAGATTCGAGACACATATTGTTGGACATAAGCCAACAACGTTTACATATTTGTTAACGGTTATGTATAATTATATATAACTGTAAAAAGTTATTTGATATAGGCCTATAGAGATCTTTGGAAACAAATATAAACTTACAAGCTAGGATTAAATTATTTGTCCTTTATTAATTATGGTTATAAATTTAAAGAAAAATTTGGAAACAAATAAAAACTTACAAGCTAGGACTATTATTTGTCCTTTATTCATTATGATTATAAATTTAACTAAACATCCTATGCAGTTCTTCGGAATTGTTTGTGTTTATTATGTGATTTTCTGGGTTACAGTTTTTATTTCATTAAAAACTAGTAAAGTAATTAGAATCTTCGTAACATTTAGTAATTAAAATTTTGTAATTGAAAAATTATCTAATATTGAAATTTATCTAATAGTAATAATTTGAGTGTATGTCACTCAAAATAGTGATCGAATTGTGCAGCTCAGGGACCTGACCAGTTTACATTGAAGAGTATCAACAAAGGTAAAAAGCAGTGATGAACCTGTAACCAATCATGGGAATTCCATTTCAGGAGTGTCATAAAAACCATCAGGCTTATGTCCAAGAGTGTAGCGGATTTCAACTATTTTATGAAGTACACTAAAGAAAAATACAAAATGCTGACTACTTAAAAACGTGTTTGACAAGCTTCACACTCTATACCTTGAAGTATATAAAGTTGTAAGTCTGTGCAACAAGGGAATATTTTGAAATGCTTTACACTGTAAGGACAACGAGGGAATTCGGTAACGAAAGAATTCGGAACAATGAAAGAACAGTGAAAAAAATCGTGATATTCAAATAAAAACGAGGAAGAAAAATGAATTGACCAAGGAGTTTTGGTGGCACCATTAAGTATTTTTTAATATTTCCATCAACTCAGACACAACTCACAGTAAAAAAGATAAGTGTACTAAAAAAAGTTTTAATTTTCTAAACGTGCCTTAAGATGCTTAAATTTCTCAGCCACGATATTCTCGGTCGCCCAACTCGTCTCTTTCCAAGTACTGTATACTATACCCTGTAGTATGAACTGCATTAAGTAAAGTCTCTGTTCATTTCTCATAAGATGTCCAAGATACTGATGCTTTCTTATCTTCACAGTGTTAACAACTTCCCTATCTATCTTTATCTTTCTAAGAACTTCAACATTAGTTATATGTGCTGTCCATTAAATGCTCAGTATTCTACGGTAAAGCCACATAAACGCGCCTTAGTAAATATTTATTTAAAAAATCCATTGTTATACTTTAGTGGGTCAAAAGTTTTACAAGGGCTAAAGAAAGTTGTGGAAACGTCAAACCAGTATCATGTTACTGAACTGAAAACTAAAGTAAATATCATCTCCAAGTTCTCTTAAGTTAACTTTCTATTTGTTCTGTATTTCAGTTACAGTTCTATATTTCACAACTTGGTAAAAGTAACTACAGAAAGACCAGTGGTTGATTTCTAAAATTATAGGTGCCGGAACGCATCAATTCAAAAGTTGTACAGACACAAATATACTTATATTTTACATTAGCGTATAAACGTGTACTTATATTTTATGATAGCGCAATGTACTGTCTACACAAGTATCTGCAGATACACTATTTCTGTGTTAGAATATTTTATTCAGACTAAATACGTCTCTACAGCGCAACGTCCAACTTATTTTTGACCCTATATAACCCTATTGTTTTTTACATTTTCCCCCGCAAATAGGAGGGAGGATAAAAGTGAGTGAGTCTAAAATAAAAAAAAAATCTCTGAACTCTGTGTTGGGTATGAAATTAAAGGAAATTTTAGTCAATTACATACCTACTCAATTATTAATAAATTTGCTCGACCTACAAATGTTTGAGATTACTTTTGTACTTAATTGTCTTAACATAAAAGTCATGTATTTTTGTACTTACCTCCGTAATTAATAATTACCACACTTGCAGTGGTTGATTTCTAAAATTGCAGGTGCCGGAACGCATCAATTCTAAAGATGTACAGACACAAATATACTTATATTTTATATTAGCGTATAAGTTTACATCAGGTTATTACCTAACAGGCATGACAATCGAAAACATGTCACTCGTGATACGTCATCCCAGAGCCTCAATCATACTCTAAGTGATGGTTTCGGTGGTTCGGACATTTTAAGCAAGATTTTTTTATTGTGTCGTCAATAGTTTCATCATTGTGTCGTCATATTGTTTGTTTCTTGACCTTTCCTTACTTTTTGTATCCAATGCTGTATGATGGCAAGAAATCACCCCTCTCCATTCACTTGACGTTACTGCTATTGATTCAATAGCATATTTAAAGGTAGAAAGACTCTCCGGAAAAATTCTGGAATGCACATTTTCTTTTAAGCTCCCAATCATGAGTTTTAATGAAGTTCCAACTTACCTTCCATTCAGTTTTAATTTTGAAGCAAGTTTGTTTTTGTTTAATTTTCTCCATAGGTCATTGGGACATTTTTTGAACGATAGTAGTTAAGATAAAGATTAGTGCTGGTGTTTGATTTTTACAAATGTTTAGTTTTATAATGTGGCTGATGAGGGGAACAATGTAAAAAGTAATAGTAAACATTTGTAATAGTTGGGTTTTTCTTTTGGGTAATTTAGGTAGGTTTTTCGGTAATTTATTTTTGAATTCAAGAGGTTCCGGGAATGCCGATCCGGCGCGTTCCCCTGAAATCAAGCCCTAAGAAAGACTAAATGATAACAAAAACTTAAAAGAAGTTACTCTCTTGTAAATAAATAAGGCCCCTGATACGAAGGGAACAGATACATTTAAATACTTGGGATTCACAGTCAAGGAGAAATCAAAAGCAGATTAGGATAAACTACAATTTTGGTTACATTAAATCCAGTGCGATGTAAGATGAAACGCTTGAAATGACAAAAGGAATGATTTATGAAATAAATTTTATAAATAGGATCACACTAATGTACCGTCCCAGAATGTCGAAAAACTAGACAATAAGGTACGCAGTATGTTGGCATAAAAACCATGAAAACTGGGTAACAAATAAAAGGGATAATAGAAAGCTACTGCAAATATAATGGAATTTTTGAATAAAATTTCCAAGAATAAACAGAATTAGTAAGGGAAAATTTGGATAAAATGGTATGAGGAGAAACTTATTCTGAATTGAGTTGAAGGATAATATAGAATTTTTGTAGTGTTATACAGTACTATAATTTGTTGTATAGCGTTTACGTCAGTGTCACATAAACACACGTTTTCTTAGCTGAGATTTATAACATCCCCTGTAGGCATTAAGGGAATTGTGTGAGTATTGATTATATTCATAAAACATCAAAACAAGTAGACGGGATCGGTTGACGCAAAAAGAAGTAATAGAACGTGTAAAAGGCAGGGTTTGAAGGAAAGAGAAAAATTTCAAAAATATCGGTATGGAGAACCATACATGACTTCCATGTTCTAAGATTTAGATTTAACATCATTTTCGAAATGAAATATTTCCATAGAAACTACTTTTTCTACTTCTTTCTTCAGCCTTAACCACAGTACTGTGGTCACTAACGTATAACACCTCACGTTAGAGCACTTGATTTTCGCTGATGATGGCAGTCGATGGCACTGCCGAAACGTCTGGTTTTGCAGAAAACATTGGACCGCTGCCAAAGAGCCCGGGAAGGAATTTTAACAACAAACTACTTCTTTGTTGCCGATAACGTAGTACACATATAAAAAATTATCCTATCCCCCTTCAACTATCACTTTCATTTATAGAAAATTACCCCCTCCCCTTAAAACCACCCTTTTCATTTATAGATATTTCACCTGTCTTTCTACAGTGGATTATTATGACATTCTTGTCAGGATACTTTATTTATCAAAATTAAGTACTTTACTCTTGTTAAAACATAAAACGTTGCAGGTAAACTACCCCTTCCTCTTAACCGATCTTCACTAAAATCAACAGACCTTGAGTCCTCTACAACTCAAGCAGACATGCAAAAAATTATTTTATTCTGTTTGAATTTACGCCAGTTATCGGTCGCCATAGAAACAATTCTACACACTCACTTTTCGGAAAATGACTTTTCTTCATGTTTTGAGAGTAGTACAATAAGAATCAGCCCTTATTACGAACACGATTTTTTTTGCGATCACCATACTTCCATTTCCTGACGGAACATGGAAGTAAAAACAGTTCACTAGACGAAGAAGGAACTGATGTACTTATTGGTCCTCTCAGAGTACGATACCTGTATGCTCCCTGAACCGCAGAACTCACTCCATATTTTTAAGAAAATTATTTATTATTGAATGAATTTTTATATAGATTAATTTTACTATCAGAAAAATTACAAAAATTCTGATTACTCTACTACTTCTGTTTAGTGAAGTAACAAATGTAGAGCAATCGTACGATAGATACAAAAAATTTCAAACAATCGTTGTATTAAAATTCCTTTAACTCTGATACCCAGCTGGATTTTTATATTTTGTTCAAATTTTTTGTCCTGTTTTTGGGCCCTGGGAGCAAAAAATTTTGAAATTTACAAAACTGTACATTATATCCAGATTTTGGTCAAAATTCTCTTTAATTTGATAACCCACCTGCAGTTTACAATTTTCTAAAACTTTTGTCTTCCAAAAATTTTAAGGTTTCCAAAAATTAACACTACATTAGGGTTTTAGTTGAATTTTTTTTTAATTTAATCGCAAATGAAATTTCCGATTTTATCAAAATACTCTCCCACTTTTTGGGCCCCAGTGTACCAAAATTTAGTAAACTTTTGAAAGTAAACACTAAATTTATATTTTGATTAAAATTTCCTTTAATTTGATACCCCACATGACTAGAGTTTTTTTTTTTTTTTTAATTTGTGCTCACTCACATTTTTGCCTCCCTCCTATTTACGGAGGAAAATCTAAAAATTAATAGGATTATATATAGGGTAAAATTATGGATACACGAGCCAAGTTTTACGAAAATCGGTTGATACAAAAGGTATCGTGAGACATACCCGAAGAAGATAGATAGAGAGACAGACAAATGCCAGTGCCAAACGGTCAAGTCAAAACTGTGAACTCACTTTGATCTTCAATCGTCATTGAATTATTCTTGGTACGGATATGGTTGCCATGGTACTTTATGTAGCATTTATTACTTTTTTACAGCCTGTCTTCTATCAATTTTATTCTCTCTCTCTCGCGCACGCACGTGTGAGTGTGTGTGTGTGTGTGTGTGTGTGTGAGAGAGAGAGAGAGAGAGAGCGTGATAGCGGAATGTACCATCTACACAAGTATCTGCAGATACACTATTTCTGCGTTAGAATATTTTATTCAGTCTAAATTCATCTCTACAGCGCAACGTCCAGTTTATTTTGGACCCTACATAACCGTATTGTTTTTTAGATCTTTCCCCCGCAAATAGGAGGGAGGCAAAAAAGTGAGTGAGTCCAAATAAAAAAAAAAAATCTCGGAAGTCCGTGGGGGGTATCAAATTAAAGGAAATTTTAACCAATTTATTGCACGACCTACAAATGTTTGAAATTAATTTTGTACTCAATTGTCTTAACATAAACGTCTTGTATTTTTATAATTAATGATTACCATACTTGCAGTGGTTGATTTCTAAAATTATAGGTGTCGGAATGCATCAATTCAAAAGTTGTACAGACACACTTATATTTTATATTAGCGTATAAGTTTTCATGAGGTTATTACAAAGGAGGTCTACATTTTTAAAGCCTCATAAAAAATGTAACATACGTATAAACTTGTATCTAAAAAGATAATAAAGTTTACTGATTTTCTAAAGAGCTTCATCGTCAGATTAGCCGCATGACAATCGAAACATGTCACTCGTGATGGCGTCATCCCGCAGCCTCAATCATACTCTAAGTAATGGTTTCGGTGGTTCGGACATTTTAAAAACGTTTCCATAATTTCATCATTGTGTCATCATTTTGTTTGTTCTTGACCTTTCCTTACTCTTTGTGTCCAATGCTGCATGATGGCCAGAAATCACGCATCTCACATTCACTTGAAGCTACTGATTGAATGGAATATTTCAAGGTAGAAAGACTCTCCAGAAAAATTCTGGAATGCACATATTCTCGGAAGCTCCCAGTCAGTTACCTTTTATGTAGTTTTAATTTGGAAGAATGTTTTTTATTTCATTTTCTCCACAGGTCATTGGAACATTTTTGAACGATAGTAGTTAAGATAAAGATTAGTGCTGGTGTTTGATTTTGACAAATGTTTAGTTTTGTGGTAGGGCTGATGAGGGGCACAACTTAAAAAGTAGTAGTAAATTTTTGTAATAATTAGGTTTTTCTTTTCATATATTTTTTCGGTAATTTATTTTTGGATCCAAGGGGTTCCGGAACGCCATTCCGGCGCATTTCCCCTGAAATCAAGCCTTGCATACTTGTAAATAACGTAGGATAATTTCGTTTCCCTTGAGTTTCTTGTTAATTTTCCAGCGAATCTTTTTGTTCGGTAACAAAAACTTGTCGGTCTAGCTGGTAAAACCTGTGACGTTAACGACATCTGCCAGCATTATCTAAAGCTCTAGAGCTGTTCAGCTATCCTTGCACCTTTTCCTACACTCTATAACTTGTACCCTGAGGAAAGTAGAAGTTTTATAAGCCTGCGTTTCACATTTACGGAGCAGAACAGTTCAAGTGACTACGAAATTCAAAGTAACCTGTAAACTTTCATTATACATTAGCTTTATGACAACACTTCTTGTTACACGTTGACTTTCTTGGCATTTCATAAGCAGCGGACCAATACTTACAGTGTTGTATCTAGAATTTTGGGCTTGGGGGGGGGGGTGAGTCGTGTCGGCTTCATATAAAAGAAAAACATGTTAAGAATAATTAATAGTATAATCTTCAAAATGACTGAAAAACAGCTGACATACTGTGATAACATCTTGAAATCAGTCTCACTAATGTAAACGGTAATAACAGAATAAAAGTACGCTTCATTGAAACATTGTTTACAAAATACTTATTGACGTTTAACATTTTAAAATTATAAGAAGAGTTTTAGTAAAAAATGTTAAACCAAGAAAGTTTCATGCACAAAAAAATACATTGTTTGAAAATATTTTAGAGTTTAATCGCCTTTTTGGCCATTTCATCAACAACTTCTTCAGGGGTCAGTGAATTGATTTTCCTCGTAAATTTCATATTTCAAACGTATACGCAAGAGGTGTGTTATAAGTTTGTTTCTACACTTAAAAAACGAGCTGATAAAGCTGAAAAAGTAAAATTTAAAAACCTGAAAATAATGAGATTAACAAAATTCCTCGTAAACGTTTTTTATTCTCTGGGGGCGGGATCAGGCCCCCCCGTAAATACAAGCCAATTACATTTCTTTATTGTTTGTTCTTTTCTTTTTCATTTTTTCACTGTGTCTCTTCTTCCTGTCTTCAGTCCACTTTGAACCTGCATTTTTCTCTCTCCTACCCTGGACTTCTTCCATTTTTAACACTTTTGTCCGAAAAACGTCTCTTTCAATTGCTTCTTCTGCGTGTAGGCCTATATTATTTTTTTCTAAATCCTTTTGGACTTCTTTAATCCAACTTGATGTTGACTTCTTCCCCCACAGATATTTGAAGATCTGCTTTGTTAACCTATTGTCGTCCATTCTATATAAATGTCAAAAAACTAATAGTCTTCTTTTTCTCTTTGTTTCTGTTATATTTTGTATACTTTGATATATTTCATCATTACTTCTTAATTTCCAACCTTCTGAAGTTTTTCATGAGCCTAATATTTTCCTAATAATTTGTCTTTCCAATATTTCTAGTTTGTCTAAATTATAATTCAATGCTAGACATTCACTTGTATATAGGCATTCTGGCTTCACTACTGTACTGTAATGCCTTACTTTCGCATTTTTAGATATGCACTTTTTATTGTAAATATCTTTAGTTATACCATAGTGTCTTTCCATCTTATGAATCCTTTCTTCTATAGCAGATTTTTCTAAACCATTCTCCTGAATTATTTCTCTTAGATACTTAAATTTTCGAATTTAAGTATACAATAATGTTTATATTTATAAGAATTATTTTGCTAAGCAACGAGAAATTCATGGTGTCTTCTATAAAGTATGTTACACTTTGTACATCGTTTGATTCACGTCGCAAAGGCATAAGAGGAGTGAGCCAATAATCGTTCACTAAGTATTCAGCTTACGTTGTGTTGAGCTGTGCCGTTCTGCATAACAATGCGGACAACAATGTAACCTGCACATCACGCAACAATGTGAGTGTCGTTTTGTAACCTATGTAAGTAAAATCGAAAGTGCATTCAGATTTTACGGCTAACACAAAACCTTTGTGAAATCTTATTTTATTTAAGTCACGACTGTCATAATATAGTTCAGAACAACGCAGTTTTGGATTTCAAAATAGATTTCAGTTTCGCTCATTGTATGATAAGATATTCTCAGCTTTTGGGTTTAGTTTAAATAGTGTCATTTATCAAATAATGTCAGTTTCTTTTCAGACTACAGCAAGTATGGAATTAAAATTATCCGTTTTTGTAGATTCTAGATTCGTTACCTAACTTTGTTACAATAGTTACAGATTTAACCTAAACTTAGATAATACCAGAAGTTTATACTTTTAGTTATCTAGAACTAGGATGAGAACACAAAGATTAAGAAGAAAAAATTAACCAAATTCTTGTTGTGGCTAATCCGCGGTTATGACTAGTAGCTATTGTTAGAATGGGCAAAACTGCTATGAATAATTTTTGTTTTCTTCTTTTAGTGACATTGATAGCTGATTTAATTTTAATTTGTAACGTAAAGGAGATTTGTCTTGAGACGTCTTTATTATTAGTGCTAAACGTATTTATAGGTTATTAAAAAAAAGAAAATTAAACAAAAATTTTTACTTACAAAAATTTCTTATTCAACTATAAATATTAAATGGTCTTGTAAATATTTGCTATCTATGCTCTCGTAAATAATTTTTATACGATAAATATGTGTTTGTGAGAAGCTTGTTTTAAACTTAGGCACAAAATCTCTTTTGTTATTTTCTGTTTGTCGCTGCTGCTGCTTTATTTCAGTGTTGTCTCAAGGATGACGAAAACAATTGTGGCTTAATAAAGTATCGGATTGGCAGTCGAGATAATCTAACAAACTTTAAATATTATTTACTGCAGCATTGTGAGATAACTTTCCTTCGAACTTCCATTATCTGTTGAGATAACGATGTAACACACGTACTCCTGCGTCAATTTAGCGTCTAATGTGTAATGAAAGTGTGAAAACTCGGGTAATATTTCCCGCGGACTCGGCGGATTAACCGCAAAGAGGTCTAACCACATGCACACTAACAAGAGTTGATTGTGACAAGTTTTATTTCTGCCAAACGGGGAGGAGATTAATTGACAGATATAAAGAACATTTACCAAAAAAGGACATCACATCAGCCAAGTCAAAATTTGCTTTACATTTAATTAATGAAAATCACAACTACACTGGGTTTTCGGAGAATATGGTACCCATGCATGTCACTAACAAAGGTCGTTTGATGGATGCGTTGGAAGAATTCGAAATTTATAAAGCATCTAAAATACATAAAGAAAGGTTGCTCAATGACCAGCTTTCATTTAGATCGAACACGTTGTATGATACCGTAATAAAGATAAACGGTGAACTTTGCAATCAGCCCAGATGATATGTGAGTGTCAGGCAGTGCGCAATGTTTTCGTTAGCTGTGTGTGTACGGTGTTTTAATTATGTCATTTGTAACAGTTGTGTTGTTTTATTCGTTAGTGTGTGTATGTGTTTTTTTTAATAATTTCACCGACGACTCCTACTGTATATATTAGGAAGAAGAAGTTTTACCTGATGATGGGAATTTAATTCCCGAAACATGTAGTGGAATATTTAACTACAAGATCGCCTGACGGATCAAATTAAGGTATAATTTCAAATTAATTGAATAACAAGAGTTAACTTTCTAACCACTAAAGTTTCTAGCCATCGTAAAATGGTTATGACAAAAATAAAACATATATTACACCCTAAACACTATTGACATTAAGAATGATGGTATAAACCACGAAAGCCTGGAAGAGACATAATATAAAAAAGTTAAAGACACATATATAACTTATTTACTTATTGCCTTTAAAGCTCTACAGCTATACAAGCTATTACAGTTATTATTTCTGTTTGTCTACATATTGTTGTAAAAAGAATGATTAATTATTATTCAGTATTCAAATATAACTTGAGCGATTTTTGAAAATATCTATACCTTTCCTTTTTAAGTCACTCTTGTAAGTTTCTTGCAGTATTTCTATGTTATTATTAAATAACAGAATAATTCTGCAAGCGTATTTTAATTTTTATGGATATATAAAAAAGCCTGAATGCTTCACATTCACGTTTCACAGAATAAATTTTATCATAAATTATAATATAAATTCATATTGAAACCTCCTGTGATACAGACTTATTGTGTGGAAAGTTGTCGGGTTTTATACATACTGGCAATAATTCAAACACGCTTGTAGAAGTAATCTATTACTGAATATTAATAATGATAATAATAATAATTATTATTATTATTATTTTATATATATTCATGTATTATACATATTTTTTAACAATATTTTTGCTTCAAAACTTTCATTGGTATGTAATTAATGCTATACTAACATCTTTCCTTGTGATAAATACTATACTAATAGATGATCGAGTAGTTTTTTACTTTCTTTTTATTCGATTTTATATGACAAATCTAGAAAAAATGTCTGATCATACATTAGTGTAGTATATAGTAAATATATGTGTGTGTTTTTGTGTGGGCGAGCGCGTGTCAAAAATATTGCAATTAGAATTGCTGAAAACTTATTGGAAATATAATTTTTATAATCTCATGAAACAAGAGAATTCAGGGTTTAAATATAACTTAGAAAGTAAATCAAATAATACGTAATGAGCATACGATATTTTTATTTAATTTTTTAACATAACTTCCAGAGGTTCGAGCAAAAATTTACGTGATTTAGATTATCAGACGATGACGGTCTCGTAGGGTGCAGCGTACGCTGGAGCTGCGACGTAGGGCGCAGCCGCGGCATATGGAGCTGCGACGTAGGGTGCAGCCGCGGCATAGGGAGCTGCGACGTAGGGTGCAGCCGCGGCATAGGGAGATGCGACGTACGGAGCTGCTACGTAGGGCGCGACTGCGGCCAGACCGTTGTAGTTCCTGGCGATGACCTGCGAGCTAGTGGCGGTGACTACTGCGGGGGCGGTGTATGCAACAGGCGCTGCAGCGACGTACGGGGCCGCGGCTACGATACCGGCCGGCGCCGCATAAGCACACGCTACGGCTCCCAAAACAAGCAGGCACTGGAACAAAAACAGGTTGTTGAATCTGGTACATAAACTATGTCATTAATGCTAAAATTAAACATTTTCCGGCTAAAGATTCTCTTTCAGACGTGTCAGTTACAGCTGTGGCACTCTTCAGAGCAGGTACTGACGCGGTTGCAGTGTATTCCGCCTGTTGAAATGAAACTCTAACAAAAATCTCAGGCAGCTTCAGCGTCAGCAATATGATTGTGGGTATTTCGTCTAATTCCACTGCTGTATCTGCTTCATTGTTTGTATTTTGTATCGATTTTAATTACTTTATATTAATATACTTAGTTAATATATTATTTCATCTTTTTGTTTACGTATCTTCTTATCACACGCGCCCGCGCGCGCACGTACTTACGAACGCAAGCATATACGTTTTTCTCTATAGTAACCTCTAAAGTTCTTGGAGTTTCATGCAGTTATTGAATATTATACAACAATACGTTTCTTCCGAAAGTAAATTTTATAATAGAATTATGCACGTTACACCTTGTTTCTAAGAAACCATCTGCATCATCAGAGGTTTAATATTGTGACTTTAAGAATTTTCAACAATACCGTCAAAAAAGGTGATGGCGTAAACAAATATCACAACGATCGATTTAATTAAATCAAAATATAAACGATAATTCGTTAATTTAAACATCCGATTGAATAGATTGTTTCTGTAAAGAGTAGGTACAATTTTTTTAATTATTTAATATATATATATAGTTATAATTGATTACCTGCACTAAACTACATTATTGTCCTAATAAATATTATGAACAGGCTATGTTTCGCGCGCGCCTATGTATGTATACATATATAAAAAAAGTTTTTTTTAGGTTAGAAGTACAATAACTTTGTTAAATGACTAATAAATGCATAAAAGTTAAAAAAAGAACTTGTAAACAATTTAATTCTGAGAAAAATGGTGTAAATAAAGTCAATAAAAATTAACAAAAAATTCCAATTGTTTCCAATTTTCCAAAATTTGTTTTTAGGCAAAGATTTTTCTGTTTTACGTCGGATATCATGAAACTTATGGGAGATACAGTTCTGCGACCTGTTTTATTCGATTTTTCAGATCAATAACCATAAGAAACAACAGAATTCGCCCCTTCCCAGAATTTCAGAAAGTCTTCATTTACCCGGGGGAACCGAAACCCGGGCGAAATCTTTCGCTAGCCGTAACTCGCTAACGAAGCGTTTCCGGACCTATGTTTATATGAACTTTTTTTCTTATTTTTCGATGTAGATTCATCTCCCGAAGTATTTCCGTTTCTTCGTGAATCATATATATATATATATACATATATATATATATATATATATATAAAATTCGACGCAAAACATCGAGGAGGAATCGGTTTGAAAATGGCAGAGATTAAGCTGCTGAAACGTTGCGAAAATCTTAAAGAAAAATAGTAAAACTCAAACCGAAAAAAGGACATCTCTCTCCCCCCCCCCCCAACACACACACAGATATCTATAAGTCAACAGCAGCACTTGCTTACCCAATGATTCTCCATCCATTCTCTCGTGAGCTATTAGCACTGTCACACTTTATCACAGATCATTGTGTTACACTTTTAAGAAAATTCTTACGGGAACTTTAAACAAAAATCTGTTACAAAGATGAGAACGCGTGTTGTGCGTTAGACCCGGAGCGATGGTACGAGGATTCTCGCATTAACGTGTAACCTATAGTTATCGGCTTTCAGCGGTCGTTCATCGCCACAAGAAATTATCAGAACTTGTATAGCCTATATTTTCTTTTAAACTGTGTTAGACTAAGAGTTTAAGCGTAATTTATTTCACGCATATTGTATTGAATCTTTAAGATTTCTACAATGGGCTTCGTTTCTATTCACTTTTATACATTATTTGTATTCCGTTATTAGTATCATTATTAGATTTACTTAACCAACTGATCATAAGATATTTCTTACGACTGTACTACAGTTGAAATTAAATAAAAAGTGTCCCTTGAAACTAATTTCTTGTCCAAATTATCTACAATAAGTATAAGTTGTAGGTAGGTCTACAATAATCAATCTGCAATTGTATTTATAAAACATACGTAAGTAGATAACTCAAAAACTACCACTAGATCCTTACTATAGTGTTCTCTATTATCTACGTAGAGAACAGCTATAATACTAGTGTTTCTACTGAATTACGTCACTACTGGAGAATACATCCTATTATCTACGTAGGGAACAGCTATAGTACTAGTGTTTCTACCACTTTACGTCACTTCTAGAGCATACACATTACGTCATTGACAACAAACTAACAGTCATTATTTATCAACCGTATTATGTACTTTCGCAGTGAATTAAATGGATACGTAATGTTTGACTGTGTTCTACAAACCTTTTAAGAATCGCACTTTCAAATTGTAATTTAATACATGAAAACACTTTACTAACACGTCAATGTACATAATATTTAATATTTAGTTTTTTGAAAATAATGTAATTAAAAAGCATTTTTAATTTACGTAATTAATGATAGATTTTCAACATTTATATGAAAATATTTTTTAGATAGAGAGACAACCCTTTTAGGCGTCCAACTCTCCTAGGGGCCTATCGCAACGATCTTTGGACTAGTTCGGTAGAATGCTTAACTTCTTAAAAACAATCAGTATTTCTCTGAACAGCCGGCCGGTGTGAAAGCAGGAGGAGGCCTGCGAGATCATCCGGACCGATACAACTTAACCCCGCAAATCCAGGAAAGTGAAATTGTACAACTCTTTATAAAGTATAAGACAATTAAACAGTATTTTTAATTTGCTAACTAAAACACACACACATACAGACTCAATGCTTCCCATAGGCAGAATGTTTACATAAGTGGTTAGTGTACACACGCATGTACAAAAAGTTTAATAAAAGCTTTAAATCTGAATACGGAAAGCATTAAAGTTATTTTTTTATTCAGAAAACATAGATTTCCCTCCAATTATTGTGTTATTTTATTCTACGTATCTATTCGTTTGTGTATGTATGTGTATATATCGTTTTTATCTTTACCTATCGTTTTAAAGCTAATTTTTATGTTATTTACAGTATAAAGTAATCTTGCACATAGACATATGACAAAATTCTGACTAAATACCACATAAAAAAATTAGACAGAGTTTACAGATCATGTGTAGAATTTACAGATCTATGCTATATACAAGAAACAACCATGAAACCTATCTTTTGTTACTTGTTACATTTATTTGTTAACATGTGTGTGTGTTTTACGAGAGAATTATAAGTTGTAAAACCTATACATACCACTTTAAAGTACATGATGATGGTTTGTTGTGTTGTGTTGATAATCAACAGAAAGCAAAGAGCGACTGACTGATAACGTTTTACGATCCGCCGGCGGCTATATACTGCGTACCACCACCTTGGAAGTCGCCCATGTTTATCCGATGAGCAGAATTACAATAAGGTATTGCCAAATTGGTTACAACAATGTCTTCGTACAAACGTAATACAGCCGGGTCGTAATGTGTCGAATGTTCTTACAAAATATACTATGTGGTTGTGTAGACCTTACCTTACAATTGACCTATATGTGTGTGGATACTAAATATTAGGCTACCAATGTCAGTCAGAACGCGTTTCAAATTGTAGACTTTCAGGCAACGACGTGAAGCAATTTCGAAGGGTTACATATTGTTTACTAACAACGTGATTATGGAGGGAAAATTTATGGAAACTATATTACTATCTTATATAAAAGGTGATTGCTTTTCATGGAGCTGATCCCATACGAGAAAAAATTTCTAAAGATGGTAATGTTCTGGAGCAGGTCAGTAATTTTAATATCTGGGCTGTAATGTGTCTCACAGTACAACAACGATGTGGTGAAGATGCTGCATAAGTGCGACTATATATGTTGGGTCATCAGGAGAACTGTCAAGTCAACGAGTAAAGAAAAACGCATGATGTTCTATAATGTGTGATGGTCTTCGCTACACTTCTCTACGGGCCTGAGAATTGGACTTCTTGTTCAAGTGGCCGAAATGAGACTTCTCAGGCACGTGAAGGACGTACTTTTTAAGATCGCAAAAGAAATGTCCATGTACGGGAGCAACTGAATATTATGAATATAATTGATAGGATTAACATCTTAATTGAGTGGATGACTGCTTCATCCCCTAACAACTTCTGAATTATAAGCCGAAAGGATGGATAGGTGTGGAGCGTCCGACGAAGCGTTGGAGTGTCCAGCTCTAGTCTGTCTACTTGGGACCGGAACAAACCGTTTTTGGTTTAATCTTTGTTGAAAATGATGATGATGTGTCATTATAATGTACCAATTCGCACGTCATTGTTTGTTTAAGAAATCTGGTCTTATCTAAAACTGTAATTAAACCGTAGGCCGTATTCGCATGACATTTTGTCTTCACAGAATAAAGTAACTATACGAAAAATTAAAGGTTTTGAACATGCTGGCGATAAAAACAAAACTGGCTGAGCGAGATCAAGGTTGAACGGCCAAGTGTTCTGAAAACTGGAAAGACGTTGGCATAATTAGGCCTACTTTTTATCGGTTGGATATTGTTTGAAATTATTTATCCAAAATAATAATATATATGAATAAAGACGTAATTTTTCAGCCTGAACTTGTTGATCAAGTCCAGCTGTACGTGGTTAAAGCGACACGTACAGATATTAAGTCTGGATTGATAACCACCCAGCGGCTCGTGGCGGCTATCTCTACGCTACTGAGGGTTGACGAAGAGTAAAGATTTGATTCAATATTTGTATCGGTGTATATTTACTTGGACATCATACTCAACAAGTTAAAAATGTTTTAGTTGCAGATAATAATGAATTTTCGTCGGTTGATGAAGCTCCTGAAGAGGATATAGTAAAAGTGTAATTAGCCGTACATGGGATTAACGAGTGAACTTCAGGGTGGCCGATGAAATTATATGTAAGCAAGTCAATATGTTTAAATTTTGAATTTCACAAAGGAACATACGTATATGTAACTGTAAATGGCGAGGTAATACCGTACTCTAGTACAGAATATACTTGAGCATGACGATAGATGTCACGCTCAAATGGAAGGAGCACATTGATCAAAACATTAAGACAATAACATAAAATATAGTAAACTATGCTGGCTTATGGGACGAATTTCTACACTATTGACGTATAACAGGCTACAGTCTGTATAAAGATTCTGATATATGTTTGGACCTATGGCGTGGGGCTCGGTAAAACATTTGATCATGTAATGTAATACCCAGTAACCGTCCACCTCCTAATGCAGTTAAATTGACGTTTCATAATCAAGAATATATATATATATATATATATATATATATATATAAGAAAACATTACTCATAAGGTAACACTACAGGCGTGGGTGCTGAACCAGACAAGCAAAGATCGTAACGATAAAAACAATTCAAAATCAAGGAGCCCGTTTCTTCTTAATTTTACTTGAAACTTCGTTGATAATTTTCCTCTCTACCTAAATTGTTTTCTGCCCTATCCTCGTAAACCACATTTCTGCAGCTTGAAGTATTCTTATTTTGTGCCCTCTCCCAAAAATCCCAGCAGACACATGCCTATACATCAACACACTCCAAATGATTTAATAACAACTTCCTCGTCTCAATACTAATATACTTATGATTCTACAGTAAGGACGTTTTATTCACAAAGACTTCTTTTGTCATCCCTAGTCCTTCATTCCCTTACAGAATTAATTTGTTACGACACTACCCACGTAACAGAACTTACTAACATCATCCAGACTCATATTTACCAATTTCATATTCGAAAAATGCGTCCTTATTGTACATTTTACGTTGATTGTTTTTAAGTAAACATTTTATTTGGATGAAAAAGTAATATATGATTATTAGTAGGCCTGTATGTAAATGTACCACACACACACACACACACGCACGCACACACACGCACGCACACACACACACACACACACACACACACACACACACACACACACACACACACACACACACACACACACACAGAGTACCCGTGTGCCTTTGTATAGAGGGAACAAATTTTAAATAATTGGGAAAAGCAAAATTTGTATTGTAACAATTAAAAAATAATGTGTCGTGAGTTTCAGAAGATTGTAATGGAATAAAGCATAGTGAACCAACCACATACTGAAAGTAGGGAAAGGAAGTGGTAAGTGAAAACAACGAGTCTTTTCTTCTGTTTTCAATGGCAGACAGAAGATCTTTAAAAATAGACATGATGGTAAGAAAGAAATTAGTACTTCATATCAAGCAAATAGGCATTGGAGTACAGGTAGAGACAGCCTACTGAAAAGCAACGTGACACTGTTCGTCCAGGATAGACTGTTGAACATGGATGCACGAGAAAAAAGATTAGAAAGTTTTGTAATGAACATACAGAAAACTAAAACGGAGTGGGAGGCAAAGACGTGGGAGATAGTTTTGATTAGTCAGTTGCGACTCAAACGAATCCTGTATCAAGAAGGAGAAATATTATAATTTTTATATTTGTCAGAAGTACTGCATCAATCCAGAATACGTTACTTTCACGAGAATTTCCCTATTGCACGATGTTGGTTGTTTCATACAAGTATTTTATGAAAATGGTAGAGTTAGTGTTGAAAATGTTTAATTAAAAAGTCGCGATCTTCAGAAAGGAGGCAAAGAAAAAAACGTATATTCACGATAAAATGTAAAAAACCAATAACATTTCCGTGAAGTTTCTGTTTGCCATTTCTTGCAGACGTGAATGTTCCAGGACATTCTAGAGACACACCCTCTTCGTTCTTCCTTCAGTTGGCCATTTCGAGCCATTCATTTGCCATCAAACAACGTGGTGACCATACAACATCGTTTACAGGCCACTGTGTCTGTGTTGTTCCTATCATGTGCATTGTTTCTGTAAATCTTCAGTTTTCCTTGTTCTGCCTTCAAACGGTTTGAGTATACACAATCGCCTCGCGCAATCTATTAATTTAACTAAACAATCCAACGCAGGAACGCCAACGTGAACACCCAAACATACGCTCACTCGTGTAGACGGCTCGTGTGTGTGTGCGCGCGCGCGCGTGTGTTGAGCTGACCACACGCTGTAAGTGTAAGCGCTCACAATACTTGGTTTCATGACACGCTGACAGCTGGAGGCATTGTTACGTCTTTGGGTTAACTAAACAAATATAACTTTTCATACGGACGTTAATGCAGACACTTGTCAAATAACGTTTGATGAATTGACTTAGCTTTATTGCCTGTTACCTTGTGAGTAATGTTTTTTAATATATCTTCTTGATTATGAAACGCCAATTTAACTGCATTAGGAGGTGGACGGTTACTGGATATTAGATTACATGACCAAATGTTTTATCGCGCAAATGTGGGCTGAGGTACTGTGAGATTTCGTGTTACGTCACCAATTCAAAAATATAATCGATGATAATTTGTTTATATTATATGTATGTATGTATATATATATATATATATATATATATATATACACACACACACATAAATTTGTATTTGTTCATGTATTAGTTTGTTTCGTGTTTTGTGTCTGTATATTTATAAATTAATAAATTACCTTAGATTCGTCGTGTGACTTTGTTTTATATTTAGAATTACCCGTTTCGGAACATACCATTTCCTATAATTTGTTGTTATTTTTAAATAATTCTTTTTAACTTTTAATTTATTAATTATAAGAACATTCTCATAATTTGTAATGAGTATATTGCGCCAGCGATCAATAATAATTTTAAGAAGATTGTTTACGTTGCAACCATGGGAGGAATCCTTCTTTGATGTCATGGTGAGTACTGTTGTATTATTATTATTTTAGCACTATAGTTTTGGAGTTTTCACGATATCTATTTGTTAGTGATAGATTTATCTTTGTATTATTTTTTGTTAGCCTGAAGACAACCTCTGATTTTATAGAGGTCGAAATGTCGTGTTTATTAATTTTAACGTACGATGGCTAAAGTCCGAAATCTTATAATTTATAATGAATCTACATTTATACATTCAGACTTTCCAGTAGTCCATTTCCACCGATTCAGAACGTAAAAGTCACTACTCAGTTCTGAAATAATAACGACCAGTTTTTAGTGTGCAACCGCTAGCGTGCTAATCGAGTCTACGAACAGAAGTTCAATCGTTTAGCAAAGAACAAAGAACCGCTCGGACAAGTGGATTATTGTGCACAGTTTCAGGTCGTCTTTGTCACAACACGGCCGTACGGAAACCTTGATCCAAAAATAATTGTCAAAATAACGCGAGCCGCTTTCTCCGCGGTAAGTCACGCGAAATCAATTAAAATCATTTACCGTTGATGAACAGAACAGTGTGTGTGTGTGTGTGTGTGTGTGTGTGTACAGACAGGGCCACCTGCCAACTGTCGTTTAGGGCTACAACAAAAAAGCCGACTATTATTTTACGGCGCGAGCGATAATGTCAGCGGCCACACGAACCTGTTGACACAAAGGAAAAGAATGAACGAGCGCTGGATGAAATTCGAACGTACCCATAAGCCTAGAACAATTGCAAGTATGAAATGTTTTGAAATTAGGTCAGTAGAGGATTGCTAACACGAAACAATCGGCATTAATTCAGAAAACAATTGAATCGTTACTTATTTACTGGTGCACATTTTGTCACGTGGTACAGCGACAATCGACAGCTGGTGTTGCCTTGAAATACGTCTTTCGAATTAGGCGTGCTTACGTATGACGCACTTACCGTACGTCGGCGTCGGTCTATCCATCATTTGTCAGCGTTTAGTCTACCTGCAACCTGTCAACACATAATCCATAATTAAAGGTGGGCTCTCCCTCCCGCACGTATTTAACGGACGATAACAAACAGAACAGGATGCACGTGGCACAAAAGGTAAACAAATAAATGTTGGAAATGTTTCGTTACGTTATAGAAAAAGACAGGTTCTCATAGTAATAATCCTGCGTGTAAACGTACGCCCACTAACGGTCCCGTGTATATTCACAACTATACCCTACATACAGACTTTGGGAAATATAGACTTATTCGTAAAAAGAACCCGACGTCCAAGTCTGAGGTTTCGAAGCAGTAAAAATACGTGTGTGTATATATATATATATATATATATATTACAACGATACATATCATATAATTTAATTTGCGGAACCCCTTTGTTCGTGGGGTGCAACAATTATACTACGTTACAACGTTATATGTTATATAACGATACCTTTTATGTATGCAAGTTGTATCATACCAGGTGTAACTATAATAAGAGTAGTAGATTTACGAGTAGTTAAAATTTCATGTTTATTGTTTTAACAACCATTATAAATAATAAACATTGTTAATAATCTTCGATCAAGATATCACTCGTTATTAAGTGTTTATCTCTTAAGCTATACGGTGTTACATTTAAAACACTCTTACATCTAGACATGTTAATAATCTTAATCTAGACATTTATTCAATGTGATTTACTAAAACAAAATAAAATTTAAATGTAATTTTAATTGAATTCATTTACTCAGATCTGCCCTCAGCTTGCTCAGTCTATGCCAATGTTTTTTAAAAATTAAATTCAAAATTATATTATTTACTCTTAGACTGGCATTTTTTCATATTAAAAATTTTAAATTATTCTCTTCTACAAAATGCAAATATCAAATCATTTCAATTATTTTACTTTGATAAAAAAAAATAAAAAAAATATACTATCTCAAAATTAAACTCTTTTTTTTCTATATTTCTCTATATGCGATCGTTCATTCTTACGACTAAAACGTTTACCTAAGACTCAATTACATTATTTCTAATTATAAACCTTTTTTTGTTTTAATTCAATGTCTCTTTATATAGTCTTTATGAGCTCTTTTAAAAGAATCATTTAAAAATGCATTATGCATGTCACCTCGAGTTTTGACGACCTTACGACTTATTGACGGGGTCCAGCGTTGTCCAGAGTTGGGTTTCCGTTACTCCTGGCTTGGCGTGTTCCTGGATATGTCCAGAGTCCAGCGTCGTTCTCCAGTAGTGTGTGGTCCGTCCCAGAGAATTACTATCTGCTGCGAGGTGGAACTCGTACGACTGTTAGGCGTTTCAAAAGCATCTCCTAACGTCTAGCATCTCGTGTCGCTCTTGTAGCTTCTCTGTTGGTACTCTTGCTGACTTAAACGGTTCCGGTACTCTACGTTTCCCGTAATATTGTAAACATAAGTACTGAACGTCTTTATTCGTTCATAGATGAGACTTATAACAAAATAAACTGTTCTGCCGACGGACAGCGTGTCCGACTGCAACTGTGTTTTGAAAAGAAGAGAAGGGTTTCCAGTCGAACCCTTAATTTATACCCTCTCGAGATTCCGCACCTGTTGGTTCCGAAATTTTCCTGTCGAGACCTGCAGATCACATGCTAGCCCCCACTCCCGAACCTTTTCATATATTTGCAATTTTTGCAAATGGGAATGTTTTGTATGGAATCGAGATAGCACAAATCATAGTTAATTTGATTAAGCACTCACTGTATTAATTTGAGCGTCTTAGTGTAATTTGCGTATTTTTGGCACATTTATTTCGCACTGACTTCGCGTAGTGTGTCCTATTAACGTAATTTTCTTACTGTGGATAGCTATAAAATTTACACACACTTTGGTGCCTTTTGTTTGTTTATACACTAATTAGTTTTCACACAGTGAATTAAAATAATTATTTTAGTAATTACTTGGGGAGGGTAGCTGAGATTCCTGTCTGTACATGCATCACTAACACACACAAGATACACGCGTAACACACATACAATCGAGCAGGTGTTCTGTGCCTGTTGGAACAATCCCAGACCTGTCCATTTACCCCAGACTTATAATAATTTACAAATTTTATATTTATTTAAATCAATGCTTGATACAGCATATGGCTGTATCGTTGCAATATATATGTATATATAATATAATATATATAGACCCCTAATATTTAAAATTTATATTTACTTTACCCTTTACCTCAAGATGTTATTTTACCCTTATTTGGAACATGTTTCGGGACCATTAGTGTTCCCATCATCAGCCTTCCTAATTTTGAATCTTGTTTCAAAATTAGGAAGGCTGATGATAGGAACACTAAGGGTCCTGAAACATGTTCCAAATAAGGGAAAAGTAACATCTTGAGGTAAAGTAAATATAAATTTTAAATATATTATATACATCAAGAAATAGACTGTAGCAAAAAGTGTTTGAATATAATATATATTGCGACAATACAAGCATATGCTGTAATGTGCATGTATTAAATTAAATAAATATTTAAATTAATTTTAGTAATATGTAATAGACAAGCAGGTGTGAAATTGACACTGACAGCTTCTGACCTGCAGAATCCTGTGACGACAGGTGTGGTTTTTTGGTGAATATAAATACGAGCCCAGGAGAGCCAAATTTACTCTTCAATCAGTCTTCAGTCGTGGCGGTACGCTATGTCCGTCAGCGACGAGAATTTTTAATTGCTCTTCAATCAGTTTTCAATTGCAGCGGTACGCTATGTCCGTCAGAGGCGCGAAATTTTAATTACTTCAGACATAGTTAGACGCTATGTCCAATATCCACAAGATCTTTTGTTTATATACTGTACAGTCTAACGGACAATACGTTAGTTCAAGTAATAAAAAAAAAAAAACATTAAGTACAATTATCGGACGTCTACAAACAGTCTACAACTACAAACATCAACACTCTAGACAAATGGCGAGAGAACATCAAGCAGAGGAACGATATGCAGAGCAATAGAGGCGGTTAATAAAACAACAGCAGCTGATTCAGAGCAACACATCATTCCATTCTACAGCCAGCAGATGGGACCATGAAGGACGAGTGACTGGAGGACGACCAGTGGAACCGGAAAACGCAAGAAGACATCCAATAGGAGAGGACCGACAGATCACCGGAGGACATGGGTACAATCTGCAGAATTGAGGTGACGAAAAACCAATTTATAATTATAAAAGAATAGAGACATTGAAAAGACATTAATTAAAAAATTTTAAAGTAAAGAAAAATTATGTATATAGAGATAAGAGAATGTAATTTAACTATAGTAAGAATTTTCTTTAACGATGACCAATTAATTTAAAGATAATTTAAATCCTTGCTTGGAGGATCAGCAATTGATTTAATAATTTTAAGTTTTCATTGAAAGCGTAATAAGTAAAGTAGTTGGAAATATAGAAGAAGACTAACGATTCGATTAGTTTATTTAAAATGTTATAAAACCTTAAGATGTATGCCAAGCATAGAATAATAATGTAAATAAGAACAAATTTATAAAGCACACATTCAGACTGAGTAGTCGAGAATTTATAGTGTAACGAAGAAATGTTTAACATAGAGTTTTGCTAATATAAGATATAAGATTTATTTTACGGCAACAAAGAAACATTGAAACAATTGATAATGAATATTTTATGGCGAAGTAAATATTATTATATTATATTTTTATTTTTTATTTTTCGTTTGAATAAAGAAATGAAAACATGTTACGATTCATAAAAGGACTACTCTTATTATGATTACACCTAAACTCCAATTATACATACACATTATCATTAATGTTGTATGAGCTATACCACTACACAATTTAGATTACATTTAATTAATACATTGTGTCGTTGTATAATTTTGACGTCCCAACGTGAATAACGTTTGAAGAACGTGTGAATAAATTTGTATTTGCAACCTGTATACAAAAAATATACCGTTGTAATATATATATATATATATATAATAAATACATATATATATAATTAATACAAATACTTTTTACTACAATTTCTTGATGCACATATAATATATTTAAAATGCCTAAATTAACAAGGCTGAGGATGGGAACAATATGTTTCCCGAAACTTGTCCCAAATAAAGCAAATAAAGGAAAAAAACATCTTGACGTAAAGTAATTATAAATTTTAAATATATTATATAATTAATAATATATAATATTTATTGTTTTATATTTAATTTCACTATCACCTCAGATGACGGTAAAAATACTGTCCATACTTTGTAAATTACATAAAAAATATTTTTTTTTCTAAAATACAACAAATAACTTATTATTTATTATTAATAATAATTATTATAACAAAACAAGAATAATTGTGAGAAAATATGGATGTAATATGTGTGTGTGTGTGTCCGAGAAACTCGTGTATTCATCGTAAAGAGCTATGTGATTATATTCTTTTTTCATTAAAAATTTAAAAAGTCGCACGAGTGGGAATAAACGGACACACTTGCGTTCGTTTATTCACGTACTTTCTTCTGTTTCTTCTCTTCTTGACTGTTCCGCGTTTTCTTGTTTCCCTTCCCAGGAGTGTTCACAGTGAAGTAGGGTAGGCCTACTTGAACACTCTAACACTCCCGAGGAAAGAATCGACGAAGATTTCAGAACGATTAAAAGAAATGAGTCCAACGCAAAACATAATTTCTCCTTCCAAGAAGTGGACACATCTAGTTCCAGATCAACAGTGGATGCAGATGTCATCCATTCGATATAATCGATTTTATAAGTTCTTATAATATGACTTTATATCATACAAAAATGGCTATTCACACATCACGCGTACTTACTAGTTCTTTTTTATTCCTGTTTACTACTGTATAGAGATTGTAAATATTCTGGTTTTCAAGCTTGTAATTTGCGCCGAGAGGTTTCATCACAGTCCATTGCCTAAGATCTGTACATTAGTGTTAATGCTGCCATCGTCAGTTTAAATTACAGTCTACCTAATTTCACATTAAATCGTACCCTTAAATATATTAAATTTAACTGCATTCTAACTCATATCCATTTTCGGCAGGCTAAGACCGTATTTTATATTACAAGAAGATAGGAGTTCACCTACACGGTTTAACACTTTTTCACGAATTAGCTTCCGTTCCTGCTCCTCCCCCTCCTGCTCCTTCTCCTCCTCCTCCTCCTCCTACTCCTCCTCATCATCATCGTCGTCGTCACCACCATCATCATCATATTCTCCTTCTTGTCCTTTCATAAGTGGAGGTCTCCATTACTTTCTTTGCTCCATTTTCTCAAGCAAGTTTTGGTAGACTTCTTTTTTAGTTTTTACCAATTTTGGATTTTGAGGGCCACCTTTCTTTTTCCATTCTTTTCACGGTCCCTCACTCCCGATTAAATAAATTCAGTTGATTTTTCTCTGTCGATTGTGTTCATATTGATCCCCACTCTTGCTCTAATTTCTTCATTTTCATTTTCTTTGATTTTGTTAGGTCATACCTTTCCGGATGTAAGCCATCTCTGTCTCCTTTGGGTTCTTTGTAATGACCCACTTTCCTGACCTGGATGTAAACATATTTTAAAATACATTTTTGTAAAATCGCCTTTTAAACATAACCAACATGACACTAATAAAACACATACCACACAAAGGGACCATAATGAACAATTAGGAAAATTTTCAAATATACGTACAAACATAAAACACAAAACGAACTAATACCTGAACAAATACGAATCGGTACAAAACATGAAACAATTTTCGAAGCACTCAACATCGAAAATACACAAAATACTAATATATACACCACAATCACACACAATAATACCAATTTAAAGTACCAGAGACCAACAGAAAACCACAACAACAACCAACCAACACACAAGTACTTCACAAGACTCAAAATCAGGAAGTCTTGATTGTTCCGCGTTTTCTTGTTTCTCTTCCTAGGCGTGTTCGCTGTGAAGTAGGCCTACTTGAACACTCTAACATTCCCGAGGAAAGAATCGACGAAGATTCATGAACGATTAGAAGAAACGAGTCCAGTGCAAAACATTATTTCTCCTTCCGACAAGTGGACCATCTAGTTCCAGATCAACAGTGGATGCAGATGTCATACATTCTATATACGTAATCGATTTTATAAGTTCTTATAATGACTTTATATCATTAAAAAATGGCTACTCATACATCACGCGTCCTTACTAGTTCTGTTTTATTTATGTTTACTACTGTATAGCGATTTTAAATATTCTGGTTTTCCAGCTTGTAATTTGCGCCGAAAGGTTTCATCACAGTCTATTGCCTCAGATCTCCACATTAGTGTTAACGCTGCCATCGTAAATTTTAAATTACAGCCTACCAAATCCCACGTTTAATTCTACCTTAATATTTCACAAACATTTTAAATTTATCTGAATTCTAACTCACACCCTCCATTTTCGGCAGGCTAAGACGGTATTTTATTTTATATTACAACACCTACACGGTTTAACAGTTGTTCATGAAGTAGCTTCCGTTCCTGCTCCCTCCTCCTTATCATCATCATCGTCATCGTCGTCGTCATCACCACCACCATCATCATCATGTTCTCCTTTTTGTCAATTTGTAATTAGAAGTCTCAATTACTTCCCTTGCTCCATTTTCTCAAGCACGTTTTTGTAAGACTTCTTTTTTTAGTTTTTACCAATATTGGATTTTCAGGGCCACCTTTCTTTTTCCATTGTTTTCACGGCCCCTTACCGCCGATTAAATAAATTCAGTTTATCTGCCCCATTTGATTGTGTTCATGTCGATCTCCACTCTTGTTCTAATTTCTTCATTTTCATTTTCTTAGATTTTGTTAGGTCATACCTTTCCCGATGTAAGCCATCTCTATCTCCTTTGCGTTCTTTGTAATGATCCACTTCCCTCACCTGGAAGTGAACATATTTTAAAATACATTTTTGTAAAAACGCCTTTAAATTATATATATATATATAGGCCTATATTGTATATTCCGACTCGAGTAGTGAGGTGTAATCAACGAATAGCACCGCTATCCCTTACAATCCCTATTTTTTATTCCATCATAACTACCTTTCTTATGTCACTTTGGAATGATTTTACGACAGCCTCTCTTCCATTTACAGATAATTTTACGTGCTTCTACGACCATGTATTTGCTGTTTCCTAAATCAATTTCCAGTCTCCATTTAAGATAGTGTTCGTTACAGCTTACAAGGATATACCAACCAACGTCATTTTTAGATAATATTATCTAATTATCTTCAAAACTGAAATATAAAATAATATTTTATTCTATATTAATATGTATCTTACAGAAATTAATGTCACCCCATTCGGTCAGGAAACGTTTGTCAACTTTCGCGGCGCGCACATTAACTTTCACGCAGGCTATTATACACTTGTAATACTCAGTATACCATATGTAGAATTTGTTCAGAAAATACCTGTGAACTATAACAGCAAGATAAAATATTTACGTTCGCGGTGGGAAGTTGCGAGTGCGTGCGTCGCCACACGTGTGTAACGTTCAGTCGGTTAGGAACCGAATAATTCATGTCATGTCCGTCCTTTAAACAGACATGGAAACGCATTGTACTTATTGGCATGAAATGAAGCTGGGGCTAACGAGGAGAAAGCGAAATTGAATTGAGCAACGTTTGGCGTCCGATAGTGTCGTGACCCCATCACTATTAATGTGTCACTGTGTCTCTCTTTCCACCGGTCAAGATAATACGTCTCTTAACGATTTTTGATTATTCCAAAAATTATTTCACTTTTCAACGTCACGTCCGTAACGATACCAAGTTGTGTATCACTTTAAGCTATCAAAGGGGCTAACTTGTCAGTGGTTACCTAATACAGGCAGAGTCCGTTGTTAGCAGCCTTTCTACTTCACTATCCTCCTTGACCTCAATTGATAAATATTGATTTATATTTATAAGTGATAGTATGTTCTATTAGAAATCTGATAACACTGTGATACAAAATTAAATTTTTTTTTATCCCAAATGTGAAAACGGGTGAATCACATTTTGAGTTCAGATATGGTTTTAACATTTATCTATCACGTAAGGATTTTTAGAGACACCTATTTTAATTTTACAACATTACGTATTTAAAATGCATACTCGATACAATATTATCTTACCTAAAAAGTAGTAATGTTGGATTTTCTACGATATTTTGTCTCATTAGCATCTCTCTTTAAGGTCCAACAATAGTCAGCTATCATGCTCGGACACCACTTGCCCTGGAACCGCTTTGCCATGTCCGAAATATTCTGATGGAACTGTTCACCATTTTCGTCGCTTCGCTGACTGCTCCTAGATTTGGTGGGAAAAAATCTAAGTGTGAGTCCAAGAAGTGAATCTCCAGTGAGACGTAACATCCATGACTTTATAATATTTTAAAAGATCATGCACTATTTCTTTATAATTTTCGGATTTATGGTTTCCTAAGAAGTTGTGGCAAATGCTGTTAAAAGATTTTCCACGCAACTTTCTCCACTTCGTTTAACGTACTATCGAAGTTGTCATCTTTAATTAAGTCTTTTATTTGAGGTCCTACAAAGATTCCTTCTTTGATTTATGCGTCACTGGTCTTTGGAAACTTGATTTTTAAGTTCGCAAATCCAAGCCCATTTCAATCCATTGCTTTCACGTAATTTTTCATAAGCCCCAGCTTTATATGTAGTAGAGGTAAATAGACTTTTTTTAAATCAACAAATGGTGTATTAACAACACTCTTCTTTCATGGAGTTAATTATGTTCGATTTGGCCACTCTTTCTGTAAGTGATAATTTTTTCGGTCTCTGCTGTCCCACTCGCAAAGAAAACAATAGTACTTGGTGAAACCAAGTTGAAGACCTAGCAAAAGAGCAACTACTTTTAAGTCACCACAGATATTCTGATTAAATTCTTTATACTTTATATTATCCAGCAGAAGTTTCATGTTCTTGTAAGTTTCTTTCAAATCCGTAGCATAAGCTAATGGCACTGATGAAAACTTAATCCCAATGTGCAAAAGCTTTCAGACTAACTTTTAAACTAACTAACGCAACTCGTCTGTTTTATACTCATGATCAAGTGATTCCATTGCAGAAAAAACTTTATTAGAAAAAAAAACAAGTCCAAATTAAAACGAAAAAAAATTCTTGAAGTCATTATGCCTATTTCTATTATTTTAGAATTGCATCATCCAGCAGTTATGACGAATATTGTTTATTGTTCTATACCACTTCAGACTTTCTTTCATATCAAACTGATCATTCTTAAATGCTTAATTAATACAAATTTTTTATTCATTTATTTATTATAAATAATACCATACGATAATTCCATAATTTCCATAACATATGTAACACTTAAGAGGGGTTAACTTGAAAACTAAGGGTGATAGAAAAAATTCTGTTAACATTTTTGAATTCAGGGGAAAATACATATAAAAAACGCTTTCACTCGCTTTGGGATAAAATCTTTGTTTACCAGTTTAATTTATTGGTTTAACTAGGGAGCAAATTAGTATCAGCTGACGATGCCTCATTTAAGAAACTACAATAACAAAAAAAATTAAATTGTATACATGTGAGTTTTCACCAAGAATATATTCTCATTTATAACTAAAATTCTCGCTTTCCTCTGTACGGAAATTATGCTGGTTTATGTACTACGTAATAAAAATGTGATCTATATAGTAATGATTTAATGTTTAACTATAGAAGGAGTTAACTTACGTTCGTTGTCGCCATGAAGCTAAACTCTACCTTACCATTTCTGCATGCGTTGCCAGAGATCTTAGAAAAAAAAAAACGTATACAACTATGTTAAATGCAAGTGGTGTATGTATGTTAATAAAAGTGGTTTTGTATATTTTTGTATTTCATAGTCGAGGTAATAAAACTTGTTCCTAGACGTTCAAGTTAAAACGATAAATATCACGTTTTACTGTAAGTAAATAAATCTGAATTTGTTACTTCATTATTGGAGAAGAATTCACGAAACGATACCAAGTTGATGATTAACACTAACAGTAAAGTCACGAATCTGATAGATGATGTAACACACTATTAAAAAAATACCATATCGAGGTGCAGTCAAACTACAGACTTGCAGTGGCAGAGAAATTATGAAGATCAGGCTGCATTGTTTGGAAATATAAGCAGTAGGCCTACATTTATGAAGTATACTAAACAGTTTTAATTTTTAATTTTTTTGTCATTATAAAATCAATTTGCTTCCTCATGTCGTATTCATAACTATAGAAAGTTATGTGTTAGTTTAAGCTAACTTTGCTCTTAGCCGTTCAGAAAGAGTTTTAAACCAACGTACGCTTCTTGCAATGGCTTCCGTATCAGAACTATGTAAATAATACAAACACTACGGGCTCATCACAGAGGAGCAAGTAATAGGCTGATCCAGGAATAACAGGGAAGGACATGAAAACAAAAACAACACAGAACCGAACTAGAAAAGACCACGTAAGAAACTTTTACGGAATGAAGAATGCGAACTGGCTATAGGAAAGTCATTTGGCTAGAGGAGAAGAAGGCGAGTGGTCGTGACATTTGCAAGGTTACTGCACTTAGGAAGGTGAAAGGTTTGCTTACTACCCTTGCACACTGAACTGGACAAGATTTTTCCCTAGAAAGAAAGAAATGGAGGACGATTCAGGAGACATTGTTGTGAGCAAACGCTAGTGATGACTACGAAGTTGAATTATGTAAGATCGGTGTTAAAATTATGAGATACTTTTTACAGATGCCATATTGTCTTCTTCTTATTATTCTGTTCAAGGATTAGGTTATATAAACCTGTTCCGGCACCCATCTCATCCTCAGACAACCCACGTCTCTTCTACCAATGGCTTCATAGTTCATTGCCGCTTTCGGCAATCGATCCTCTGTAATCCTTTGCAAATGATATCACCATTGTCTTCTGTAAATTGAAATAATTTCATTTATGTCGTTTGCTTCGAGTTCTGCTCTGATATCTTCATTCCTTGTTCTGTCTTGCAATGTATAATTTAAATTATTTCGAAGAAACTGGATTTCAGCATTTCGAAACTAGCCGTTTCCCTTTTTTGTTATGACCCACGCCTCACTTCCATAAATCAACGTGGGTATTGCAATTGTCTTATAAAATTTAATCCTTGTGCTGTGTCTTGTTTTATTTCTAAGATTTCTATGAATCGTACCACAAATATTCCTAAATTTATTTATCTTCTCTCTTATATCATATTCAGATTCATAGCTTACTGCACAATCGATTTATTTAAAACGGCCCACTTGTTCTAAAGTGCTGTTGTTTATAACCATCTTAGTCCTCACTGGATATTTACCTTTAAAGGCCATCGTTTTGGTCTTTCTTCCTGAAATTGTCAGTGAATACTCTCTTGCCACTTGCCACTTCTTGTAATTGAAAGATAACTCTTTGTAAATCATCCTCATTTTCTTGAATAAGAACTATGGCATCCACATATAGCAGGGAACCTATACAAATTGATTTGTTAAGCTGTATTCCCGAAGTCACTCTGGATTTCCATGCTCTCTACATGTCGTCAATATATATATTAAACAAGGTTAACACAGCATCCCTGCCTAACTCACTTATTTTCTGGAATGTCACCTGAGAGCTTACCATTCAGATTCAGGACTACAGAAGTACTTTTATAAAGGATCTTAACTGGATTGATTAAATGCTGTGGATATCCTCTTCTATACATAATATGCCATTTTGTTAAAGCTTTAAAAATCTACACTATTCGCTTCACATGTAATGTGTCTGAGTTCTGATGCATATACGGGTGCAGAGTTACTGCATATAATAGAAGCCTGGATTCACCCTGAATAATACTTAATAGCAGTGGGGGGGGGGGGGTAATTATTTTTTGCGCCATTCGCCTTTTTTTTGTAACTAAGAACCTTAGGCGTACCACGTGAACAAATTATTTTGTACAAAGGTTTTAAAAATATATTTTTTCTACAAATATAGACATAAATATAAATATAAATATATAAATACAAATAAGATATTTGTACAAATATATTTTTTTACCGTACTTGTATACATTTTACACACACACAATGGGCATAAGTATAGACGTGCTTTTGGAAACGTTTTATTTGTAATATTGTTTCTTCATCGTCTCTGTTGAGGCTTTCCATAACTCACTACGGCGTTATAAATATGTTACCGACAAATCCACATAGTGGATAAAAACTTCCATATGATGGAATTTCAAATAAAAAATATTTTCACTTGTACAAATATATTACAGTACATTAATAACAGTTAAACAATAGTACCTTTTTAAAATAATGTTTTGAAGTATATCTTTTTTTGGTTTCGATACAGGCCTTCCTTGAAAATTACGTAAAACGTAGCGTTTCGAATTTATTTTAAATCCAATAAAACTGTATAAGTAACAAGATTTTAAGTAAAAAATCGTGTACTTTGTGTTGCCGCGTGGCACTTAAACATACCTTCGCGTGCCACTAATTGGCACTCGTGCCTCCCGTCACTGTTTCAATAAGAACAGGTGTGCATAGAGGCAGCATCTTATGCATTAGTTGTAAAGAGCTGTTCCATAAAACCTTCCCTTAATAACTGGCTACAGTGAATAGACCGTATAATTACTTTTGAACTTGCATTATAATTAATCTGACTGGGAGCACCGCTGAGTCATCGGATTCCAATCCTCGCGTTTAGCCTGCAGCAGCAGCGGACGTGAATTAATTTCACGAATAATAGTGTTATGCAGTACTAGTACAGAGCGGTGCGGCGCTGCGGCCCGATCAACACGTGGAACCGGTAACTTTGCCTTGACCCCTACGGCAGCGGCTGTGAACCGCTTACGTAACGTTATACGTTATGGTATGCTAATAACGTCTTCACACCGAGTTGTGATTTCCTTCCTCTTTTCTTCAAGTCGCGGGCTCGTTATATGCATGTGTCTGCACTCAGAACTATTAGATAAAGTAAACACTCGGCGTTTGAGACCACTACAATATGCCGCACCCTCTTCAACAAATTGACTCAATGAAATAATTTGGTCTTGTGTCAGTCAGACAGTGAGAAAATTGGGATCAATTTAAAGATAGGAATTTTTATTTATAAAATTAAATGAGTTTACTTTTAAAATTTTAAAAGTAAATGAGTTAAATTTTGTTTAATTAAATGATTTCAATAAACTAGCAGATGTGTCTTCCAGAACATTTTATGATTGGTCACTCTGCAATTGACACTTTGTTGTTTCCGGACGATCAGGCTATTCTGTCGGCCTCGGAAACAGATTGCAGATAGGTGGTATACATTTGTTAAATCGAATCTGCAAAAACTCTGGATCGCAAATATCCACACTTAAGACCAAGGGGATGGCTTTCGCGGAACTGATCCCGTACGGGCAAAAATTGATATAGATGGTACTGTCCTAGAACAAGTTAGCAGTTTTGAATACCTGGGCTGCAGTGTGTCTTATAATACAAGCAACGACGTTGTGAATAAGTTGCATAAATTCAACCTTATGTGCGGGACCATGAAGCGAACCCTTAAGTTAGCAAGTACAGGAACACGCCTAAAATTCTATAAGGTGATGGCCCTTCCCACACTTCTTTATAGGTCTGAGAATTGGACTTTAACGAAAGGCCAAGCCAGTCGCATCCAAGCGGCTGAAATGAGATTTATCAGGCACGTGACAGGGTATACGTTCCATGATCATAGAAGAAACATAGATATACGGCAGGAACTGAATATTATGAGTATACTCAACAGGATTGCCCAGTATCGGCTGAATTGGTGGGAACATCTTTGCCTAATGGATGACTGCCGCATCACCAAACAACTCTGGAGCTATAAGCTGAGGGGACGGAGAGGTGTGGGACGTCCGAGCAAGCGCTGGAGTGACCAGCTCTAATCTTTGCCTGTTTGAGACCGGAACAAATCATACTTGATTTAATCCTTGAAGATGATGATGAAATGAGTTTACTTTTATTTATTTTTATTTTTCATGATAAAATGAGTTCTTTTTTTTATAGTAAAAAAAGTGGATGCGAATACACAATTTTGACGCTCACGTTGTAAAGTTACAGGTAATTACTTCTAATCGTATTATCATAACAATGCCTTAATAAAATGTGTCCTGTTAAGTTGAAATATAGATAACTTGAAGCTATATTCTTTCTACCATGTTTATGGTTTTATGTTCAATATTGTTACTTAACAATTAGACAGTTATATACTTCTACATGTGTGTGTGTGTGTGACATATAATATTTATGTTACTATATCGTTGTTACTGTCCATCTTCTTGCTTTGCAAGACCAGGAAAAATATATTTTTTTTTAATTAGAGAAAAGAAAAAGAAAAATATAAAATGTACTATTTACATTTATAGTTTCTTTCATAGAATCTACATTTCTCCTCGTCCAAATGTCTGTCGAGAAGTCCTAACGATATTTTTAACAGCTAATTAAAAATAGCTAATGTTCGTTTTCAAATTTAAACACAGATGTTACATTGCTAAGTAAGATTAAAAACATAATAATTCTGCACAAAGAAACAACTAGTTTGACTTTATTTTAATGTAAAAACATTTCCTTTTGAAAGTGATAGGATTTTAATTACTTAACACAAAGAAAAAAAATGTTTTGAGAGATTTCATCTTTTGTGTAATTATTTTGAGACATTACGTTGTTTGCTCTAATTCGATTCAACCGACTGAACAATTTAAAAGCGACTCGCGTTAACCGTCCTTTTGGGAGTCATCTTTGAGATGTTTGATGAATTTTTGTAAATCTGTAGTTATTCCAAACACAATCTTTTGACGCCATCACAATAGATTTTCTATTGAACATGAAATTTACACGCAGTCAAATTAGCAAGAACCTAGTAGGAGTTTAAGCTGTTACGTTCAGCGCGTTGTAGGGGATCCATGCAGAAATAATGTTTCGTACGTAGGCCTATTACGTTTTGTTTTCTTTAAATCTACATTCGTGTATATTAAATGTCGTAATTTATACGTTTTAAATAAAAATAATGTACTTGAAGAGATATTAATTGTTTGAAGATGTAAGATAATTACGTAAAAATATTTTATTATAATGTGTTATATTTAATACGCACATTTATTATATCATATTGCGTTATATACAGAGTGGGTCGCAAGAAGCTTGTCAATAAAATCTATAAAAATTTAATTCGTGTCAAATCACTTAATACTATATAAATTCTCGCCTAACGCAGTTTCCATAAGAACTTGTTTTTTCAGAGACGTCAGTCTCAGAGTTAAAATTATTTTATAATAATTTAATATTTATAATCACTTACCTCAAGATATTTTCTCCTTATTTGAAACATGTTTCAGGTGCCATCTTGTACCCATCCTCAGCCTTGGGTATAATATAAATAATTATATTTTAAAATTATCTATTATTTTATTAATAATAATAGTCCTATTTAATTTATTAATAAATAGGACTATTAATCCTATTAGTCCTTTTTTTAAATAAATAGTCCTATTTATTTTATTATTAATAATAAAATAGTTTTATTTTATTTTATTTTATTAATAATAATATTCCTTTGTAAGTAACTCGTTGAGTTTCCTGCAGGTCTCCCACGTAATATCTTCAAATTAATACACTTCAAGTAGGCTTATCTTCACCTGACGCACGTTTCACAGAAATTATTCTGTATCTTCAGAGGTTTCTTGAATTGTAATGATATATTAATGATATATGTAATCAAATAATATATCATTCATAAATTACAAAATACGATAAGTCAGTAACTAAACAGACTAGTGTGCCTATATAAATTTATATTTTAATTAACGGAAATTAAAAAAATTAATCTAAAGATATACTGGAAGTCTGAAAAGAAGAAATGTAGTGAAAGGTCCCAAAGAAGAATTTACAATACGTCGAGATGCCGCCGAGAATCTCTTCATAAACCGACAAATTCAAAACGCAAGGTCACACCGGAACTTTTAACACCAAAGGGAAGAGTATTAATTAAAGTTTTAAGATATTGCCTGGTATTTTAATTATGTTTCAATATCGGTATCCTCAATTTATATTAGAATATTTTTATGTTTAAATATTGGCAATGATCTTTTTAAAGTTTGCATTGTTATGACATGTGCAAAAACGTATTTTACTAATGCCCGCGTGTGTGAATTCACACACACACAGACACACACACACACACACATTGTGAAGATGTTTAATGATGTACAGTGAACAAATGACGAGTTACAACCTACGTAATTTACTTTTGGTACTCATTTATTAATTCACAAACACTACACGAACGTAAGTATTGTCTTGTTCAATATAAACACTTTGAACTTTTTAATTTTACAGATTACTGAACTCTAAATTGTTACACGACAACTTCACTTTGTTACTTTTTTTCAGTGACACTATACCAGTAAACACAGTGAATTTACATTTTTAGCTGCTATGCGAAATTAGCGCTTTCCTCCCCGAAAGAAGAGACAATCGAACATTCTCGCTGTTTGCTCAAATCAAAACCAGCAATTTTGGATGAAGTCTCTCATTGATTTTCCAAGTAGAATAACTATAACGCTAAAAAAAAGGGGGGGAGAGGAACCATCTGTTTGCGCTTGAAATGACATTGATTTATGGAGAGAAACTATGAGAGGAAGTTAGTACAAAAGAGTGTGACATCCTTTAACGTCGATGTGCAGATGTATGGATGTATCATAAATCTAACAGTGCAGCTGGAAGCCAGAGAGAAGTACGATTAGGAAATACTAAGAACGCCACAGCAGAGGTTCCTGCACTAATCAACAGAGCAGCTGGAGACGCTTGGAGTAACCAAGGGATTGTTCTGGCATAGAAAAACGCCAGAGAGAGAATTACGATTTCAATACCGAGAAAGCTACAGCAGAGGTGAGTGAACTAATTAACAGTGCAGCTGGATGTTAGAAGACACTAAGGGGCTGTTCTGGCTAAATGGCATATAAAAACGCCAGGAAGGTTTACGAGTCTGAAATCGGACATACCGTGGCAGAAGGGGTTGAATTAAGAGAAATAAATAAAGAGGGAACGGAGATGACTTATCAGAAAACCGCGTTAAAGGTAGGCGGGTTTTCAGGAGTGAATTTTCCTAGAAGAAAAGAAAGAAGGACCAATTAAAACGGAGAAGAGTGAAATATAGGAAACTAGTGGGGAATGATGTGTATTGAATATATACAATGAACTGAGGCGCGATCGGGGGAGTCTTTACTAAAAAATTCGTGGAGTCTGTTGTAAAGTTTTTCGGGAGTCTACGATGAAAGTTCAGAGAATTAACGTAAATTTTCCGTAAAGTTAACATAAGTAAATAGTTGTGAAAATTTAGAAATCTATTCTAAATTATCGTAGAGACAAAATGAATGAACAATTTGTGTAATGGAGTTAAATATCGAAGGAGTGAGAACTAGAGTTTTATTAGTTGATAACTCGTAAAAACAAAATTCGATCTTGTCATGTGTTGCTAGCGATATAAACTATTGAAACGGAATAAGTCGTTTGCGAACTGTAAACTTACGTAACGAGAGTAACCGTTGTAAACTAGTGAACAGTACTTATACAAATGTAATTATCGGAAGAAGGCGGATAGACTTAGTTAAAGTGAAGTGATTACAAAAGTGTTAATCAATCAATCACTACGAGAGTCAACCATACTATGATTCATCCAAATGATCCTATATGTAAAGGAGCCGTGAGGGAATCTACATCTACTCAACGGATCTAAGGAGCTGGAGATGGAGGCACAGGACATCAACACGCCATAGACAGGAATATTTGTACCAACAGTAAAACTTTTATGTACTAATCACTATTTTGCAATACACCTGTCTGTCCTTCTAAAAGAACTTACGTATGAATTACACCATAAAACTTGAAGTAATATGATTCGAACATAAAAGCGAACTAAGCACTTCCAATTAAGAATATTTATTCATATATTAAAATGAATCCATTTGGAATAAATGTATTTTTTTGTAATATGATAAGTAATTATATGTAAATGTTATTCATACTTAGACACAAAATTAAATGAACCCTGAGATATAGAGAGCTTAGCACATAAATTGTCTATTGGTAGAAATTATGTTTAAAATAATTAATGATAATGATATGTTAAAAGTCATAAAGAACTGATATTAATGACAGTTAATATAATGTAATAAATGTGTTGGTTAGACTAATAAATATGTCCTGTTTCATTTATTAAAGATTAACCTTATGGATTATACAACACTATTACTTGAAATAGATTTTCATGAACACCAACAATTAAATTAAAGAAGTAGTATTCATCACTTCTGAGTAAACAAATTAATGCATGAATTTCATACTATTAATTTAACAACTACCAATAAGAGTATAAAATGATACCCGCAATTTGGCACATAACAAAATAATCGTTAAATTGGCACCACAACTTGGGGCTAGTAACGTTAAATAACTGACGTGAAAATTATATTTATTTAATATAAATTATGCCGGTTGGTTAAGTCTGGTTTAAGAGCCTAGATTGTATTGTATAAAAATACAATAGAACTGTATTGTAAGTTATACCACTGTATAAGTTAGATTCCTCTTCGACCTGTGCTGGAATTGAGGTGTGTGTGTGTGTGTGTGTGTGTTGCGACGTTACGTTCATGTGCATACATGTTTGTGTGTTGATCTGTAGCAATATATATATACACGTACAGTTTTAATGGGTCGTTTATTTGATAGATCGAAGATACTTTTATTCCAATTAGATATCTCTTGAATGTTTTCATCAGCGATTGAAGAAATATTGAAACACAACTTAAAGTTACTTGGGTAACGGCGTTTTCATACAATTTTCGACCATTAGTCTCTTTTAGTATCGTGTTTTCTATGCGTGTTCACACTGACCATAAAAAATTAAATAAAGTTCCTCAGAACCGTAAGGACTTCCGCCTTGCACAGAGGAACGGTGTTGCCGTATATTTGTGACCTAATCAGGTCGTCTAGGCTGACTGGGAGATCGCGAGCCGCGTCTAACGAACATTTACATTCTCTCGTACCTAAAATATGAATGACTAATTGCTGAACGCAGATAACATCTGACGAGACATCACATCGAAACTTAATTCGCTAGAGAAGACGTTATATTTTAAGTAAATGCTAATGAGAGATTGGTGTAGATACCATCCAGTACCATCCACGAGAGGTAATGATGGTTGTTGGAAGGTAAAAAGAGGAAATACTTCGTTCGGAGACATGGCGCTTTTACAATAAACTGAACATCAGTCTCATTAATTACACCACTGAATGGTAGGCCTAATGAACCATAACGATTATGCGCATGTGATATAAAGTGAAATTAAACTGTTATAGAATTAAAATAATAATTTATTTTGTAATACAATTTTATGCGATGTGTGGTTTTATGTGTTGTTTTTTGGTTTATGTACTCCTGTTTCACGTTTTATCTTACGTACATGCATGCAGTAGAACATGGGGCACACGAATAAGGGTCGCTTTAATTGAACAACATAAATAACGGCAAAAACAACGAATAAATTATCTCAAAGAAGACAAAAGGCGCGTTGTACTCGGGACAGTGACAGGCCGTGGAAAGTCTGTGAATGACTTAACAATTCATCTATCTATTACACGAAGTTTAGACGAAGTTAAGACAACAATTGATTGAATTGTATAAGAGTACAATACAGCTTAATTGAGGAATCATAAGTAAGATTCCTCTTCGACATGTGCTGGAATTGAGGTGTGTGTGTGTGTGTGTGTGTGTGTGTGTGTTGATCTGTTGCAATATAAATTCATGTACAGATCTAATGGGCCGTTTACTTGGCAGGTCGAAGATAATAGTTAATAATTATTAAATATTATCATTAATAATAAATACGCTTTTAACAAGAATATATTTTAAAAATATTCATGTTAAAAGTTTTTTTATTATTAATAACAATATAAAATAACAAGAAAAATGTTAATAATAATAATTAATAATAACAAAGATATTAGTAGTAATAGTAGTAGTAGTAGTAGTAGTAGTAGTAGTAGTAGTAGTTCAAACTGCAAATACAGTGACTCGAGATCTGAGATATTTGGTTAAGCTTGTCGTCTCATTCAGAAACGATTAGGAAGCACTGCGCTGTGGCACAGATGCAAGCAAACATTTGCAGTAGTCGGGTATGTTTTTAATCATCCCTCGAGTGAAGCGCAATGCGGTAGGGTACAATAATTTATTGCCGCAGCGCGCTACTTGTTGCAAGAATTATCGCAACATTTACCGCTGTGTCAACCGTTACGTTATTCCATTAATATTCAAAGCGTCGTCCACCCTTACGAAAGCGCTAAGAAAGCGAGGAGGAGCGTTGGCATTATAAATACACGTTCCTGTCCATGGCAAATACATTCGCAAACAACTAATCACAATGAAATCTGTAAGTATTGAATCGTACACTAAGCATTTGTTTTGTTTAGTAAGCAAACAAAAATCAAAACTCTACAGTTTCAATCGTATAATTAGTTTAGATGAACTGGTAGATTTGTCCGTAGATCTGGTTATTCTGATTTTTCCAAAAACGGTTTTTACAATGTATAGATTACATTGTTTCACAATACAGCTTATAACTTTTAGAAAGTAAACTTTTATCCTAAGTATACAAAAAATGATAGGTATTTTTATTAATAATTATAAATCCTTAAATTCGTAGTGACCGTCAATCAATGAATTTTACCGATTAAGTGTTTGCGAGGATCGGTCAGAAAAGTATAACACAAATTTTAAATTATTGTCGTCTTTGGCGTCGTAAATAAAATTGTGCGTTTGGCGTCGTAACATCTCAGCAACAATTATCCTGATGATGACAATAAATATTGTCGAAACGTCGGCACAAATAATTTAAAATCTGTGTTATACTTTTCTGACCGATCCTCGCAAACCCTTCATCGGTAAAATTACTGATTATAATTAATAAAAATCTTATAATCAATTTCTGCATCGTCAGACTAAATGATAAGCATATTCCAATGAAGACATTACACAAATTTTGATGTTAGCGAATCGTTTTTAACTTTATAAGATAATTCTATATGAATTAAAAAGTCGCTCATGTAATTTTTGTTAATTAAATAAATTTATAAAACGATTTATGTCCGACCAGTTTGGCCATGGTCGATCGATTTGTTCTGTCGTTTTCTCAACGTTTCACTCACCCAGCGGGTGCCTTCTTCAGTAGGAACAAAGTTAATTAGTGTTCGGTCAACGAGTGGAGAGCCGAACGTACCCCTAAATTCGGCCATTGCTTTTACCTGGGTTAGGGGTACGTTCGGCTTTCCACCCTTTTGTCGAACACTTGATAAAGTTTTTCCTACAGTAGAAGGCCTCCGGTGTGTTGCCGAAACGTATAGTCAATGACAAAACAGAGCAATCGACCACGGCCAAACGCTCCGGATATAAATTTGTTATCATTGACTCCGGCCGTGATAGCTTACATAATATACTTAAATAAATTTAATTAATTATTTTAGAAAATTAAACAGCCAAAAGGAAATTAAGTAATAAAAGAATACGTCCATTCCCTGATGATGCAGAAAGTGATTTTGTAAATATCTGCATCACAGTGTAAATTACCACGCTAACTGTATATTCTTAAATAAAAAATAAAATAAAACTAAAAATTAATGATTAATGAAATGAATGAATATTAATGATTACAAAAGAAATAACTATTTTTAAAAGTACCATATAGAAATCAGAAAAAAATTGTAATAAACAACAGGTTTTTTGGTTGACAACCAAGTTTTATTTATGTTACTTTCACGATCAAACGTTTCACCTATTTTAAGTGTGCCATCGTACTTTAGCACTGAAGGATGTAACGTTTGATGTTACGAGTAATGTCAACAAAACGTGTTTGTCAACCGATAAAAGCGCTGTTAAGACTTTATAGTTAATTGTATTTCGTATATTTCTTGCAGGTATGATATAAGAATTAAATAATTATAAGAATGATTACTTTGTGTTCCAAGAATTTCATTGTAAGACTCTCATTGTGACTTTGTACCTTCGGAAGTTAAGTGTTTTAACGATTGATTAATCGACTTAAAATTGAATGTATTAATTGTATAAGCTACGTTAAGAATTAATTGCTACATTTTCTATACTACACGTAGTTTAAAAATTGAAAATCAAGTCGCTCGTTTTTTAAAATGTCTAAGATTAAGAATAATAGTTAGTCAACGCTAACATACGTGCTAGATTTTTACAGTATGACAGGTTTACATTCAGTCAACCGTTTAGTTCTAGAGATTTCCTTTACTGTCATATTAACTTACTACTTTAGGTGCTCAACTGATAGAAGCATGTACTAATTAGTACACAGAATCTTGGAATACATTTTTGCAATGAATATAGTTATCGTCAACTATCAGTGCACCGGAATAAAGAAATTTATATCAATTAAAAAAAGTTTTTCTTTTATTAGTTGGAAGGTGACACACTGTATTCGTATTGATAAACTTTATTATAATTTTAATATTATGCATTATAGAAAGAATTTTTTAAACTGCATTTGACCCGCTTTACTTCTTGATCGCTGAACTCGTATTGCGGTCTTCACGTGCAACCTTCTTTTCTGGGACAGTTCCTTGCAACGCTCGCCTCTCGTTATTATATGTTTATAACCCAGTTCGGCTTTGGTTGTCCTTCTCCGCTGTCACGTCAGTGTGTCCGACCGATTTCTGTTACACGATTTCTTATTTCTACGCAATAAATATGGAAAACGGTTTATTTTGTTTAGCAATTTTCAAAGTATTTCCGACAATCCAAATTTCGTACGTATCAGAATAGTTTCGTGTTCCTCATTTTCATCCATATCGTTATAACGACAATTAGTTAATGAAGTCTCATGACGACAACAAACAACGAATTATTTGTTTTAGAATAACGTTTATTTCTTCAGAACATTTAATTTATTTTTCTTTATTATTATTATTATTATTATTATCATATTATTATTCCGTCTGTGCAATGTTTACACATTTTCCGGGACCAAAGATTACAGAAGTGATTGAATTCTCATCTTCCACTGCTGCTTTCCCGTCCAAAGATCTTCTTCAATTTCTCTTTTCCTCAATATAGTCTGGATTTCTCTTATCCAGGGGATAGTTGGTATTTGTTTTTTTAACACGTCCTTTTTTCCAATGAATGGGGAGTTTTCAATGACTGACCAACCCCAACCTGGAGGACCAGTCATTTTTCTTATTAGATCTAATAAATAAACACTTGGTTTAGTTCTACGGATCTTTTATTACTAGTGACAGTTGGTTCAACAGTTGCGGTGCCTTCAGAAGTTACATTTAGATCGGAAGAACATCAGACGTGGAACAACAGTATGTTAGGATGGAGAAGTTGGGACTGAATAGCACTGGGAATGATTGAAAGATTGATTGTAGATTTGTACAACTAAACAAGTTTGCTTATTTAAGTAGAACATAAGACTTGTAGAACACTAAATCAAATGTTTATTTATTAGACTTAAATATTATTAACATGTTGTATCAAGTGCGGAATAACCAATCCATCAGTGTAATTTTTTAGTTTTTGGATATCTTCCTGAGTAGTATCGGAGTTTCAGTAAAAAAAATCAGTCAACGATACTCTCCGCCCTCTAATAAAACCGGTTATTTTAATACAGAATATGCTTTTTTATAGTTAAATTGTCTAACTTAATTTATTTTATTTTATTTATTTATTTATATTTCTTTTATTTTACTTTTCTGCTTTTTACTTATTTTTATTTTTACTTTACTTTCACTTGCTTTTTTTTCTTACTTGTACTTTTAAATTTACATAATTCATGCACATTATGTTGAAGATTCCTTAAAATTGGAATCGTATCGTCTGTTGTTCAAATTCCATACAAATGTTTGATAAAGTAAATGATTCTCACTCCCAAGGCGCATTACGCAAATGCATTATATTCACTTTTCTAAATCTTATATTACATGAATATATAATGTCTCCCCCTTGGCTGACCACCAAAATATTTCGACAATCGTATGAACCACCAGCGAAAACTGGTATCGAGAAAACAAGAAAATATTATTTCATGCCCAATAATCAGCTGTGTTGTATAGCAAATACACTTATTCTTCATTTGCTTATAACAGATACTTTTATAGACACAAATCTTTGGACTTTTACAGTCTCGGCATTCTGTTTCAGACATATTCTGGATGTGCCTTCAAAATTTGTTAGATTGACTAACTTTATTGCTGCCCTTGTAGAACAATAATGATACTTTCACTAAATTTTCTGTTGTGCATTAATTTATCTTCATGTCCGTGACTGACTCGTGCGCTATCGTGCCTTGTGATGTGAAATCACAAAATATAATTACGTAACACATTCTGTAATGTCAAGTTTGCGTCGCACTTGCCACATTACGTCCGCACGTCCACCGCTTTCTGGCATCGCGACAACGGGTCTAGCCGGCATAAAATGAACTTACATAATAACAAACGCGACTTGCATAAACGTATCTGTGAAGCGCGTCACGTATTCTGAAAAACTGAATACAACATAAATGTTACATTCTTCAATAAATCTTCAATAATTTAGTTCGTCAATAAAACGAAGTTTATAAATAAAACATATGCAATACATACAAATATAAATACTAATTTTATTTTAAAATGGTATTTCATCGAAAGATATGATGGTTCGTGGTGATTCGTGGTAATATAGGGTTGCTTTTTGGCCTCAGAAGAGTTAATGCGATTATTGTGGTCCTTAAAAGATCTGGTACTATTGTCCTGATCTTTAGTAGAGCTGATATAATGTTTCCATAGCGCCCCCACTAGCTTCAAACTCTGCAATCGTAAGCCTACATCTTTCAATGTAATCTGTTTTATTTTTCTATGATTTTTTCGTTTATGCGTTGTCTCCCAGTTTGGTTTTTACTTCTATAATTTTTAATTAAGAAACTTGTGTTAGTGGTTACAATCACAAACAGAATTATCACTGTTGCACACCACTGTGGAAAAATTATTCCGATTAGCACTTTCAAACTTCACAGCTCATCGTCAGATTGGAAATAACAATAATCGGAAATAAGTAACAAAGATTGTTGTTATTTCCGATCTGACGATGAGGTGTGAAGCTTGAAAGCGCTAATCGGAATAATGTTTCTATAGTGGTGTGCAATAGTGATAATTGTGTTTACTTCTGTTATTTGTTGAAAATGTGTAATTTAATCTGTTATGTACCATACAGTTCCGTAAAGTGAATGATTTTAGACTTTGTACATCTGAAATTATACTGAGAACCGTAACGAAATAGTTCAAACTTTACTTTAAAATATTTATCCACGTGCGTAAGAGATAAACGATATTGTATGTTTGACAGGTTGCTCTGGTCTCAACTCTGCTGGTCGCCATCGCGAGCCACGTCTCCGGTGGAGCAGTGGGATACATAAACGCAGCTCCCTACAACGTTCCTCCTTTCGCGTCCAGTGTGAACATTGTGAACAGAGGTTTGGCCGCACCTTACGTCGCCGCACCATATGTAGCCGCAGCGCCTGTTGCAAAATACGCCGCAGCACCTTACGTTGCCGCAGCCGCACCCTACGTGGCCGCTGCTGCACCTTACGTAGCCGCAGCGCCTGTAGCCAAATACGCCGCAGCACCTTACGTGGCCGCTGCTGCACCTTACGCCGCAGCACCATATGTAGCCGCAGCGCCTGTAGCAAAATACGCCGCAGCACCTTACGTTGCCGCAGCCGCACCCTACGTGGCCGCCGCTGCACCTTACGTAGCCGCCGCACCGTACGTAGCTGCCGCACCTGTAGCTAAATACGAAGCCGCACCTTACGTAGCCGCCGCACCCTATGTGGCCGCAGCGCCTGTAGCCAAATACGCTGCTGCACCTTTAGCCGCAGCCACTCCGTACGTAGCAGCAGCATCTGTAGCCCAGTACGCAGCCGCACCGTACGTAGCCGCCGCACCCTATGTTGCTCCTGCCCCTGTAGCCAAGGTCGCTGCGGCTCCTGTGAGACCGGTTGTTGCAGCAGGAGCAGAAATCCTTAAATAATTTGATATTTGTTTTGTTACTGTTTTGTTATGATTGAAATAAATTTGTTGTAAAGTAACTTGTGTCATTCAGATGTTGCATACCCGTTGATTCTCCTTTCCTTCTATCGTGATAAAAGATCTGACTCAAAATGTAACCAGTCTGGATGTGAAATAGTTACGAAATTTAAACATTATTATTGTTTTCCTCAGTTATGAAAGTGAGTCAGCGTACAACAAAGGTATGGAAAAATGGTACTCGAAGTCATCTGAATTGTACAGTAGATTTGGAAGATGAATTTGAGTAAATTCTATTCTTTGAGCCATATTAACATAACAGAGTTACTGTGTAACGTACACTGTACAAATTACAATGAAAAATTTTAGGGTTATGTAATGACTAATAGTTTACTTTGGCTATATTGAAATAATATTGAAGTGGCCTTTTCCATTTTGATGTATCCTATGTACCTTAAGAAAGTGGCCTTGTGAAAAAATTGCCCTTGTTTCGTTCCTTTTAAAAAGAAATTTATACACCAAAGTCTGAAATCTCATAAAACGAATTATATATTTCTACATAAATATGTTTTTTCACATATTCAAATTTCTCTGAAATCGATTCTCAAGTTCGTATGATTCTAAATTTTACACGCAATCCTTTATGAACTTTATCTAAATTGTTTTTTTATCTTTAATGTATTTTTTGAGAATTTTATTTTTCTGCAAAAACAATTTTAAATAACTAGTCACAGTATTCCTATCGCTCCTTTCTAAACATACTCTTAATTTTTTTTTTTTTGCAAAATCGAGTAGTAAGTTTGCATATTTATTGGATACTTAACCGTTTACATTTTTCTGTCTACGCTGGTTTTTTTTCAGCATGGGTTATCAAAAACATCGACATTATTTGTTAATTTATCTTAATGTATATTGAATTTAGTTAACTGATAACACTTAAAGTACAATTTTTAAGCTGAAATTAAGCACAAACACCCCAACGCTTAAGTAACAGGTAGGCTACGCTTCTGTGATAATGGCAGGTTGAAGTACAGATAAACTGAGATTGTCCTTCCAGTAACCTTACTTCACTCCTAACAATAATAAACCTAACCACAAGTACTAACAGAATTAAAGAAGCAGAACGACACGTGTACTGTTTATTGAAAGTGATTCATAATCTTATATGAACTCGTTATGAGTCATTAATGTTTATCGAAGTAGAGAGACTGTACAAATTGAACAAGGAGTGTTTACTCCATCCGCAGAGATGTAAAGATGATTACATAGTAGGTGCATGAAAGATATGAGTAACGTTGTGCAAAGATGACTTAAGCGAAATGTATTAAAAAATTTGCATTTATCGTAAAAATTATGATCTGTTTTAACCGAAATAATTCGGGAGCGAACTTAGGGGGAATATGGAGCATATACACCCCCGAAATCCGAAAAAAATTTAAAGAATGTTGGAGCAAAACATTTAAAACTGGTTGTGTGTTTTTTGAAATGTAATTGATTGACTTCCAGGTTTTGTCAATTTAAAAAAAAATATTATTTAAGCCAATGACAAGTATAAATAATCTACAATAATAGGCCTTATGTCGATCTATATAAAATATCGAGGTTCCAGATGATGTGCTGTGTCATACATAGAACGTTGAGGAGAAAGTCAAGGAAAGAGATAAGGCTGGCTTAAATTCTATAAAACAATGGCAGTGCCTGTTTTACTATAGGGATCTGAAACACGGGTTCCTACAAAGAAGATTAAAAACCAGGTTCAAACTTCGGAAATGAAGTTTCTGAGAAGAACAAAGCGTTCCACGAGACAGGTTCGTTTGCGCAATGAGGATATTAGAGAAGAGCTACAGGTATTCTCCATAAATGACAAGATCCAGACATATCGTAGGCAATGGTTACATCATCTGAACAGAATGGAGGATGGACGACTACCAAAGGCTGTGTTTCAGCATAGACCCTTAGGTACAAGAGATGTAGGAAGACCAAGAGTGAGATGGAGAGACACTCTGTGAAGACGAACAGGCAAAGTGCCTACTCAGTGAGGTGAAGAAGAAGAGAAGAATAAGCCCTTATACTTAATAATAAATATAACAGATGCCACATAATTCACAGACACGTTTTTAGTTGACCCAGAAGAAGTGCTCAACAGATTACCACAAAACTAATCACGAAGACTTGAATTTGTCCTGTAAAAACTGTTGTCAGGAATAACCTTCTAAAAATTTTGATATTTTTAACTGGTGATAAATAAGGACATATCTTTTTATATTTTACCTTAATTTTACATGTTGATAACGTTTACCGCAATGTACATGACGTGAATGAGTTTTAATTTCTTAAAATTATTGTTCATAATGGGACATGGTTTGTTACAATACCTAGCTGTAAGAAACAAAAATATGTTACACCGTTACAAAACGTTGTACATGTTTATCGGCTATCCCAGCAGAACCAGCTGTAATGTTGTGTGCGTACGTGATTCTTAACGTACGTCAACGAGACTATTCCAGACCATACCGGTCGCCGCACTGTGTTCAAGACCGCAAACAATTAGGCCTACGTTCTAGTGTAGTGTTGACGCGTATTATGGATTATTCTGGAACACTTGTGCTGTCTATTTAAACAACGACAGCTGTCGCTTAGAGTCAGTCTTACGTCGGCGATCATTCAGTTGAGTTTAAGTGGCGATTTATTCCAGTGCGGTTCTAAGTATTGAGGCGAAATGTTATGGGTTTTATAATTGTGCGGGACTCCATTAGTTGACATTACTATTACGTATGAACAATTTTTATTTGATTTGTTGTAAGAGACTGCCTTGTTGATTACAAACTGTTTAATTGTGATAATTAAAGCCGGTGATTAGTGACTTAATTGGTGTCTTGTATTTCGTTTTCCACTGCACCAAACGACGATCAGTTAGACCGCCGTAACAATATTGTAAAATTAAAGACATGTAAATTTAACATTTTTCGCGTTCTTGTATGTGTTAACCCTCACTTTCTTAATATTAACGTTCTCTTTAAAGTATTTGCATTCCTCTACAGAAAGGTATTATTAGGCTTCTAAGACAAACAGCAATTATTTGCCCATTAGTTTTAATTTGTTGGTTGGTACGATTTTCGTTTTACCGGGTGAGCCAGAAGTCACGCAACCCTAAATTTGAAAACATATTGTGGCGGGAAATTTAGTTTCTCGCCGGCGGGAATGTTTGTGTTGACAAAGGATAACCTTGTGGGAGACGCATAGCATATGATATCCAAGCAATTTCCCTCATTTTTGATGTCAGTGGTGAGTTAGCTGTGTGCGGACAAACATGGGTTTTACCCAGGCTGAACGTGCGTTCATTCTTGAAAGTTACTTTAAATCGCAACCATTCTTACAATGCCAGGAAGACTTTACGGTAGCTTTTCCTGAAACACGGGTGCCTAATAAATCAACGATTTCACGCATAGTCGCTCGTTTCCGAAAAACTGGTAGTGTGAATGATTGTTTACGTTCCGGCAGACCTTCGGTGTTAAGTGATGCCTCATTGGAAAATATCCGCGCATCCGTGCTACGTAGTCGATACGTAAACTGTGTCAGCAAACCGGAATGTCTTACGGAAGTGTTCGCAGAGCCACAAAGAAGCTGAAACTCCGTCCGTATCGCATTCACGTTGTGCATGAGCTTCAAGAACCTGATAGGGGAAGAAGACTACATTACTGTCAATGGTTTTTGCGTTTTATTCGCAACAGTGTTCGGGTGTTGGATTATGTTTTCTACACTGATGAAGCATGGTTTCATCTAAGTGGCTATGTAAACAGCCAGAACGACAGATATTGGAGTTCAGAAAACCCTCACGTTTTCCATGAGACCCCATTACATTCACAGAAGGTTTGAGTTTGGTGTGCAATTTCGCGCAAAAGAATTGTAGGCCCAATTTTTTTCACGGAAATGATAACAGCTGAACGTTACCAGGACATCACCATGCAATTCGTAGCATTGTTAGAGGCTGATGAACGATGCTGGCTGCAGCAAGATGGTGCAACAGCGCACACAGCGAATAGCACAATGATAATGTTGCGTGAGTTCTTTGGGGGACACATCATTTCACGTGGACTGTGGCCGCCTAGGTCCCCAGATTTAACTCCCCCCGACTTTTTTCTTTGGGGACATCTGAAGGATAACGTCTATAAGAACAACCCTCACACATTCGACCAACTGAAGCACAACATCGAAGACGAAATATCCCGCATAGGTGTAGCGACCATCCAAAAAGTAGCAACTAACATGACGAAACGTGTTAAGGCGTGTGTTACAGCTGATGGAGGACATTTCCAGCATCTATTGTGAGAAAATTGTGAGTATATTAATTACTGGGTTGCGTGACTTCTGGCTCACCCTGTAATATGAGAATATTCTAAGAAAACGATATGTGGTTGAAAAAATCCCCCCACCCCGGAATTAAATCCTAGGTTCACCCCTGGTATAATTTCGTCAATAAAATATACAACCTATTGCAAATGAGACGACAATCTAAATCGTTGAATAAACCGTAAGTTTTACATTGGTCCGTAATGCTCCGTTCCAGAGACGGAATTAGAATCAGAATCAATTTATATGCCTTACTGAATCAAAAAATATTTCATATGCCTTACTTGTCTGAATTGTGTAAATCACATTAAGCTACGTAAATACTATGTCTTGTCTGTATTTTAAAATACTGACGTCTTTACAGTTGAGTTGCGGGAATAATCAATGTTACGCTCATTGGCGTAAGGCTGTTTGTTTGCCTTCTACTACGAATTCAATGTTCCGTTTTATAACCTGTTGACGTAAAGCAATTTACGTCGTATTTGATGAGTTTCAGTACACAGTTTAAAGTATAGCCAATAAAGCTAAAACCAGCAGGGTTTGAAAGTCAAGTAAATTAATTTACGTTCTAAAATTGCCAGTACAGAATTGGTGGTCACACACTACCGGGGGAGGTTATTACGCTTTGGCCGTCATCTTCACGGAATTGATTACGGAGGCCCGTGACTCCACATGTATTGGATAGTTGACCCCTACACCCGTCACACCTCCGCATACGACGGTCTGTGGTCTGTGCTTATTAACCCTACGGAACTCTTACTTTCACCGCGGTACTCTCGTTGATATATAAAAAAAAAATATATATATATATACTGGATGCTTTCAGTATCCAGGCAACTTATAGATATATGAATAGAATAAAATATTTACTTCCTTTATCCGTCTAGTGGCTTTTCCTTTTTTATAATTCACTACGCGTTTCTGGACATACGTCCCATCTTCAGGTGTAAGCCCTCAGTAAATCCCTGGTAGAGCATTTATAAAACGCTTTAAGGAACATCGACCTAAAAAAGACATTAACAAAACAAAGTCAAATTACGCACCTCATTTGATTGACAGTAATCGTAATTATACTGATTTCCAGAGTAACTTTCAACCCCTCCATATATGTAAAAAAGGCAGATATATATGTGTGCTGTCGAGGAGTTCGAAATATATAAGGCCTTTAAAAATAAAAACACAAAGAAGTCCTGCTGAACGAACCGCTGAACTTTCAGTCCAATTCTCTATACAACACCGCGATAAGATTACAAGACGAGGTCCGTAGTGCACGCTCAATAACAACGTAAGGATAACAGTCGATTATAGTGTATTACCGTGTTCATATATTTTATATGTATTTACGACATTGTGTAAATTATACGTAATTTGTTTTAATTATCTGACGAACTTTACTGAGAGATTACACCTGAAGATGGGGCATATGTCCAGAAACGGGTAGTGAATATAAAAAAGGAAAAGCCACTAGACGGATAAAAGAGCTAAATTTTATTCTATTCATATAAAACAATGATTTGTGCACTCATTTAGTCATGGGAATTGGCATACAGAAATACTATATCACTTTATTGTCATTTTAAGAAAGGCATAAATATTATTTACAATAAGCATTTATAAGAATTCTATGTGTCTGCAGGAATTGCAGGAGTTAGGTCACTGGTGATCACACTATTTATCCTCTGGGATAACATTTTATATAACCTTCTGCGAAATAAAATTCTGTATACTCCCATGCATTCAGTATATTACATCTCTGAATTTTTTTTCCAGATTCACACAGCGCGCCCTCTTCGTCATCAACCGCCTCCTGGCTCTTGCGGATGAGACTCCACCCAGAAATCTACGCAGAAGAACTCGCATCAGCAGGGTCCCTGGACCCGACTAATGAGCTACATTGGCTACAACGAACGAATAAATGAAATAAACTCAACCGTACACAACTCCTCTACCCCGTCCACAATAATCACCTAATCCCTTCTACGAAATAATAAAATAAAATAATTTTCATCCCACAAACATAACTACCTAACACAAAACCCACGCCGATCCCTTGACGCCACAAAGACGCTTCCCGCCATCTTTAGCGTCACACGCTACTCGTCTCTAGTCGCCTATGTCTTGAAATCTGGCAAAAAACACCCCCCTCCCGACCACTCCTAGAGGCTGCCACACCATTACCAACTTTGAAAATTTTTCTTATCTTTCAGGTACTTTCCACCTTCTCAACGACAGGTCTGCTCTGCCGTGCGAACGAACCAACTCTCCTGCCCACATGGCTGAAGGGGACTTGCCCCAGAACAGCCGGAGTCTGGTCCTAACAAGGGCCAGTCTCGAACATCTGGAAAAAAAATCTCCAAGATTAACGTAATTTACTACATCGAATTTACTACGTACCTACATTATAAAATTATATGCACGTTACGTGTACATTTCTTCGGAAAAACCGCTTTGATTACTACATCAAGTGGCATTAATATGCGTGTTTATTCATTGATCTTTCAGGGGTTTTCGGAACAATTAAATAGTGCAAATCACTAATAATTTGAATATTGTTAATTTTGTTAAAATTGTTATTACCAGCCGGACTGTTAGGCCGTAGTCGACTGTTGTTTTGGACAGACATTTCGGCCCCACCATCGGAGGCCATCTTCTGTGTCAAAAAAAGGTTTGGTCCGCCAATTCACAGTCTTTACCTCAGTACTGGGGTGAATTGGCGGACAGCTACCAAACACTTTTTTGTCACTGAAGATGGCCTCCGATGGTGGGCCGAAACGTCTGTCCACAACAACAGTTGGTCACGGCCTAACAATCCGGCTAGTAATAATAATTTTAACAATGTTGACGCCGGCCGTTAAAGAACTTGCATTGTTAATTTTATCAAAGATAATTGTTATGATGAATTGTGTTCTAATCAGTCATAATCTTAAATTTTTTCTTTAAAATAATTAATTTTAATTATAGTTTTGGAAACGATATGGGAAGAGGAGGAATAAGGAGATATTAGAATCAGTGGAAATTACTAAAATAATAAACTATGCTCTTAAGGCGTGAAAAAAGGTAATTTATTTACAGGAAATTGTATTTACTATCGCTTAGTCATTCAGAAAGTTGAATTTTCCTAACCAAGTGACAATGCCAGTTATTAACGTGCGTAGGCCGGGAGAATGGCAGGAACTGCTGCTGCGGCGGCGTATCGTGCTGGTGCTGCGTAGTAGGCAGGAGCTGCGGTCGCGTACCGTGCAGGAGCCGCGTAGTACGGAGCTGCTGCGGCCGCGTACCGTGCAGGAGCCGCGTAGTACGGAGCCGCTGCGGGAGCGTAGTACGGAGTTGCTGCGGCAGCGTAGTACGGAGAGGCGTAACGGTAAGGAGCGACGTACGGCGAGGAGGCGACCAATGGCGCGGCTACATACGGTGCGGCCAGACCCCGGTTCACGATGTTCACGCTGGAAGCAAACGGAGGCACAGCGTACGGAGCGGCGTTCAGTAGTCCTACTGCTCCTCCGGAGACGCAACTCACGGCGACCACAAACAGCACAGCGACAGCGACCTTGAAACACAACAGAGTTACAAGTGAGCTGTGTGTAGAGCTATATGGGAAGGTATCAGATAAATCTAACTTAATGCAGCTCTTACCTCAGCAGCACCAAGTTTATATGTAGACGTCTTAAGTGATAATTAAACTAATACAATAAACTATGCTCTTAAGACGTGGAAGTAATTTATTTACAGAAAATTGTATTTACTATCGCTTAGTCATTCAGAAAAAAATTATACTTGACTTATCTTAGAGTTTTAAATACATTTAAGGTCTAATACAAGGTTAGTGAATATCACAAATAGCATACTCAGAAAAATTATGTAGAACACGATTCATTACACTGAAAATAAACATTGTATTACGTTTTTAAAACTTTTTATATAAGAAAAGGATATTATATATACTTTACAATTTGCTGACGACCAATGTGCGCAAGGATCGCGCGGACGAAGGAAAACCTGAAATAAATAATTTGCAAGTATCAGGGATGAATGTAAGGAGTGAAGATTGACAGTTAATGTGCAAACGTTAAGTGTGTCGGAAGCTATGGAGAAGATTTACAACTTGAGGATGGAACAACAATAGGAAATTTTGTAAACGTTGACTGTCTTAATGTCAAGATAGAAGGGACGGATAGCAATGCAAAATAGAATGTCGCTAACACGTGATACAAAAAGAGAAAGAAAAGTACATTCAATAACTGTTGAGGAGAGGAGTACATCAACTTATGGATATGGAATGTGGGCAATGGCAAAAAGAGGCAAACAGAAATTACTGGCTGCAAAGAGGGATGTGCAAAAGTGATCGGCGAGAATATTACAGCTGAAACGTAAAACAAACGACCGGGTGTAGAGTTGCATGAAAACAGTTACTACGGTGACAAAGACATCAAGTGAAGTGCTTAGGATGGGTTATGGTCGACTTCCAGGAGTGGCCAGAACGACTTCCAGGAATCTGAAAGACCGAAATAAAATAGATCAAGATTCTGTAAGGTGATAATCGGGGAGACAGAACGGCCTCTAAGATGGATATGGAAATTATATTCGAAATACTTTCATCAGTAATCGAAGATTTTGTAAGATCTCCTTAGAATACAGGCCACAGTCAATCATTTTTTATTGAAGTTGTGGCCTTAAGACCTGCTTCTACTTATGTTCTCCCCTCATCTATGTTATGTGTATCATTTCTCTACCACACAGTCTTACAAGTAATAAGGTTACTGTATTACTATACATTTCCTGTGTTTTCAAAATGTGTGTATGTATGTGTTTGTTGTTTGTGTACAGTTATAAGACAGTTTACTCAGAAAAACGATAAGAAAATTCCAATAATTGGTTAATTCCAGTATTGTTTAACGAATTCTCTGCTCCGCATACGTTTTATCGACTACTGAATAACAACGGGAACCTTACAATAACAAACTGTAAGAAAGAGCAAAATTTCGTAGCAACTTGGGTACACAGAAAAATAAACAACAAATTATGTAAGCTCGTCGTCTTCCAGGAGATTTATTATTTCTCTTCTACGGTCAGCAGTATTGTATTAATAAAACAGCGTTCCTCGTGTTATTTTCACTTATGTAAAAAGGAATCGAGGTTGAGAGAAACGAGATTAATTTTAATTTATATCGCCATTACGCAACACACGAGAAAAACAATTTCAGTTCGATGATTTTGGGGCAGTCGCACTCCTAGAAAATTGTAGACGTCGTTTTCTGACCGCGATAATAGTTTTGTGCTGTTCACGATACTACAAATACTTTGATTTCAATGTTTAACGTCTCTTAGAATAGACTAATTAGTGAAATTGTTTTGTTTTATTGCGGTAAAATAAACAGATAATTAAACACGTAATTTAATCAGTAAATTATAGGCAGTTAGTATTTACAAGAATATGAAATTGCGTGATGTTATACTCTCCTTCGCATTTATACCTCGCAAAAACGCATACAGTCGGTGGTATAAGTGCAAAAATTAAACAAAAGAGTAAAAATGAATGACTCGGTACTATCGAAAGTGTTACACGACTTTGAAGTTCCCGCACATACAATAGTTTACTACTGCTTACAGTGTCTAGGGGCGTATTTACGGGGGGGGGGGCGAACAGGATCAGACCCCCTCAGAAGGTCGAAATATTGACGAATTTTGTTAATCTCTTAATTTGTTGTTCTGTTATATTATTCTTTCACCTGTGTACGCTCAAGGAGTAGTAACTCTTTTTTAAGTACCCAAACAGGTTTATTATACAGCATTAGGTATATGTTTGAAATATTAAATATAGGAAAATTAATTCAGTCAATAAGTATCTTGTAAACAATGTTTCAATAACGTGTATTTTTCTTGTGTTATTACCGTTCACTTTAATTGTACTGTTTTCAGGATGTTATCGCACGTTTTTCAGCCACTTTAAAGATAGTAACATTGATTAGTCTTAACTTGTTTTTCTTGTGTATGGAGCCGACTCGACCCCCCCCCCCAAGGCGAAATTCATTTTGCAAAGGCAAAACCAAAACAAAACTTTACGTACGTCCTTATATGAAAACTCAATAATGGTTCTAACCAAAGGTTTGATTTGATGTTTTTCTGAGCTTGTAAAAACTAGAACAGTATTTCGCCATCGTGGGAGTTTGACTGAATGTTTGTCCTCTTTTTTTATTTACTTTCTTCTGATCCTATTTCTACGTGAAGAGTCAGTCGATTATATATGCCAAAAGATTTTTTCGGATTCCTTAATCTGTAATGACTGAAACTACGCTACTAACTCTGTTAATGAGAGCATTTTCCATTTAAACCTTACAACAAAAGAACACTTCGGTTTACATTATTTCGCTATCACTATTACCGTATCTACTTTTGAACTGATCAAATCGAAAATAGTTATTTAACAGAGAATATTACAACAGAATACTTACGATTGACTGCATGTTGATTAGTCGAACGATTCGTATCGATTAAAGACTCGGTCCGATGATACAGTATTTATAATGGAGGGACAACGGTTTTCGGTGCCAGAAAACTTTCCACCTCTTCAGAGCGACTCAGTAGGTTACGTATTGTTTATGAAATTAATACTTAGTATTCTCTGCAGCCGAGCAATCGAAAGGATCGTCTTTTCCGGTTCCGTTACTTACAGCATACTGCTTCAACGTAAAAGCAGTGATGTTATGTACGTTAATTTCATTATGTTCTTAATGCTTTAGCGATAATAAAAACAATTTATTAAACCTTACTTGAAAAGTTTTCTTTTTCTCCTTTCAAGGATTACGTTATATAAACCTGTTTCGGCACCCATCTCATCCTCGACGACACACGTCTCTTCTACTAATGGCTTTATAGTTCAGTGCCGCTTTCGGCAATCGATCTTCTGTCATCCTTTCCAGATGATGCCACCATTGTCTTCTGTAATCTGAAATAATTTCACTTATGTCCTTTACTTCGAGTTCTGCTCTGATATCTTCATTCCTTATTCTATCTTGAAATGTATAAATTACAGTATTTCGAAAAAACTGCATTTCAGCACTCTGAATCTTGCCGTTTTCCTTTTTTGCCATGACCCACACCTCACTCGCATAAATCAACGAGGTATTGCAATTGTCTTATAAAATTTGATCCTTGTGCTGTGTCTTGTTTTATAATTGAAAAGGTAACAATTAAATAAAGTTAATAAAAACTTAAAATCATTTGTTGGAAATTGAATTAATTATTAGAAGGTCTTAATTCAGACTTATTCTGCCCATTTGTCGACACAACATCATCGACGTTCCAATCCCATATTAACACATACAAAATCAGCGTTTTCTTCGTAACGCACGCTTCCAGTTTCTTCTGGTTCTGACTTATGTACGCTAGTGTCTTTGTTGTCTCCAGAATACTATGTACCTATTCCATTTTTCATATTTTGCCTCATTACGGCCTGTATAATTTGTTTGTAGTTTTTCCTCTTTTTCAGCGTCTTTTTATTTTGGTTTTTTCTGAACATTTCATTTATTTCTCTGTCTATTTCTCTGTATATGTATCATTTGTCGGTTCTGAATGTATCAATATTTTACCTATGTTTTATTTCTGTAAAAAATAAACTAGACCTGAGTTAAATATACACAGAGAAAACACACTCTATTTATGTCTTTATGTAATTTGGTTTCCTGATGTTTTTTGCCCTTTAACATATAACAAAGTCTGCCAAATGGCATCCACGGCAGCCTATCGCAATTTTTTATTTTCGGTTTTCTTTATAAAGTAATAAGAGAACACTAATTCAAATGTGATTATGACAAATCTGAAGTAACATTATTTGAAATAAGGAAATATAATTAATTTTATTTCTATAATAGGCTACTTTTACAAACTTTCATATACTTTAATATCATTTACACAATTGTATGGGCTGTCAGTCAGGCCGTGGTCCAGATTGTCCGTACGCGTGACGGACATCTTCAGTGGTCCGAGAACACAGATCACAAACACCGCGAACCAGTACGAGCAGGGGCACGACTACAAAATCCAAGTCACTTATTCACAAAATCTGTTAATATTTACCTTATTCCGTCGTGTGACTTCGTTTTGCGTTTTGGTTTACTTTACGCGTTTCGAGACATATGTCCCGTCATCAGAAAATAAAATAAAAATTCACTCTTACGAGGTCGTTACACATTAGAATACAAATATTTGAAAACGATTACACACATGCCCGCTTTGTGTCCGATCGGTCCGACTCGAGTGCGCACTCAAGTAAAGCGGGCATGTGTGTAGTCGTTTTCAAATATTTGTATTTTAATGTGTAACGACCTCGTAAGAGTGAATTTTTATTTTATTTTCTGATGACGGGGCATATGTCTCGAAACGCGTAAAGTAAACCAAAACGCAAAACGAAGTCGCACGACGGAATAAGGTAAATATTAACAGACTGTTACAATTGCAATACTACAGCAATAGACAGATACATTGTAAAAGGCAAATTGTTCTATTCCGTATTCCCACGGAAAACTTAGACTTTGTTGAGCTGCGATTAATGATTTGACCGGACTTTGTTAACTCCCAAGAAACGATGGCTAGGCATCTGGTGAAATTAGTTTCACGTAGTTCTTAGTACTCTACGTATTGAACTGTGAATTTAATGACTTTAATCAGCGTGCAATGTACTTTGTTGTACAATGGTTATGTATCGCCCCTCCCCCACATAAAGGAGAGGAATGATTATATATCGTGTCAGTACATAGGGTACAGCCAAATAAAATCTCTGAGCCGCAGCACTTCTTATGAATACAGTCCAGTGTCGGGGTAGTTTAAAACCATATTTTCCATATTCTAAACACATAGTAGCATATCATCATCATCTCAAGGATTAAACCAAGGATGGTTTGTTCCAGTCTCAAATAGGCAAAAATTAGAGCTGGTCACTCCAGCGCTTGCTCGGACGTCCCACACCTCTCCGTCCCCTCGGCTTATAGTTCCATAGTTGTTTGGGGATGCGGCAGTCATCAATTCGGCAAAGATGTTCCCACCAATTCAGCCGATACTGGGCGATCCTGTCGAGTATACTCATAATATTTAGTTCCTGTCGTATATCTGTGTTTCTTCTATGGTCTGGAGAGTATACAATGCCACGTGTCTGAGAAATCTCATTTCGGCCGCTTGGATAGGGCTGCCGTGGCCTTTCGTTAAAGTCCAATTGCTAGACCCATAAAGAAGTGTGGGAAGAGCCATCACCTTGTAGAATTTTAGGCGTGTTCCTGTATTTGCTGGCTTAAAGGTTCGTCTAATTGTCCGGCACATAAGGTTGAACTTATGCAACTTATTCACAACGTCGTTCGTTGTATTATAAGACACACTGTAGCCCCGGTATTCAAAACTGCTGTTGGCATATTATGTTTCTTACAAAATGTGGTAATAAAGTATTTTATCTCTTATATATTGCTGAAATATATAACGAAATGAAGAATCCTTGCTTTCTTGTTTGTAAGTGAAAATACAGAATTTGCTTTACAAAATCTGTTTTTAAGTTTCATCAGATTTTAGAAACGATATAATATGAAATTCCCCACTATAATAACAAAGGTAGTGGCGTTTCGAGGCAAGGAACCAATCAGAACAAAACGACAGGTAGAACAGGTGAGCCATTTTAACTATTTGAGAAATTGGCTATGATAAGAATTGTGATATTGATGTTAAGTTGTGTAAGTTCCAGACGATCTGTGGGACAGTAAACTGTATTTTTAGAAAAAAGGCACGTCGAGGTACAAAATTAAAGTTTTACAAAGTAGTGGCGGTCCTTGTACTGTTCTATGGGTGTAAATTGGGCACAGCAACCAAGAAACAAGAAAGTAAGGCACAGACTTTGGAATTGGGGTCCTTAAGAGGAGTTAAAAGGTGTTCTAAACTTGGCCATATAAAGAATGAGACCACAAAAGAAGAATTACACGTTTTTCACGTGAATGAAAAAGTAAAAGTTTATAAACAACGGTAGAAAGAACACTTGGAACAAATAAAGTACGACAGATTCAAGACTGGCCAAACAAGTCTGGAAATATAAACCTATAGACACAGGTGTGTGGGTAGACCCGTGGGTAGACACAGGAAGAGTGGCTGGAGGATCTTTGAAGACGGAACAGGCAGCACCTTGCCAATGCTCTTACGTAAAGGTGATGATTGAAGAAATTAAGCTAAGAGAATGTGGTGGGTACGATTCTTAGTCCGGATCTTCTTCATACCTCTTCCTCTTCGTGTTGTTCGTTCCAGACGTATAACATCATACATCCTTCCTCTGGTAATTTGATCTCTTTCCATCTTCATTGTTTTAAACGGCCGGAAAATTCATAATTTTCCTTTTACGCAGCACCCTCTTGTGAAGCAGCCTGCCTCTGCTCTTCGCAATGCGACCTTATATTAAACATTTTCTTGTGTAGTTCGTTTGCTGTAGCCTTTGCGTGCAGTTTACTATAGGCCCCAAGAATCTCATCTTCAGTGCGTATATTCTACTGAGGTGCGTTTTCACTGAAACCCAAGTTTCAGAACCACGTACGAACAGCGGTAAGGGCATTAACTTATAAAATCTTAACCTTGTCTCTTTAATCGTTTTCCTTGACAATAAGTGACAATACATGCTGGATGAAACTTGAAACTAGGACTAGGCATGTTAAAACTTGAAACTTGATCAACGTTATGTTCTAAGTTATAAGTGATGTCGCAATTAAGAAACAGACATGTAGAACTATCCTAAGATGTTATTGTGTTATTATCTATTAGAGCGTAGTGAGTGTTTAACCATAAAAGTTATATATGTCCCATGCAGAGGAATATTTTATTTTTCCAACTGTTAAATCTCTTAAATAAGTGATTTAAGAGCGCAGAAAATTAAAACACATATTAGGATTATAGCATTACGTAGAAACTTAAAACACTAATTTGTATGTACGTTCACAGGAACTAACTTGTTCAATTTGACCCAAACGTGACGGAGAATAAATAATTTGTCTAACCGTATGTGTGTGTATCTATATATATGTGTTTGTGTGTGTGTGTGTCTGTGTGTTTATTAGGCACACCACGCTTCTCATCGTTTGTCAGTGTAACTGTATAATCTGTGAAGTCTGTATGTAAATGTACTTAAAATATAATTTTACAAATACATTATACGACAGCAAAATTAAGTTAAATTTTATTGAATTTAAAGAATGAGGTGCCAGTCTCTATCAACGGTAATATTATTCATTATGCAAATAGGGTAAAGTATCTTGGCATAGCCCTTCACGTCAAGTTGAAAAGGAAGTGGCTTATCAAAACGGAAAGTAACAAGTCGTATAAAATAATAAACTGTATGCGTAGGAAACCTAATCTGTCAGTATACAGTAACATAATGATGTATAAAGAGCTATTAAAATGTGTCTAGACTTATGGCATTCAGCAAACAGTACTATGTAAAAAGAATACAAGTTTTTTTAGAATAAAGTACTATGCAAGTCAGTAAGTGCTCGCTCTTAATAAAAAACAAGGACACATTCATCGTGACCCTGATATTGGTATTGCAACAGTGACCAAGAGAGGAGGACTACATGTACGCCTACGTGTCATGGTAGAGGTGACTCAGCTCCTCAATGACAATGGAAAAGTAAAGTGTAGTGTTAGTTTTGTGGTGAATTTTGAAAACTGAAATTATAGTACGCGAATGCTATACTGTGCACTACAAATTGAAGTTTTTATTTTTCTCTCGTAGTTAAATATTCTGAAAACGAAAACGTCTGGCAAGCAACGTCTTGACAGACAGACAGAAGATGCAAGGAGCGTCTTGCGCCCTGGTTTGTCTGCGTTGTTCAGGCCGAAGCCCGATGAACCCAAGTTTCATACAGTTCAGCTCGGTCGTCGCTTGGCACAAGGACTTAAGAAGGGGTCCACGAATACACGATAGGCGTGTATGACATGGGGGAGATGATCAAGGTTTTGCTCCAACCAGTCGTCAGGCCTGAGGCGCTCCTCCGTGGCCCCCTTAAGGCATAGTCCACAGGAGCTTAGAGGTACGCTGATGTGGTCGATAGACTGCCCGGAGGCGAGTCGTCCGTTACGATGGGTTGCACTAGAGGGAGAATTGCTCCCACAGTTAGGCACTTGCACGCCTCGCGGTTTCCCATGCTTTGAGTCTGAGCCCAGCCGAGGCGGCAAAGCAGGTCATGTTAAAAAGTGTTAAAAAACTAAGCGCTGTTATCTTTTAAGATGGCAGACGCTGTTTGCAACCCCAGCGTCGGCAAGCCGCAACCATAGGGACGTGCCAGGCAGGATTCAAGGAAGCTTATCATGCGAAGATTATCATCAGTGCCAGCGCCCTAGGCCGTCTGACGCGACGAGGTGGCACAGCATTGTCCATTCTGTTTAGTCGACGGAGATGCGGGTAGGAGGATTCACCGGCCTTTGTAAACAAAGTAGCCGCCAAAGACCAAACGAAGACCTGCAGGGTAGGGACTCGAAGATCCCGGTGGAAAGCGACATTTCTGACAAACTACGGGGTCCCCGAGATGAACCTGAGGGGCGGTTTTAGAAGGCTGAGAGCTTTCTCCTGTTGGTGGCCGACAGGAGAGGCCACCAAGCGGGCGCCGCATAAGTGAGTACCGTGCGCAGAAACACCAGATACTAAGTCAGTGCGGACTGCTGTTTCTCGAAAGAAGGGGGAAGAGTTTGTCTCTGACGCAACGAGCCTTGTTCGGGGTTTCGGTCATGTGCTCGTTGAAGATGAGGCGACGGTCTAGCCGAACGCCCTGGTACTTCACCGACTCGGTCCACATAATGGGTCTCCCTTCCAAGAAGAGGGATTGGCATCCAAAAGTAGACTTACGAGAGAAGCAGATCGCCTCAGATTTCTCCGTATTGATCGCTACGCGCCACTTCCTTAACTAGTCCGGAGAAACATCCGACTGGTGTTGTAACATCGTCTTCTAATGTGATAACGAGCTAAAATGAAACATCGCGTCCCCGGCGAAATTGGATAAACGTGACCACTGGGTATACCGCCAGATCGTTCGTGTACAAAAAATACAGAACGGGACCAAAAACAGCACATTGTGGAACGCCGGCGGCGACAGGGTGAACTCGATAGGACACCCCGTCAACTCTGATCCTGAAGGTGGGGTCTGTCAGGTAGGACCGAAGCAAGTGAACGTGATGAAAGGCGGGATTGGCAAGAATGGCCTTCGTGCCATACTTTGTCAATGACTTTGCTCACGTCCAAGCGGCTGCGGGCCGAAACCTGTTGGCGGCGTCCGCTAGGTTGGTAAGAACCCGCACTAGCCGAAGATTAGTCGGGTGCCCCGGCCTAAACTCGTACCGCTCCTCGCTGATGATACCAACAGTTCTTTTCTCTTTTTCAATCTGAGAATAGACTCTAGGTCTTCTCGGTCAACTGAAAGCGTAGGGTCTCGGGGGGGGGGGGGGTGCAAAGTATCCAGAAAGGAAGTCCTTGACGACGCCCTCAGGCTCTGGGTCGGGTCAGAGACGTCAACAACGTCCTGTTTGCGATGTGAATGTTCCAGAACTGGGAAATGTTATTACGGCGCATGCGCTATGCGATGATGACAGCTCTCTACGATTTCCACTCGCGTTTTGACTCTACAACGTCCATCTCTCTTTTCAGAGAATCCGTCAGTACAGTAGTGTGTGTCCGATGCGTTGACGGATTACTTTATCCAATTACAATATATATGCAAAATTTTACATAGGCTACACATTAAAAATTATTATTGTATTAACCCGCAGACACTTTATTTAATTAGCCTTATTTATTGTGGTATTACCATACCTCAGTGCTCTGTAATTTTGATTTTATTTTAAACTGGTCAACTTCTAATTTTTTTCTTTAAATTCTCAGGTAACAATGAGAAACCTAACGTGATTATTAAATACATGACTGGTTCTCTAAATGACAGGTTATCGAGAATTGCTGAGAGCCTGATCTTAGAAGAACAACATGGGTTTCGGAGGGGAAGGTCCACAATTGTTAATACCTTTATGTTAAAACAAATAGTGGAAAAGAGGATTGAATTTAATGTAGAGACACATCTTGCGTTTGTGGACCTCGAAAAAGCATTTGACAGATTGGATAGAGCAACATTATGGAGGATAATGCAGAGAAGAGTATACACTATTTATTTAATAAAGGTAATTAAAAGTTCATGTAATGAAACGCAGATACGGATAAGAACCAACAGATTGTCAGAGCCTATTAGAATAACACAAGGCTTTCGACAGGGTTGTAGTCTTTCTCCTGTTTTTTTATTTAATAACTATATAGATGATGCCATAAGGAAATGGAAATTGGACGCCCCCAAAGGATTATACTTGGGGATACGATTTTATTTAAATATTTTAATGTATGCAGACGATCTTGTGATCGTCCAAGTGAATGAAAATAACCTCCAAAAGTCGTTGTTTTATCTTACTGACATTATACCAGATTACAATCAAACCATTTCCTTTTCCAAAACAAAAGTTATGGATTTTTCTGGGGTAAATCGTATTAGAACAAAGATTGTCATACAGAACTCGTCAATAGAACAGGTGCCAGATTTCAAGTATCTGGGGAGTAGCATCACATATCAAGATGATAAGGAGGTTGAAAGCAAAAATAGTCTCTTCCAGTCGATTTGTGGCTGTATCATTAAAGACATAAGAAGAAGAAGTCAAGGAAAGAGACGCAATTGAAATATTATAATGTAATGGCCATACCTCAACCATGGCCATGGCCATGGCCATGGTACCATGGTATGGTAGTGAGACTTGGATTACAAAGGCCAAAGATATATCTAGAATACAAGGAGCGGAAATGAGGTTCTTGAGGGCTGTAAAGGGTTGTACCAGGAGAGATCTTGTCAGAAATGATCATATTAGAATGGAGCTAGGCATACCTGAAAGCTTAAATGAGAAAATCTCCCGGTACAAAACGGTGGGGTGGTTGCACGTACAGAGAATGGATCCAACTAGATTTTCAAGAAGAGCCCTTGACTATTATCCAAGGGGAAGAGAAGTGTGGGAAGACCCCGTAAGCGATGGTTGGATGATTTCCATTGAGACCGGGACAGGCTACTAGCCTAAGCCGTAAAGGATGACGACGACGAAGACTGGTTCTCTATATTCACTATAGAATTTACTTATAAAGAAACTTAATTTCTTCATCGGTTACTTAAATATTTTTTTAGGGGGGAGTTCGTAAGTGTTTATAGAACATACTGCTTGGGTCCACCGTCTGAAATTTAATTTAAAGCAAATATAACATATAATATACACAAATAGGGCACAAATAAAAAACTTGAAACACATACAAACCGGCACACATTAATTGCATTTTAATGTACCAATAGACTTAAACTACATATACACATAAGATACACACACATATAAAGTTTATGATCAGCTATAGATAGATACAAACTGGGTGTCTTGGCGTTTCATTACACACCTCCATATTGATGGCATTAAAGCTTAACATTTCTGCTCACATAATGCATTAATTACAGAATACGTTCTTTATGATCCACTTATAGTGCATTTTGCTACTTACAGAGTACAAAGAGAACATTCTAATGTAAATATAAGGCGAAACTGTTTTTCTGCCATCGTCTGTTAAGTAAACCAGCTGTTATGCAGAAAACTGATTTGTCCTGCCAATCGCCGGAAGCCTCTGTGTTAAAAACCAGGGTTTTGCATTGGAAACCCATTATTTTTACCCCTGCATCAGTTTATCAAAAGTGGCACCTTATAAGTTCTTATCAGAAATGCTCGCTATTCTCACATACGTCATGTTTAAAAGAAAGTTTCTAGATTATTCCATGTTACTATATAGAATGAATGAATAAATAATGCATAAATCTCTGTTTGCGCCTGGTGATCTTTAAATGTACACTTTACGTTTTCACGTTTGTCGAAGCGTTAACGTGAAAGTCGGCTGTGAAAAGAAAGGTTTTATCAACGGAAACTAAATTAGGTGACATCTACCCTTGCAGAGTGGATAGAACAAGTTTAATGTGGCACAGTTTCAAATTAGTTTATTAATATGATCCATACGTGAACTCTACAGAACGCAATAGAAGCAAAATTAAGGCATCAACAAAGAGGACGAACAAGACGCATATGCAGAAAATAAAGAATCTTACTCAAGAAGACGTGGAAGACGTTGATGTGATTTACTTACCAAAGAAATCCCAACATCCAGTATCAGTCCAACCCTAAAACCGGATAAAACCTGCATGGCTTACTGGATGTTTAAAATTTCAACTCTTCTGGAAGACGGATTTAAGAAACGCTACTCGACGATTTGGAAAACGCCATAGCTTCACAAAGATATGCAGCGGGTACTGAAAATAGACTGTTACCGACAAGTGGATTAAGGGTAAATGGGATGGTAATTGAAACGAAATCGGTGGACTAGACAGTCTTGACCCAGATGAGACCGGGTTATCCTTCAAGATGAATTTCAGTTTCACTATGAAGTTTTAGAATGAGAAAGATAAGATTTAGTACGTTGAAGATAAGATGTTAAACAGAGAGACACGTCTCTGTAGCAGAGGATTGAGAACTGCGAATGATTGGCAAAGTGTCAGAACCCTCGTTGTTTCAAGAATGTCAAAAACAAGAGCTCTGTAAAATACGCAGCACGCAAAAATGTATAGATGGAGGCTGAGCTGTGAAAATGAAAAAAATGGGACGAGGAGCTTCAGACGGAATATAGTGTTGCTGATCTGCAACTGTAGAAATCAATCATAAGTCAAGTGACTAGGCTACCATACGACGTTCTTTGTTTTGCAAACGCCACAGTGTCCTGCAACCGAGCCGATTGGCCAAGGAATTATCCCAGGTTGGAAGCACCTACTGTCTTTTCATACTTAATATATGAGAAGGTCGTCCAAAAAGGAAAGAAAATGCACATATGTTATTTACGTTTTGGACGACCCTTGTATGTGTCTACATGACATTATTTTTTTGGTAGGAAGCACCTGGTAACAAGAGCTATTGAACAGAAACCGGAAATTTTCATCATACTCGACATTTCTCTGACGTCTGCAGGATCTTGAAGAATACCTGGGAGCATGTCAACTTAAAGTTCATAGAAACATCTTCACTCACTCAAGCCTAGGGCTTATAAACCGTTTATTTAATGAAGACTGCCTACTGTTTCTCAAAAGGCTGACAACATACCGACTACCGACTAGCCTGACAGACTTACTGGAATGTGATGATGAAGACGGCCCAGCTGACTGACTAAGACATTGCAACACATAACACAACTCCCGAAACATGACTGACAAACTGGACTATAAACAGTATGAGAGTCAGGAGGCGGACAAACTACCATCGACATTTACTCAGCCCAACCACACAGCTGGCAATGTACTTCGGAAGTGCTGGAGAAGAAAACGTTTTGTCAACGCTTGAACAAAAGAACAGAATATTGGACTCCGAATTTTTTAATAAATGAAAGCGGAAAAATATTACCGATTACTTTTAAATGAACTTGACTCTTATAACATACAGTACACTGTCTTTTATTTATATTTGATTACATATTTGTGTATTTAGGTTGTAACTAATATACTGTACAACAGTATATAATATTTTCTCACAAATCTTCTGTATTGTATAATTATGTATACAGTATATTCTGTGTTATAAAATTAAGACGTACGCGTGTCATTTTTTGCAACTTTGCTTAACAAGTAACTTCTTCTAATGAGTAAACATGGCTAAAGTCTCTGCGCCAGTAGCTTATTGACTGATGTCTGAAAAACTAGAAGGAGAAATAAAAAACTACGGGGAGACTACTAACTAATAACATGTTATTACCAATATATTATGTTTTACAGACGATCGGATACGAATAGTCAGCATTAAAATTGAGTTAGAATTTCAGAGAAAAATTCATGGAAGGATAAATAAAGGAAGTAAACATAGGTAAAACCCTATATACTTTCTTGTATCCGAGGACAGCGACAAAATTTTACAGGCTTACTGGAGGATGGAGAAAAACCATTTTTGGTATACAAATATTTGGGGTTGAACGTTTAGACGAAAAAAGAGTGGATATTACAATCGATGAAAGACGACTATTTGGTGGTCGGTATGTTATCAGCTGTTTGAGGAGCAGTAGGAAGTCTTAAAATTAACCGTTTATAAGCTCTGAGCCTGAGTGAATGAAGCTGTTCCTATGATCCCGAAGTCCCGAGTGTTCTTCAAGATAATGCAGGCGTCTAACATAGAAATGTCGTGTTTCATGAAAATTTCACATTTCTTTTCAATAGCTTCATCACGAGGTATTTGCTACCAAGAAAACAATGTCACGTACAAGGGTCATCCAAGACGTAAATAACATGTGTACGTGTTCTTTCCTTTTTGGGACGACCTCCACATATATTGTGTATGAAAAGACAGTAGGTGCATTTCAAACTAGGATAATTCCTTGGTCCATCAGCTGGAAGACACTGTGCTGTACGCAGACAAGAACATCATATGGCGACCTAGTCACTTGACGTATGGTTGCGTTCTACAGTTATAGTCCAGCAACTACAATTATAGTTAGTCTGAACCTCCTCATGCCGTATTTTGATTTTCCTGTCAAACAGCTCAGCTACCATCCATGCATATAGTGTGGAATAATAACACTATAAATGGAAATAAAAAGCAAATCTATAATAGAGTATTAAAAATTGTAATAAGCTATATTGTGGGATATGGCCACTGGAACACAGCTATGAACGAACAGGTATTAGCCTAAGTGCGACCAAGTAGTTGGTTGAGGATAAGCGGTCGGAAGGCCTGAGAGAGAAATGATGAAAAACCAGATGAATAAGGAAAATCACGTGCTCGATTACGTGTGACGTAAGAAAACCGTTTACCTGAAACGTCGAGGACGCTAGACAGACCAAGGAAAGGCTGTATTTGATGGCATAGGCAAGAGCATGAGGAGAAAGTGGAGACTGGCAATAGGAAATCTTCGGAGAACTCTGTAAACTCATCTGCAAAATGAAACCGAAATGTTTTGAGCTCCAATTAACGTTAATTAAGTCTATAAACATTTGTAAACAAGTCAAGTAAAATGATACTAATTAACATAAAAACCATCGTCTTTGTAGACAGGGCGCGAAATTGGTTTACAAGATAAAACAAGAGTGATATCTTTTTTCTTTTAAGTTACAGATCAACATTTATAGAACGATTCTTTAGAATAATTTTTAAAATGAGATTGAAGCTATTTTTTATGTATCTTTGTATGCTATGGTAAAATTTACCATACAAAGACTTATCTTTGAGTTAAGATACGTCAAAGAGTAACAATTATATTTACCCCCATAAAAACTGGATTTCGAAGCTTGTTTTTTACGACGAACTAAAAAACTACTTTACCTAGGGAAAATGCTTTCAAAAGTTTCTGTAGCTTAATAAATTGTTTTTAATTTATAATTCAGCTTTCTACATAAAACGTTACTGAATTGTGGTCAGTTAAATGTTATACGGAACAAGATCTAAAACTTTTACTTGTATTGTAGGCCTATATAAAAGTTTGAAAATATTAAAAATATGAGAGTGACAAAGGGGTAGTCTGTTGCATTATGTAACTTACAAAAATTATTTTAACATATAAAAATGTTTAAATAATTCAAGTAAAATATAATAATTAATATATATTCTTTATATATACCTATACTTAATTAATATAAGTATAACGGGCACAGGTTGGCGTGGGAACAGGCATTAAATTAGAAAGTATTTTTCAATTCGAAAGGAGATTCGATTTTTTTGAATACATATTCTGAAAAAGTGGATATTTTAAAAAACTAAATTGTTAAGCATGCCAATAATGACGCGTACTTTCTACATAATTGTAAAAACAGCAGAACAATTAATTACGTGACGTTAGGAGTCTAACAGTTCCAGTGTACAGTTATCCTATATATTCGCGTAATTAACGCTCTTTACTTGACCAGATTTACTTAATTATTTCAGATTTTTTAAATGAAACATGCAATAAACATATAATGAAACATACATAATCCACATATGTTTTTAAATATAAAGAAGGATAAATAAAACACTTATTTAACAAAGTATATATTAATATTTATTTCTTTGTTTTTTTACCTGTCTTTCTTTTTCTACTTTTCCTTTTGAAAAAGACTGACAATCATTATATCTTTTAACAAAATTATTTAACATTAGTTTACATACCGTACTGAAAAATTTATATCCACAATCTTGTTATATAGTTTTATATCCACAGCATTTATATACATGCTGTTAACCCTCACTTTCTTAATTTTAACATTCTCTTTAAAGTATTTATGTTCCACAGAAAGGTATTATTAAGGTTCCAAGACAAACTGGAAACCTACCTGTTATATGTTTTTAATTTATTTTAATGAAATTAGTGAATTACAGCTATTATTTGCCCATTAGTTTTGATTTGTTGGTACGATATTCATTATAATACGAGAAAAACATTTCTCTAAGAAAACGATATGTATTTGAAAAAATCCCTTCCCTCCCCAAAATAAAATCCTAGGTTTGCCCCTGGCACACATCGGCGTTATATTAGTGCTAGAAACATTTTTCATAAAAAATGTGTCGTAGGAAAACTATTGGAATTGCCAACAAACTATTTTATGACATACACACATGAATTTTATCAAATTCTTTCATCTAACTAAAGTTATATGCGATATTCACTACATATCGATGCCAATAATCGCTTAATCCTGGCCTAACGAAATACCGAAAATAAGTACAGGTAGGTTATTAGGACAGTACCGTGACATGTTTAATTAGGGACAATTTTAACATCACTGGCGTTAGTATCGAAAATATGGCTTATGATTTCATTATTTGTTTACGTTCAGTCTAATTGTGTACAGCAATGCGCAAAATAAAAAATACAGTTATCTAATTTGTTTGTCTTTTTCGTTTATATTTCAAATATAGTATATAATAACACAGTCAGAGCACAAAAATTCTTCAAATCTTACATAGTACGGTAACTTAGTATAAGGTGCTAGTAGTCTACGTATAATACGCAACGACCCTTTGACTCTTTTTGTTGTTTTGCTTTAATCATTACTAGTATAGAGATTATTCATTCAAAATCATAGCACCTGTGCGCCAAAACCGACTTAACATTTTGTTTATGGCCTGTTTTTAAGTGGTAAAGAGAAAATACAAAATTGTTTTTATTTAAGTGCGTGATAAATTTCACGTCTAATATCTGTCTGCAATTAAATATTTCATTAGAGCCTCAGACTTTATAGAACTGGAAGTTTTGTGAAAACGAATAAAACTGCTTTCCTTAGGAAAACGACCGACTTCTTGATTTAAATAATAGAAATTCAAATGATTGTCTACAGTAAAGCTGTTCGTAGTACACATATTTGCCACACTGTTATATTAATCAGTGCCCGCACATATGTTTAATTGAAAAACAGAAAAAGAAAATGCACAGGAATGTAGCGAATAACGCATAACCAGAAGTCTTCTCAAAATTGTACAAAAAAGGCAAGAAAGTCTCGTGGTATTTTGCAAGGATTTAGGCCTACGTCTGGTCTTGAACGAACCTAGTTAGTGCAAACGGATTCGCGATTCTGCATTAACTTACTTCAGCATAACTGAACACTGTAAATCATCAGAGAAATACTATCGTGTGGTCTTTACCAGTCCCGTCCCAAAGTGCACTTGAATAACACATGTTTAGCTTATAAAATTGACAATTCATTTGTGATCTCAAACAAGAGATGTGCTTCAATTTTATTACAACTGTACGTTCTTCAATAATATATTTTTGATTATTTAATTTACTATTAAACAATTAAACTATTAAACAATGAGTTTAATTCTGTTACGTAACTGTGGAAACAAACTGAAATTTTTTCACTTTATTTTCGAAATTGCCACGGATCGGTTCATGGTCATCTTCGCGCTCTGGTTTAGGCATTTGTGTTCCTTTTTCAAGTGAGTATCTGATTATTTTTCTCTTTTCTTTGGTCGTCCTACAGTACTTCCCCCTTTTTGCTTCTTTGTCTTTGATGGGTTGTTTTGGCAGTCTTCGTTACTCATCATTTCTAATTGCTCTTTCTATTTTTGCCTAAGATGTTTTATTTTTGCATTGATGCTATGTCTTCATTTCTAATTCTGTCATCTCTTGTGCACTGTTTCAGGTCTCGTACGAATTTCATCTTGGAATACTGTCGCAGTATCGTGACCGTAAACCTGTTTCACTACCATATAATATCAGAGGGGCAGCTATCATAAAATTTAATTGTAGTATCTGGTTGCATTATATTCTTAAGGGTTCTACTGATGCTTTCACGTACCATATGTTTCTTATGTTCATTGTTTATGTATTTTACTTGACCCAACGTCTGGTTCTTAATCATTATTTTTAATCCGATCGTTTCTCCGCTTTGAAAGCCATAATCTTCGTTTCGTTTGTGAACAGTTTTACGTTGCATTCTTCATATGTTGATATTTCATTACCTGGTTAATTATAAATCACAGTAACCTATGAATTAATCAACTGGACGACCAAAAGAGTAACACAGGTCCTCCACCATAAGTACCACGGTGTGTCATGGAAGACCTCCGTAGCCATATTGGAATTAGAGTCTTCTTCTTCTTATTTTTTTTCTTCTTTCTTTATCTTCATCTTCACGCGGTTTTACATTCCTTGTAGGTTATGATATTTATTTCTTCCACCAAGACCAATCACTAGCCATCACGTATGTTATCACCAGTCCCGCCAGAGAGTTCTAGGTTTCCCTCTACCTCTGCTACATATAGGCCTATAACCTTTCTCGCATTCGACGATTGTCCTTTCTTTCCAGTTGTTCCCCAATTAAGTCGTATTTTTGTATAGACTAGGTTTCTGTCATTATATAGTTGTTGGAGTCAGGGCCATCGCTGGTAATTCCGAACACGTTGCTACGGCTTGAAGAGTTGTCGAATCGACGTGCACGGAGGAAGAGCCAACCGACCCTACACGGAAGGAAAAACGACTGACTGCACGGAAGAAGAACCGGCCGACGCTGCGAAGAAGGGTAACTGACTGGTTGCACGGGAAGGGAGCCGACCGACGCTACGAGGAAGGGGAGTCGACGACGCTGTACGGAGGGGAAGCCGACTGACTGTACGGAAGAAGGACCGGCCGACGCTGCGAAGAAGGGTAACCGCCTGGCTGCACGGAAGAAGAGCCGACCGTCGCTACACGAAGGGGAGCCGGTCGACGCTACACGGTAGATTAGTATTTATGTATTGTATTTATATATTGTATTATGTATTGTATTTATGATTTGTATTTATCAGTTTTTACGTATGACGTACTGCATATGTACGGTATATATATACACTTAAAAAAATAAAGCAGACAAATATATATATGCTTAAAATTGAAAAAATGAGATATATACCTATGTATGCAGGTACACGTACGTCTGTTTTTGGGAGTCAAAGGCTGGTAACGGGTACCGAACTGAGGGTTCGGTTAATGCCCACTGATACTGACGAATGAGTCAGAGCTCGAGCTAGCCAGCTCGAGTCAGCTCTGCCAGCAATTCCTACTTCCAACGTCCAAGTTCGTGACTCCCGGGCAATTCTCTCTGTGCGTGCAGAGAGTAGCTGATGGAAGAGGGTGCACCGCGATTCTACGGCAAGATTTGGTTACGAGATTATGTAATACATGAAAATAAAGTGCAGTTTAAATTTTAAATTTCTTGTTGTGCTCTGTGATTTTGTTTATGTAATAAAGAGTTTACTGATTGTAAAATTTCGATCTTCATTTTCATTCATCGTATTTTTAGCTTTATTGTAAAGGACGTTCTTTTTGGTGGCAGTACTGCTTGACTTCCTGACATAAAATGTCATATCAGGAATCTTGGCTGGTTAATTTAAATCAGTGAGCAGACTTCTGTTCACGAATTGTATAAATTATTTAAGGAATTATAATTCGAAAACTTATTCAAGTTAGATTTTGTGAACCCGGTATGTAAAACTCTTAACTAATGCAAGGGGTAGAAATTGTACGTGCGAATAACATCTTTAGGTTTAATATCAAATACATATCCACTGTAAAACTATATTCGGTTTGTAACGTTTCTTTCAAAAGCATAGTGCATTATTTGGTTTTAGCTTGCTACAGAATTCGTTCGTATGGTTATCATGGTAACGTAATTGTATTCGATTGTTTTTGTGTTCTTAAAGAAGTAAACGATAAAAAAGAAAGTGTCGTGCTTAACAGGTAACAAACAGTATACATTGGTTTACGTTTTAACATGATAATGTTTTTAGACTGGGGGGTCATTCCACAAAAATGTAACGTCATCGAAAAATGTAACGCTTCCACACTTTCGATTCCCCACAGTCTAGAAATCTTCGGTCTCTGTTGTTTTAACATGATAATGTTTTTTATATAGTAAATATTTGTTATATACACATTATACGTTTCAAAAGCCTAAAACATTATCATGCTTCGATGTTTCGATTTCGTCGAAATTTCTTTAATTTTTGTACTTTAAGTGTTAACGCGTTTTTATATCGTTATTGGTATTTCTTCAGTCTACGGAAAGAAAACGCGAGTGTTGAACGATTCAGTGATTCCCAATACACGGCAAGTTTACAAGTCTTTTCAGTTTCATCCTATTTTTGTGATGGCGACTTACATTGATCATGTTATTTTTATTTGGTACTGTCCCAATTACGTGATTATTGGCATTGATATGTAGTGAATATCGCATCTAATTTTAGTTGGATAAAAGAAATCGTGAAAATTTATTTGTGTATGTTATAAAATACTTTGCTGACGATTGCAATCGTGCTTCATTGTCATATTTTTTACGAGAAATGTTTCTAGCAATAATGTAACTTCGATGTGTGGCTGTGATGCCAAAAGTTGGCGTTGTTAGGTTAAGATGCAAACTAAAATTACACATGAAAACCGATATGCCTTTAAAGTCATACTCGCTTTTTGTCAAATCCATGTAAAAAAAAAGAATCAACTCGAAGTAAGGCGGAGCCACCCCTTGCCTGTTACTATAGGCTATTCATTTTTCAGAATTTTTGTTTGTTTTTTCTTAGGCTTTCACGGGCTTTCCGGATGGTTGTCGCTGTAGATGGCTATACATTGAATACGGTGCTCAAGTTTTATAATGTGGTGCCAGTTCCTGCTGTGAAACGTGTCCTGTAAGTAAGACATCATGGCTGAACTGAATGTATGAAATGTTTTACTTCTAAAATCTTGACAACAAATTTATTGTTTCAAAGCGCACCACTTATCTCTGGTACACTCAAACGCAGGTAAGAAGGCCCTTGTGCCGTTTGGCGAGGGGGTGGTGGAGGGCGAACAACGCCGTCTCGCAGACCTTGACCTTCGCACGTCCGCTGACTCACAGGGATGACGACCGCATGACTGAAGGGGTGGTCGGTTATAGTTGCTGACAGCGTTTTTATCGATCGGGCAAGCGTCTTCTTAACTGCTGTCTGCTGTATAGACGCTGATTAGAACAAGTTTTCTAACAATCTCACCTCGTTGTCAGAGTTATGATTAGCCGGGCTGTTAGGTCGTACTCTACTGTTGTTAAAGTCAGACGTTTCGGCACCACCATCGTAGGCCATCTTCACTGTCAGAAAAACGATTGGTAAGGTGTCCGCCAATTTACCCCAGCACTGGGCCCTCTAATATTAGTCTCTACCTCAGTACTGGTATTGGTACTGGTACTGGTACTGGTACTGGAATATTGTAATTCCAGCAATGTTGACGAGGGCCGTGAAAGATTAAAAAATTGCAATCTTTCCTCGCTTCTTGTTTGGTAGGTATACCTCTTCTTAAACGACTGTGTAACTGCAATGTGCAAAAACAGATAAAACCGCTACACCAAAGCTATTAAAGCCTGATATAATCATCATCATCTCTCTGTCCAGGATTAGGCAGGTTGCCTGTTCAGGGTTCACCATCTCCGTCTCGGTCTGCCAACATTTCTTCTTGCGGTTGGTTTATAATTCAAGATTTTTCTTGGAATTCTTTCTGGAGACATGCGTATAAGATGCTTTTTCCATCCTTTTTTATAGGTTTTCGCTAGTTTCGTTACTGGTTGTACTTTTTCCTGTTTTATATCTTCGTTCTTGATGTGATCTAATCTTATACAACCTTTCACGGATCTAAGATATTTCATTTCAGACGTTTCCATCTATCTATAATCTTTCTTTCTTGGTGCTCTGCCAACATTTCTTCTTCCGGTTGGTTTATAATTCAAGATTTTTCTTGGAATTCTTTCTGGAGACATGCGTATAAGATGCTCTTTCCATCCTTTTTTATAGGTTTTCGCTAGTTTCGTTACTGGTTGTACTTTTTCCTGTTTTATATCTTCGTTCTTGATGTGATCTAATCTTATACAACCTTTCACGGATCTAAGATATTTCATTTCAGACGTTTCCATCTGTCTATAATCTTTCTTTCTTGGTGCCCGCGATTCGGACCCGTATAATAGCATGGGGACTGCTATCACCTTATAGAATTTTATTTGTTTTTCTTTCGTGGTCTTTTCTTTGATTGTTCTCCGTAATGTCCCGCATATTCTTTGGAAGTTGTTTGTTTTATTAAGAATATCTTAGTCTTCTTCATATGTAATATCACATCCTAGGTAATTTAAATGTGATACTTGTTCTAAAATTTTATTTTCAATTACAATTTTTGTCCGAATCGAATCTTTTCCTAGGAATGCCATGGTCTTAGTTTTTTCCATTGAAATGTTCAAATTATAACCTTTTGATAACAGATTTAGTGTGTGGATAGCCAGCTGTAATTTATCCTCACTCTCTTGGATTACAAATTGATCATCGGCAAACACCATAGTGTTTAGGAACTCGTGTCGGCTAATCTGAGGAGCACTTTGTTTCCAAGCCTGAGATAATAAATCTATATATAGACTAGAGCAAAACGTTTGTGATTTCTAGACAGGCATTCAGTGTATTTTATTTCTGTTTGTTGGGTGGTAGAGTATCACTCACATTACTTTCTGTTGTAAGTTTTGATGGTTTCTTTGGGAAGAACGCTGTTATTAGTACATATTAGTGTATGGAATATAAACTTTTTCAAAATAAAAATAGAATTAGTTTTTCTTTAATAAAACTCACGAAACTACACTGTTGCATCACGAAAGTTATGATGCTACCATGTTTTCGACACTTTGCGTGTGTGTGTGTGTGTTGTAAAACTTCACACATTTAACTGCGTATTTAGCAACAGTGTATCGATGTAAAAAAAAAACAGCACCTCGCGTCGTAAGTATTAGAATTCCGTATGCATTTTTGCGAACGTGGTCAGTATGATAACAAAGCAGGATTACAGAACGCCCTCCCCCGCTGATACCGCCGAACTTTCCTATATAAACGTATACCATCAGTATGACCATCATCAGCTGATCCACAGTCGGTCTATACAAACCTACAAAATGTACTCAACTAAGCTTGTGAGTATTACACATTAAGTATTAAGTATTTAGACGCTGAAGTCAATTACGGGTATTGTTGATTTCGTAAGATAGAAACAGTGTCAAACTGTATTATTATAAAATACTATATTTATTATTTTGTTTATTTATGGCCAAAAGCTGTTATCAAACTAAAGCTTGGGGCAATCAATGCTCTAATCCTCATAGCGACTAACTGTGTAATCCTAGTCATGAAATTTACGCGATTTCAGAATATGTGAGTTTCAAATTATTGAGTAAATAAATTAGTTTTCACACATAAATTACGAGTATATTTAATTTGATTAATTTTTGAAAATCAAAATTTCAATCATGTAAATCGAAATTATACAGCAATTCTACCTCAGTTTTCTACCATTCTCTCTTAAAACATCTTCAGGATCTTCTGTAAAAATATTTTTTCTATCCTTCTTTTATGTGCCTTCATCAACCAGTCCGATAATATTGAGTGGAAAAGTGATCTTTCATATTGCTTTTGATAAAACCCATTAAAAATTACACTTCAACAAAGTACAAATTTACTATCCTTATAACAAATTAAGTAATATAAACAAAATTACATTAAGTTGAAGCGAATTGTGTGTTTTCTGTAAAGTTTAAATTTTGTTTTTGCTAAAACGGGGTATTATTTAACACGTGACATAAATTTTACGGGAGTGACTGTCTTCCTTTATTGTTACGTAAAGAAACGGTTTAAGTATATTAACAGGCAAAATTTTTTTTCAAAATATTTGAAGTACACAAACGTATAGACCAAAAATGTCATCTGATCGCGTCACACACAATTAATGGTTACGACAGGTAACTTTTCCACGAGGTAAAGGTATGTGAAAAAAATTACGTTGTATCACTGTATACTAATAATTATCGTCAAACAAACTAACATAATCTGTGAAATGGCCTTGTATTTTAGAAAAATAGAAAAATAACACACACACACACACACACACACACACGATCAGCATTAGACTCGCTTTTACATACTGTTAGGTACGTGTGTGACTTACATTGTTTCATGATAGTAGCTCTGGTTCAGTGGACTGGATATGTCCCTTGTCCGTGTGTATGTTAAATACAGGTTACTCTAAGAATACGTGAATGCATTGATTTCTAGTCGAGTTATGTACTTTATATTACAAGGACATTTTTTAGTTAGTTTAATTTCATATTTAACATATTACTTTATTTATTATTTCCATTGGTTATATTAAATTTTATAAACATGTCAAACTTAGGTCTGAGCATATCAGTAGTTTTTGCTAGGCACGTTAACAATGGGAGGATAACATAGGCCTATAATATTTTACCAATATATTTTTAATACGGAGTTTTAGTGACTATGGTTTTTTAGAGGTTGGGTTATTATTTAGTGGTTATTGTCTTCTTCATTTACCACTGAAGCCCTGTCTGGACCTTGGACTTGCTGACAACACTGTTCCAGCTCCATACAACTCCCCGTGCCTTCAAATTCCAGTCATTCACTTTCACTGTTCAAAGTATCGTCAAGCCACATTTTTCTTTACCTTTTCCTGTGGTCTTGTTGTCTCCATTGCACATTAATTTCCACCCCAAAATGCTCCTTAATTTTTCCAACTGCCCAATCCTTTCTACTCTTTGTGCTTGCGCGTCCTTTCGTATTCTTTGTGTTCTTTACAGTACAATATTTTCTTTACAATGCTGTTTTCTTTTTGGAAGCATCTGTTTCATAATTATTGCTTATTCTCTTTTCTTAAGGAACAGTTGCCGTACATTGTCAAAGCAAACCCAAAGTTGATAAATTAATTTAATCCTTTGTATTTTACTGTTATTATGATTTTTTAAAATAACAATAAAACTTAATGTATATTACAGACACACACACACATGTTTATCAATAATAAATATTATTTGTTGTTTTACACACACAAATATTTTATTATGTAAATTGTTTAAACGATTTCAACAGCATTTTAACTGCCATATACTCGTACATAAAATTTGTGTGTTCAATTAATTTTTCATTTACTTTAATTTTTCATAAGGAAATGTGAATGAATAAAATTGAAACTGTATGTGATTACGAATACGAGATTTAGTATGCTATACTCATTTTTGTGCTGGAGATTGTCTATATTTACCTTATCTTTTAATTATAAGATTGTTTTTAGTTTGACTAATATAAAATCTGGAACACTCAATATTTTTAAATGCGCGCGCGCGCGCGCGCACACACACACACACACACACAGACTATGTTTATCAATAATAAATATTATTTGTTATTTTACACAAAAAATATTTTATTATGTAAATTGTTTATACGATTTCAACAGCATTTAACTGCCATATACATAAAATTTGTGTGTTCAATTAATTTTTCATTTACTTCAATTTTTCATAAGGAAATGTGAATGAATAAAATTGAAACTGTATGTGATCACGAATACGAAATTTAGTATGCTGTACTCATTATTGTGCTGGATATTGTCTATATTTACCTTATCTTTCAATTATAAGATTTTTTTTAGTTTGACTAATATAAAATCTGGAACACTCAATATTTTTAAATGCGCGCCCGCGCCCACACACACACACACACACACACACAAATGTTAAAGATTATGTTTCTGTTATTTTTCAGTTTTCTTCAGTTTTATTACAGCTATCTTTAAATTATAGGTCAATTTTGTATGAAATTTTAAATTAGTATTTTTCAACAGTTATAAAGTTATGAGTTTTAGGGATCCATAAAAGTCACCTTCTTCTTTAACTTCCTTGTTAGATCTCTGTCCTGTTCTATGACAACGGTCCTACGCAGCCTACTCCACCTCATCCTTGGCCGGGCAATGTTCCTCTTGGTGTTTGGTTGTCTATCTCTTGCCTTTTTCACTAGCCTTGTGTAATCTATTCTTGATATGTGTTCGTTCCATATCCTTCTTCTTTCCGCAGTCTAAGAATTGGGTCCATAAAAGTACATTTTTTAATTTGCAAAAATAATTTTTTTATTGCTCAATTTTAGTTTCGATTAATCTTTTAAATTGATTTCTAGTTCATTAATAATTTTGTGTCCACTTATAATGTTTGGACCTGTTTTATAAAAAGTATGTCACAAATATACTTTTTAATTTGCACAAATAATTTTTTTATTGCTCAATTATAGTTTTGGGTAAATCTTTTAAAATTATTTCTAGTTCATTAATATATTTTGTGTCCACTTATAATGGTTGGACCTGTTGTATAAACAGTATTTCACAAATATAAATAACTTTACAGTTGCTTATTTCTGTAATCACAACATACCATAAAATAGAGTTGTTTGGTTGGCAGGTCGTGTTGTGCGTCGTGGCGGTGGTCGTCTGCCGCGCGGAAGCGGGTGTGGCGCCCCTGGCCGTAGCAGCCCCGTACGCCGTCGCTCCGTTCGCTTCCTCCTACACCGCACACACGGTCAACCACAACATCGCCACCCCCTATGCCGCAGCCTACGCCGCCCCCTATGCCGCAGCCTTCGCCGCCCCCTATGCCGCAGCGTACACCGCCCCAGCAGCCTACGCCGCTCCCTATGGCTATGCTCCCGCCGCATACTCCTATGCTCCAGCTGCGTACCACGCAGCTCCGGCCGCATATGTAGCCGCATTCAAATAGGTTACTCACCTCACGTCTACCTCACGACGACGGCTTGGCTTACGATTGGACTCCTATCATATGTATGTGTTCTGTATGATCTCTAGGGTTGTACTACGTGCCAATAAACTTGTTACATATTATCTGTTGCTTTTATTTTCTACCTCTTCTATTCCATCGCCTCAACTGAAGTAGATGTACTGCAAACTTATAATTCTACGTTATTAGCCTACGAACTGTTTGCACTCACGTTTGTACACTATGCACGGTAACTGATAGTTTTACACAAAATACAGATTCCTGATTGCTCGAGTCAGAAACATATTAAAACATATTTTTTTTGTCGTTCAAATTGGTATTTTCAATACGAATAAATAAGAAAATAAAAAAATCGTAATAACGGTTCAAAAATAGGTTTCTTATTAATTATTTTTGTTTGCTTGAAATTAGTTTCTTTACCCAATGAATGAAGTAATTAAACATTAATTTATGAAATATATATAGTTAACAGAGTGATAGGAGGTAAAAATAAAAATACAGCAGAAGAGCTAGATTTGAGATTACAAAACGTTCTGTTGTAATAATGAAAAAAAAAATTCAAAATGGATAATCACTATCACCTGTTTGTGTATTTTTAGAGTTTAGAGACAAAATACTGTATAACAAGCTATACGAAACCATTCTTCAATCAGCAGAAACAAGTGGCTACTATGATCAAGAATACTTCTCATAAATACTTCCCAAAAATACGTCCACAAACTCTTCGCGACAAAAAGTGCAACAGCGAAAGTAGCGTAAATTCAGTTCTTTTGGGTTCCAGTTATTCCGACTAAAGGGTTTCTGCAATTTCACTAAAACTAATAAAGATAACAGGAACTAAAAATCTCTAACTCCAAAGCAGACTCCAGCATGAAGAAAGTGGGTCCATATAACATTTTTGTAGGTTGGAGGAGAATCTAACTGAGCCGTTTGTAATTCGAATCGTCTGTACTACGTGACTACACTTGGGAGCAGTCAAGTTTCTCAGTTAGAAAACCTGCCGTGTGAGAGCTTATTTAGAAATCAGGATAACGTTGTAAGCAATAAGTAGGTTTTATATATAATTAAATTTAAATTATTCTTGTTGGTTTTCGATTATCATTAAAACTGAGGAATATAAAAAACGAACTGTTTAACATTGTCTCATATCCATTGTCTATAACGTCTGTTAAAATTAATTTTATTTTCATTTAATATTAACGTATTATAAAATTAATTTACCTCGTTTTAGTCGATAATACTAGCTAAAAAACTGGGTCTACATAAAATTGTTCTGTCTGTAGATTAGAGGATAAAATCTATCAAAATAATAATCAAAAAATTAAAATTTGGAATTTCCTAACTTACGCCAAGTTAAATAATATAAACGAAATTAAATCTAAAGTATTTTGAGCCTTGTATTCTGTAAGAATTCGAGTTTTTTTAAGTAATATTGAAAACACAACACAAATTTTACGGAAACGATTCGCTTCCCTTACATGCCACGTAAAATGTATATACAATATTATTTTAATCTCATGTTTACTTTCAAAATTTATATTTTTTATGGTTTTATAAACATGCACACTTTTTATAAAAGACAAAAACAAATATTGAATTTTCTTTTTGTACTTTAAACATTAAACACAATCCATTGAATTTTCACCGTAATATTCATATAAATTCAGGAATACAAATATCTCTTTCGTACGACCGTAAGTCCATAGATTCGGTTTCGAAATTATAGTCTATTTAAACTATTACCTAAAGGGAGTATTGGTATTGTTATTGAGTAGGAAAAGTGTATTGTGCTCCTTTAATCGTGATATTAAAAAAACAGCAAATCGTGCTGTAAATGAAATTTGCTAGTATCAGTTTAACTTTACGTAAATAGTAAATGGTGTTATTTTTAATTTTTTTACCGGCTTTAGTATTAGACTGAATAGCTAAAAACCTTAGCAGCCGTATAAGGAATATATATATATATATATATATATATATATATATATATATAAAGACAATTTGTATCAATGTTGGAAGGTACAATTTGTTTGCTATTTTACATGAAATTAAGGACATATGTTCGTATGTATATTCAATTAAATGTGTTTCAAAAATCAGTTTTCCTTTGCTGAGAATTTAGTATTACAGTCTAAGGTATGGACTAATAGACCGATTAAGATATGTATCGTTTCCTGGCACTGATGTGACGCAGACAACGTGTCACCAGGCGTAGTTTCACTTTCAGTACGCGGCAGCAGCATTCATTGTGTAATCGCACGCAATACGTTCAGTTACGTGTTGATGCGTCCAGCTAGGCCCGGCCACTGAGCAACTGTGTCAAGGAGAGTCCACTACGCCGCTCTTTATTGCAATTATTAATATCTGATATTAAGCTATGCCGCCGTCGCCGCATTACGCTTTAGGAACGCCAATAAACAATAATCGTTTCGGTCCGCCTATAAGAAAGAATATGCTACGTATTTTCGCACAATGTTATCGCGTATCTCCTAGTTGCTGCTGGTCCTACATTCTAAACACACACCTTTGTTTCATACATTCTTGTCGGATATAGAAGCCCATTCTCAGATTTAATTAAATGCAGTTGGTTTAGGTCCAGGGGCGTACTTACGGGGGAGACGAACGTGACCGAACCCCCCTCCCAGAGAGTCGAAAAAGTTGATGGATTTAGTTAATAATCCCTTAATTTTTAAGCTGTTTTATTATATATTTATTTTCCAGCTGAGAACGCTAATATAATAGTAGGCCTAACACCTTTTTAAACATACAAACAGGTTTATTGCACAGCATTAGCGTATAGACGATATTGACTGATGACTCGTTGGGCAGTTGGTGAAACATATTATTAATAAGGTTTTAAAATCATACAAACACTTTGTAAGTTTCACAGCTTATTATTTACCTCTGACAATTGTTTCTATAACAATTTGTTTCTATGATCTCTCTGAGAATAGCTTAATACGCTGAAACAATCGTCAGAGATAAATAATACACCGTGAAACTTACCAAGTGTTTGTATGTTTTTAAAACATTGTTAGCGTAGGCTATACGTTTGAAATATGAAATACAGGAAAATCCAATTCAGTCAATAAGTCTCTTGTCTTGTCGCTGGGAGACGCGCAGCGGTATCCAAGCTAAAAGAATGAAAATACTTCATCTAAATTCTAAAGCGCCTTTGAAGGTTAGGATAATAACATAAACGACTAATTTTCATAATTATAAAAATCCATTTTTTCGTTAGGAGTAACGCTTGATTTTTTGTGCTTCTTGAAATTGAATGTTATTATTAACATTATTAACACATTATTGTACACATCATATTATTATTATTATTATTATTGAGGAGAGGCAAACCCTGAAAAATGTAATGGGACAGGTCTCGCCCGAAAATATAATCGGACTAATGCTGCAGAGCAAACACCATTGGTAGCTCTGATCTCGCCCCTTGCTGGTCGTTTAGCTTAGGTTAGGTTAGGTGATAACCGTATCCTGATGTTCATGACATGCGATCCAACCGAGCACTTACTATTGAAGTCATTTCTATTTCTATTTCGTGAACTCACTTCTTTCCTTCGAACTATCAAAAATCCATGCACCGCAGGCGTACATAGAGAAGTTCCACTAAGGCAAAAGAAGGGAACAAAAAATGATCTTTCTAGGGCCGCTGGCTGAATAGTAGAAAACAGATAACGTGGACCCTCTGAAGGTTTAAAACAGATGAACGTCCTCAGGACGAAGAACAAATGGGAACATCTTGAAGTACTGCGAAGGCTGAGTCCCGAAGTGGATCCATGCCGTGGACAACAGGGTTTGTGGTTTTGGTGAGTACGAGTCCCACCACACACAGTAGGAGCGCGGACACTCCTGCGGCGAACATTATTTTTTCAGTCTCCCTCGAAAAAAATTATTACTGGTATTATTATTATTATTATTTCAATAACAATAATCGTCATTTCGTACGGTTCGCAAGAATAATCTATGGAAATAATCTATAATAAAAATATAAAAATTTATATTCATATCTTTGAAGGCGCAGATTGACACTGCGGAACGCGCGTAAGGTGAACAAAATAAGGTATACGCGCGTAAGGTATACAGTGATATAAAATAAACTTGCATACAAATTTTATTATTTGTTAATACAATATACAACACACTATTAAAGTATAAAGTTAGGTTTCATTAGATTAAATTACATAGAATAAATTAAATATTAGATTACATTATTAACTGAGTACCTATTTACAGAGTTGAAACCACCACAACTTTAAAATTCTTGTTGTTAAATACTATTACCAAACCGGGTTTAAAATGCACGAAATATGTGTAAAAACGAACACTGGTCATTAAAGAATCTCTCTCTGACGACGGGTCGCATTTATTTGTTCGTAAAGTTGCCGTGTAATTGGTGTAGCCTAGGTAGATAAGAGGGCATAACGCCTGACGTAATTCTTTGCTACAGAGAATTTACAAATTATGTTAACGGACTCGATAATTGGTAAGAATCAGTACGACTTGCATTAGATATCATGTAAGTCGGAATATACTGTTAAAATTATTATATTATTATTATTCATAGCCTGGCTGTTAGGCCGTGGTCGACTGTTATTGTTTGTGACTGACGTTTCGACCCCACCATCGGATGGCGTCTTCAGCGTCAGAAGTGTTTTGCAGCTGTTTGGAAATTCACCCCAGTACTGAGACGGAGACTATGGTCCTCAAGTTGATTTATTTATTTCTAAACATAAACACTATATTCAGAGTATAATAGCAATGTCTTTAAAATTATCTTTTTAATTTGATACCCCATTAATTTCGATTTTTGTGATTTTTCAAAATTTTGTGTACCTACATGTTTTGGGCCCTGGTACACCAAAATTTAAAAAATTTTAAAATTTACAGATAGTCTCTACCTCAGTACTGGGGTGAATTGTGAATTGGCAAACAGGTGCCAAACACTTTTGACATTGAAAATGGCGTCCGGTAGTGGGGCCAAAACGTCTGTCACATAATTAACAGTCGACCACGGCCTAACAGCCAGATAATAATAATTTTAACAATGTTGACGCCTGCAGCGAGAGCTTAATAACTAGCTTAGAATGTCTTATTTCTTAGATTACAGGATTAGGGTCTTCGATATGGTTAAAAAAAAAAAAAAAAAAAAAAAAAAAAAAAGTTTTTAAAGAGTAATAAAACCATATGGCGTGGATTGTTGTTACAGCGGGCGAGAGCGTGTCTCGATGCAGCAAATAACGAAAACATTCTATGCATGCATGTTCTTGCTGGGGCATTATGTTCTCCATGTTATGTTATGTTATGTTCTCTATGCATATTATGTGTGGAGCGTTGCTTTATATGGTGCAGAGAATGGACACTGAAGAAAGAGGATGGGAAAAGATTTGAAGCATTTGAGATATAGGTTTTGCGATCAATGGAAAAGTGAGGTGGGTTAATAAAGCAAGGAACGATGAAGTTTTAAGAAGAAAAGGGGAACAGAAAAGAATCCTGAATTTAATAGAAAATAGGAAAAGGAATTGGTTAGGTCATTGTTTAAGAAGAGACTGCTGGCTTACAACTGTCACGGAGGGTCTCATGGAAGGAGACAAAAGAAGAGGGCGTAGAAGAATGATGCAGTTAAGAGATAGCATTAAAATCAGAGGGTGTTACGAAGAAACGAAAAGACTGGCATGAGATAGGACAGCTTGGAGAGCTTTTACCTAAGGCCAGAACACCAAATAATAATAATAATGTTCTTGGTGGAAGTTACATGCGAAGAGGATCAGTGGGAGACGATTAATTAGAGACACCATATTTTCCCTTTACAAATAATTTCTCAGTAATAATTATTTATAACAGTTACATCAATACTATTTCAATACTGTTTTTAAAACGTAATTCTCGACTAGAATCTGTGCGGGTGGGAATTTACCCGAATATAAACAAACGAAAACTGGTCACGAAACTTGTAAATATAGAAAACTCGTTAAACTGAGTAAACAGTAGATATCGGTGACGTGTTATAAAAACGATTTTAACGAACGCTTTCAAAACGCACGGTTATATATGCGTCGCTTTTCGTGTGTCTCTTTCCTTGTCGTACACTGTGTGTGTAGGTCTTACGTAGCGTCCGTAACGCTTGCATTATCTACTGTTTGTATTAATAAACACGTACACACGCAAAGTCTCACGCACGCACTAACAACGGGTTCACGTGCATCGGGATAACAATGAACAGAACCGGGGCTATTGTTATATTTAAAGCTAAATATATCGTGGAACAATGGGCTCGCGTCTGTCCATTGATTGTGTAACACAGTGGTACGTACAATACACTGACAACAACACGTTATTATTACTGTAGTTTACGAACGTAACGTATAATTTACGTCCACGAGGAAGTCTGTCTGGCAGATGGTATAATCTTGTCGACATTCGGTATCTAGAACCGTCGATAAATACGGACAATTCAGTAGCGGACCGAGAGTTAACCTATATCTGTGTTTCATAAGTAAACGTTCGCTGCAGACGTTAGCTAACCTCATCAAATATGAATACTGAAGATTTCATTGTTCGCCTTTACTCCTGTTGCACAACAAACCAAGAAGTAGGTCACAGTAGTCCTCTGCGTGACCTTCCTACCGTTATTCTAGACTTTAAAAGTTAACTCTGTTGAGGACGACGTATTCCCAGTGACAGCCTTCGATTCGCTTTGTGGAATAGTTCTTTTCCGTGAAGAGAAAATCTTGAATATTCATGCGAACTTTATATTAAAAAAAAAAAACAGTACGTAAGGCTGTATAAGTCAGAGTCAGATACACTGCTGACGACGATGGATTGTGCGAGACGAAGGGCATCCCCGTCGCCTGCTTGTATGCAGCATCCCGAACTTCCGATAGGGCTTCCGTCGCGGGGACTACAATTCTCTGGATAGCTAGGTGTGAACTGGTACCGGCTGTGGGATTTCAATTAGACGAGTCTAGTTGAGCCTGAGGGTTCGCCGTCTAAGATTCATCTTGCACAGATGGTTTGCAACCGAGGGCGATTGCCCTCAAAGCGGGCACAGCGGAGGTAGAACTTTCTCGAAAGTGTCCGTATATAGTGTTCAGGGAACGGACACGAAGGGATTCTCGGATGGTCTGGTTTGAAGTTAAATAATGGTCTGGTTTTTGCATGCCCAGCGCAGTCCTCGGTCAAGGAGGGATTGAAGCTTACGCTTGTGGTTTTTTGCCGAGTACCCCGATACAGGGATCGAGTAGGTGACCATCAGTGCCACGTACGTGTTGGCGATGAGCTTCCCTAGGCGGCGGGTCACAGATTTACTCTAAAGTAGGGGTCGGAGTTTGTAAAGACGATTGGCAGTTTTGCGGGGCTACTTGCGTGGTGAGATGACGATCCAGATGACCAGGGCAGGGACGTATCGCCTACATAGAGTCTATCGGGGAGCCTTCTGCGTCTGGAGAAGACTACAGCTGTGCTCTTGGCCGCGTCAATAGCGACCTTCTATTTCTCTGCCCACTCAACGTAGTCGTCAAGCTTTCCTGGAGCCAGATAGCGGTCGTTTCAACCCGACGATCGACGGCATAAACCGCCGTATCGTCGACGGACATGGCCAATCTGGTTCCAGGCACCAGAGAAAAGCACGTCATTGACGTACACAGAGAAAAGCAGGGGCCTAAGACGTTTCCCTGAGTTTCACCAGTCGTAATAGAAACCGACGAAAAGGTGTTATCTATTCACACACGGAAGGCTCTCCTCCGTTCCGAAGTAAACTATCAGTGAAATGAATGTAGCAATCCGGAAGCAGAAACTCCACGAGCTTGTAAAGAACTTCAGAAAATACATGTGGAACGTATGAGATGTGAAATAATCCTGATGGCAGAGTAAGGAAAAACCAGAGTAGGTCTACTACTACTACTACTACTACTACTACTACTACTACTACTTCTACTACGCCTGGGCTGCTGCTACTGTTATTACTATTGGTAGATGATTTTTCTTTTAAAACTTTACTGGATGTTTATTTTGCATGTGCCCATTGTTTATATGTATTGTCATCAATACGTTGACATAATGACAAAATTACTACTGTCAAATTATTAATATCCACATAATTAATATATTATATTTAATATCAGTGAACATACTCACTTACTCAGTGACTTAGTCTCACTGAGGAAGTTGACACGGCGAGCCCTTTAAACCCAACACTCACAAGGAATAACTAGTTTTCTTACAAAGTGTTTTTTTTTTATATTAATATAATAATTTAATATTTACAATAGGAATATATTATATTTAACATAGGACTACATTTTTCCGTGTAAATTTCTACGGCGTCATCATTTCTGTTTGTTTGCAGCACTACTATTTTTCATTCATTTATAATTTAAATTTTAAATTATAATGTGGAAAATAAAATATTATTTTTCCTCAAAATAAAGTTTAGTTACTTTTTTATTTAGAGATACAAAAATTAAGTTATTTTATTTAGAGAGGTCACGTGAAACAGACTCGTTTGAGAAGGAGCGGTGATTTTTCTGTTCTCCTATTCTTCTTATTCCGTGTTCTGCTTTTTCTGCTTTCTTATTCTTAGATTGAGGCCTAAACTGAGATGGAAAAGACGCCTATGTACGTATTGTGTACATCTAGGTATTATGTATATTCTGTTTGTATGGTTATATAAATGATATTACATTAGAAGGGCAATTATAAAACATTGGATTTGAAAATGTTCACTCTTTACTTGTATTAATAATATTCCTCGTAAATATACATTTATCATGCCAAAATTTCAATGTTATTTGGTAAAACTAAAATTTTTGTTAACAATGTTTACGTGTTCAGTTTGTTTGAACTTACGTAATTGGCCCAACATAATCGTATTACGGTCAATGTGACACACACAGAAGTGCGTAGTGCTGCATATGACGATTGAGGGGGGGGAGGAGCGTATTGACAGGGTTAACGCATACACGCTAACAACTCTTTTCATATATATTACATATTTAATTGTAAACATACTGTAAGCGCTAATATGTATTAATGTGAAGTTTTGGGGGCCAAACCATATACAGGACATAATTAAGGGATGCAGATGTAACTAATGGAATAAAAAAGCACTGATAGGGTTAAGAGGAGTCAAATTTTGTACAAGAGAAAATCCCTAACGTATTATATTGTTTCTACAAAATATATATTAAGGAAAAACATAAATAAAGACCGGATCAGAGGAAGGGAGTTACTAACACATATTAATAACTCAAGATGGAGTTAGGCAGGGTTTCCATGTCTTCTAAGTTGCTTAACATACACAATGATAATTTAATTAGGTGTTGGGAATTCAAGTTAACCCACAAACAACAAGACGCCTAAATACTATTTTAAAAAACCGATAGATTTATTTAAGAAAGTGAAGACGGATTGAAATTCCCAAATCTAGAAACGGCATAAAATATATTTATAGCAAAAATGTCAACAAATAAAACTAACATTATAGGTTTCAAAGGACATAAACCGATTAGGTAAAAAATAATTATTAGCAACCAGACACTAGGTTGCTAGGAAAACTGATTCAGTTTTCCTACTTGGGAAACATGTTAAGTTCTGATAAGAAGAGGAATATACATAATGAATTGTATAAATTACACAATATCAATATATGTGAACCCATCAATAGAATACTCAAGTACCTATCGTGTCACCAAGTACTAAAATTAAATTTTATAAAACACTAGAGCTTCTTCTTCTTCTTCTTCTTCTTCTTCTTCTTCTTCTTCTTCTTCTTCTTCTTCTTCTTCTTCTTCTTCTTCTTCTTCTTCTTTACCACTACAGCCCAACGTGAGACCTGGCTTCCAACACCAATCCAGTGTAACCCCTCAGTCCAGTGCCATTCTCTTATCCAGTGCCATCTCAGTGTAACCCCTCACATCCATTCTTCTGAGACCTTCTAGCACATCACCCAACCATCTTATCCTAGGTCAGCCCCTCTTTCTGCTTTTATAGACTTGCGCCCTCAGGATTTTCATTGGGATCTGCTGATTATATCTATCCGCTCTTGTCATCATGCTTCAATAGCTCATCTGTCACCTGTTTATTTCTTATTCGCCGTCCGTCATCTTATTTAACCGGGCCACAAACACGTCTTACGATCTTATTATTATTATTACTATTACTTAAACTATAGTAAGCTAAATTTCTACGCGCGCCACACACGCACACACACACACACATACGCACGCACGCACAGCTATTATTTCTTATCGTAACCACTTACTAGGTAACTAAGCAATAGTATAAACAGAAAGTGAAAACAAAATTAAGCGAATGTATGCAAACGAGTACAAATGTTTTTACTACAGATAAATTTACAGTCACAAAAGACTTGTCCACTTAGCATATAAGCGTACGTGCTGTGCAGATATGTAGTTATTATAGTTTTCGATTGGTATAATAAATCAAACGGTTGTTGTAGCCATCCAGTCTGTCTGCGGGCAGGTGAATTGTGAAACAACTGATCAATATTAATAAGCGACTATATTGTACAAACGTTCTGTTCTGTTGGTCTTATATGCGTTCTTATATTCACAATACCTGTTTGTATTTATTTAACGTTAATTAGATGCTCCTTGTGTATGTCTGTGTGTTCACTTGTTCGCATAATTCATTAATACTGCTGTGAAGATCGACGGTTACTCTCGCTATGCTGTTTAATATGTTGATTAAAGGATCACCAGCCCGAGGGGATGTGAGGAGCAAAGAGCATGCCCGTCGCCCGCTCATACGCCGCGCCCCGAGCTTCTTACACAGCTCCTGCCGCAGGGACCATACATCTCTGGAACTTAAGAGTGTAGCCTGCTACCGGCCGGCCGTGGGTGTCAATTAGTTACCTAACTGAGAGTGAGTGTACGCCGAGGCCGGGTTCAAGATTCACCTGGCACAGATTGGTTGCGACCGATGGCGGTAATGAGGTGATTGCCTTCGAAGTGGGCACAGTGGCGTTAAAACTTGCGGGAATCTGTCCGTACGGTGGCGTTCAGGGAATGGACACGCAGGGAGTATCTGATGGTCTTGTTGGAAGTCAGATAGTGGGCTTTACACGCCCATTGCAATCCTCGGTCCAAGAGTGACTGAAGATTTCGCTTATCGGTCTTAGCCAAGTAGCCCCATACAGGGATCACGTAGATAACCGTCGGCACCAAATCAGAGGATCATGAGGACATTGTGTCGAGCAATATTACTTAAGCGTTTAGAATAATTATTAGCGCGTGTAAATTTTCGAATAAACTGTCACAAGACAAATGGCGGCAATCGTGCAACCCTTCGTTTATGGTGACCCTAGAAGGGCCATGTGGCGAAAACGCTGTGGTGTATGTTCCGCCCAAACTGCGCCCGCTGTTCGTGGCGTACTGCAATCCTCCTCTTCTTTCGCCATCGGTCTGTAGAGTCCGCTGCCGGCCGAGCGACGTCCGTCGCTGGTTCGTCACAGGGCGAAGAATCCAAAGAACGTCAATTCTACTCTTCTTCCTGTTCCTTCCGGCTGGCTCCGCGTCGATGTCGTCCGATAGAGCAGAGGCGATGAAGCGCGTCCGATAGCGTGGCGATGGAGTGCGCCAAAAAATTCTAGCGGCGCTCTTTTTATGCCCTGACAGGGATCCCTGATTGGCTCGCTGCGTATTCCTCAGATGTCACGCGCCGCCAGGTGTCCATGTGTTCGCGGCGACCTCTCGGATGGTACCGAGGAGGAGATGTTTGCCTCGCTGCCGTCACAAAACATTTGAAAATTTTTATTCCGAACATAAAGTTTTTGGTAAAGGTTTCGTGGGGATTAATCTAGTAAACGGGGAAAACTAGGAAAATCAAACTTAAATTTTGTTAACCTTTTTAGTACGGAACATATAAAGAAAAGATTACGAACCGTGGAAAATGTGATAACTGGAGAAGGTGCTGTAGACTTACATTGCAGGGCACAGTTAAAAATGAAGAAATACGAGAAAGAATGAATATAGGCCTATGTATCAGTATAAACGATACAATTGATGCAAAATATTTGTAATGGTAGCCTACTGGCACGTGTGCCGTACGGGCAATGATACAGAGAAAAAGAGGGACGCCACGAATGACTCGGATAGAACGTATAAGAATGCAACAGCACAGAGAAATCGAAGGATGATGACCGAAAAAAATCGCAAATTATAGAAACTTTACAAATGCACTTTAACAAATGAACACGAGACTAAAAGATAAATAATGAAAATACAAGTCATGTAATGTTCCAGAACTGGAAAACGGAAGCCCGAGGTGTTTCTGAACTGTAGAAAGCTAGTGCAAGATAATTCCTTTAAATATCTAGAAAGCTGCATTACATCAGATGGGATATGCACTAGTGATATAAAAACAGAATTACACAAGCAAGCTGAGACTTGTTAAAGATAAAATCTCTTCTGGCGTTAAGAAAAGTGTCTTTGGAAACCAGTAAGAAATTTATAAAGAGTTTCATTTCGAGCATATGCATAAGTTATATGGCTTGGAAACCTGAACTCTAAGGAAATTGGAGAGAAGGTACTTTGAAGCTTTTGAGAACTGATGCTGGAGGAAAACTTTATGAATACCGTGGACGGAAAATGTACTTGATGAAGACAGTGCTTGAAAAAAAGGACGTCGATTGGATCAATCGTGGAAAGAAGAAGTAATACGTTTGGGCACCTCTTGGTACGCCATTCGAATTGGTTCACCACCCTGATCGAAGGGGGTAATGGTAGGGGAATGCCCATGCAGGAGTAGGCCTATATGGATGGGGTAGAAGAAGGAAGAAGGTAAGTGGTAATGAAGATTCTGTCTACGGAAAGGAAGAAATTGCAAGCAAGCAAGCAGTTTCCTAGTCTCTCCTAGTCTCCGGGTTGAGGAGAAAAGAAGAGAAAATATACATATATAAGTAGTACTAACATACAACACTAAATTTTTTGTTTTATGGTGTGTGTGTGTGTGTGTGTGTGTGTGTGTGTGTGTGTGTGTGTGTGAAACACGCGTGAGCGAGGGCCTACGCGTGTTGGATTTTACTTGCTTTCCTCCGGGGTTTTCCAGGTTACCGTGAGCGTACTAAATACCGACATATGGTATATTTTGCAGCTAATAATTACTACCTTTCAATATCATTATTATTAATTAGTTACCTTTAATTAATTATTAATTAGTTGCCTATCATTAATAATTAGCTACCTTTATCAATATTATTACCATTCAATCTTCTGCAACTTCCGGTCTGTTCTACTCTGGACAAGTGATTCTTCACAGCCTTCCTTCTGTGTGCTCTTCCGCCTTATATAAACAGTACTGGTGCATTGGCCTTCATGATAGTAGTTGTAGTATGTTTCAATGTCTACTTCCTTCACAATGGAAATGGCCTGTAGTATTGTGCCCGTCTACCGCAGTATCCCAGTATGAAGGTATGAAGTTGTAATTGACAGTAAGCTCTCAGAAAACTGAGGGCAATCAGTGATTAAAAATTTTGAACGACCGAATGACAAGTTATTATTTATCAAAATTTTTAGTTTGAAGTTATTTTAATCAATGAGAAAACGGATGTTTTTTTTTGTTCTAACCATAATAAAGTGATGAAACAAATGTTTAAATATCGTTATTAAATACAGTACGAATTGACCAAATGTTGGCATAATTATTGTTAAAAGTTGTTGGTCTGTTAGGCCGTCATCTAGTGTAAAGGAAACCGAAATCTCACACCTTGCGGAGGACTCAAAGTGGAAAGGCAGTGCGACTTGCAAGATCTCGGTTCCCACTCCACTGATGGTGGCTGCGATGGATACATCGAAATTCTGGATTACTAGGGTCTACAAGTAAACCCTGCTACAGTCTAATACCCAGGCAGTTTTTAAAAATTCTTGCACTAGATGCGACAGCTTACTTCCAACATATATGCTTAATTACACTGGAATTGATCTATCTGTTAATTTTTGGTGGCTCCAGACAAGACTCGAGTATCCAAACACTATCAACGGACAGTAGTATTCACTAGTTTCGAGGGTCGCAAAATATAACAGTGCAAACTGGTTAAACAGTTTGTTGTTTTTGCTTGTCATCTTTTGAGTACGGGATATATATATATATATATATATATATATATATTCGGGTTAAAACGTCCTGCGACGTTGTCCGATGCCTAATTGCCAATATCGCCTGTCGTTGCAGTTTTATTCGGTTAGACCTCGTACACTCATTGATCTCCTTACACCCTGTATCCATGTTACTTTTGGCCTTCCGCTTTTTCTGTTTTCCTGTATCCATTTCATCACTCTCTTTGGCAACCTCTCCTCCCCCCATTCTCTGCACGTGCCCATACCAAATTAATTGATTTTTCTCTATGTGTTCTAAAACAGTTTCTTTTATATTCATTTGTTGCTTAATTGTTTCGTTTCTGACCCGGTCTAATTTTGATGTTCTACATATTCTTCTTAAGGCGTCCATTTCTGTTGCTTCTATCTTTCTTTTCAGATGTTCTTTCATTCTCCATGTCTCAGACCCATATACTAATCATGCTCTTAATCTGTGCTCTTAATCATTGTGTTGTATATTCTCATTTTCCTTTTTTTTCTTATTTCGGTGCTCCACAGTATTCCATTTAGAGACTTAATTATTGTTCTTGCTTTGTTTACTCTACACTTTATTTCTGTATCGTCTGTTCATTTCCTTGTTAAAATTTATTCCCAGATATTTGTAATTCTCACATTTTGCTACAATTTCACCGCTTTCCAATACTATGTCGGTCGTGTCCTCTCCTATACATAAATATTGTGTTTTTTCCACAGTCATCTGCAGTCCCTATTTTCCGTATTCTTCCTTCAGTTTGCGTGCCATGTATTCTAAGTCATCTTTGTCATTTGCGTATATTACTTGATCATCTGCAAACTGAAGTGTACTTGATCGACAGGTGTCATCGTCGATTTGGATGCCCATTCCACTGCATTTCTTTTTCCAGGTTGTTAAATCTTTGGCGACAAATATATTTTAAAAATTGTTGGGGAAATGCTGCATCCCTGTCGCAGAACTTTGTTGACTGTAAAGTGTTCTGATATTTTATTCCTTAATTTCACTGCTGATTTCATGTTATTGTATAAGTTTTGGACAGCCTTTACGAGGGTATGATTGATGTTGGTATTTTGAAGCACTTCCCATAGTTTTGATATTGGTATGTTATCATAGGCTTTTTGCAATTCTATAAACATTAAGTACATTGGTCTATTTCTTTTCTTCTCTATAACTTGTTTCAGTGAAAACACGTTGTCTGTACAAGACCTACCAGCCCTAAACACACTCTGCTCTTCCTCTTCGTAATTTGCATATTCCTGTTCTATCATGTCTCTTATTATTCTTGCATATACCCTGCTTATTGTATTTGTTACCGATATTCAACGACAATTGTTGCATTTTAATTTGTTTCCCCTTTTTTGTGTATTGATGTAATGTAAGCTGTTTTCCAGTCTTCGGGTACATTTTCACCACTGATGTATTTTGTAAATATATATGACAGAGACATGAAGAGTTTTTCAGTTCCATTTTTTAGTAGCTCAGCATTGATTCCACCTGGCCCAGGGGATCTTCCATTTCTGAATTGTTTGATTGTATTTTCAACTACTGTTGTATCTATCTGTATTTCTTCTCCTTCAATTGAGTACGGGATACCACCGGAAATTCTAAATTCCTTTTAACCGTCATCGTCGCCATCATCATCATCATCATTACTTCACTATTATTAGCACCCATCAACTCACTTCGCAGCAAGTTCCTTCTTAGTGAGTCTCCAGTCATTTGTTTCCTGTGTACATCCTTTGTATACCAGTACTCAATAACGGCCGGGGACAACATTGTTAGAATTATTATTATACTTCCTGGCCGTGGTCGGCTGTTGTTAGAAACACACGTTTCGGCCCCACCTGTGGAGGCCATATTCAGTGTCGGAAAAACGATTAGCAAGGTATCCGACAAATTCACCCGAGTCTTATAGTCTCTGCCCCAGTACCAGTATGAATTGGCGGACACCTTGCCAATCGTTTTTCCGACACTGAATATGGTCTCCACAGGTGGGGCCGAAAGGTCTGTCCATAATAACAGTCGGCCACGACCTAACAGACCTGATAATAACACATCTAAAAGTATTCAATCAGTTTATACCTCGAATCTAAAGGTCTGTGTTCGTGGTGTTCTTGTACGTGTTTGTCTCCGCAAACCAGCACACGTCGTGACCGTCCGCTAATTTCTCTCCTAACCAAATGCCTGCCTACATCCTGGCTACATTGTTTCCCTACTTATGTAAACAGTATCGTCTATTATATTTCTTTACGTATGCATTTAGTAGTTGCCCTAATTCTACCGTAGGCGTTTCCTTTAGTTCAATAAAAAGAAATTTACCATAAAACGTTAATTATTCGTTTCCTTTTCCTTTCATTCGATAACACTCCGATACTGAGTCTCACTTACTTATTACGCGAATATGTTTATGAATGACATAACAGAGAAATGCGAGTAGGCTGTGTAAAGGAAAAGGTGTGCAGAATTTTGATTAGTTAAATCGGTAAGTAGAACACGACGATTGACAGGACGTATTGGACTGAAGCCAACTTGGCCAGCCGACTTTACAACGCTTCCAAAACTAATAACTCACATCGCTTTTGATTACTGAATTGGTTGCATAACTTAATCGACTTTCTACAATATTTTCGTAGTCATCGACTTCGGATGATCTGTTATGACGTGGCTTTATTTACGTAAGAATTCTTATAGCAGCGACCGTGGATAGAATAAATAGAGGTGGTATTACACACGGTTAGTTTTACTGATTCAATTTTGCTGACTCAAGGAAAATTGAGAGGCTGACGTTCTAATCGGTCAACCTTGCTTACGATCTTCCTTAATGAGAATCCCCACTCCGTCGCTCCGAAATTGGCGGGCAGGGCTGTCCTTGTCTTTAGCAGTGTAGTGCTCGCCAAAAGTGTGTGAGCCTTTGGTGAAACTGATGCTATTATTGGTGTTTGTGGTGTGATAATCGTGTTAGCTTGCTAGTCAACAGCTTCGGGTGGATGAACTAGCAAGCGGTAGGGCACCTCATTGTCCTGGGGTTGAGAAATCGGCCCCGAAGGCGGATGAACTAGTTACTAGTCCAACTGCATTGGGATGTAGAAGGCAACGGGAAACCGCTACATTAAAGTTCGTTTAGATGTCTCTAGTAATATCGTCATCATATATTATCATCAATATTGTTCAAGGCAAAATCATCCGGAGCTTCAAGTTCCCCAATCAGATATCCGGGGAGGGGGGACAGTTTTGAACAGTTATGAAGTAAAAAGAAAATTTAATATAAACACAGACGTGAAAATATGCACTAGGAATGCGAAAACAATGGCCCAAACCGGGAAAATACATAATGTCATCCAAGAAATGAGAAGAATGAATATCGCAATCTTGGGAAGAGTTGGGTGACCGAGAATATCATGGCTGAGAAATTTAAGGACCTCGTTTGGCATGAATACAATTGACTTATTCCGTACAGCACTGCAGAAAGTTAAACTAGCCTGCATGGTATCCAACATCCGAAACGGATAGGAACTATCAGAAAAACCGTGTTAGACAGTGTGTTTTTTTTTAATAAGAAAAAAAGGAGCGCGTATGGTCTAAAAATCTACTTCAGAAAACGCAATGTGTTATCGCATACTAGTGTAATAGTTTCTGAACAAGATGACGATGAATTTCTTAATTACCGCAGAATGGACGAAGACACATGCAAATGCTTAGTAGCTGCTGTCTCCGATCAGCTCACCAAAAAGAATTGATGAGAGAATCTACAACACCTCACGATAAAAGATACAATCCCGCCTTTCTGGCAACAGAACAACCCTACTGAAAACGACAATCTTATGTCAGCAAAATTGTCGTTCTATTACACCCTCAATCTTTCTCACTATTTTACCTAAAATATGAAGACCAACCTGATTTTCTAAAGTACAATTGAGTAAGTAAAACTGAATAAAAAACTAAATTTTGAGCTATTACATGCTCAATTTTTCTTGAGTAAGTAAAACTGAATCAGCAACGTTGACCGTGTATTACCGTGTAATATAGGCATTTTGTTTATAAAAAAAATTATCAACGGCGTCCAGAGGACATTGGTCCAACCGCACTCTTGCCAAAGTGGGGTGTCATTGGTTCGAATCGACTTCAATATGAATCGTTTTAGACCACTTAACGTGCAGGCAAAGTCCGGGCTCACTGACCCCTAAAGGGTATGTGCTGGAGATGCAAAGACAATCCAGACGGGGAGTAACCATATTGGTGTACTGGTACGTGCAAATTGTTCCTGACCGTCTGTTATTCTTCCAACAAGGAAACAGAAGAGGTGGTGATCTTAACTTCTAACGAAATGGTTTAACGAGGTTAGTAACATTTACTGTACGCGATTCAAAGCACCTGTGCCTGCGTTGTTACAAGAATCTATGTTTTGTGTGTAGCGAACGACTTGAGTTCCAGTTCTGTCAACCTTCCCCACGTCTCGTTGGAACTGTATCTTCTTTATGCCTTGGAAGGCTATGTTTTTTTTCAGTATTCGTGGTCACTGTAGGACACTGGTTCATATCTGGCCCGGAGAACTAAAATGTTGTGTTTATATCTGACTAACGACGACAACTTTAATAAAGTACCTATATACAGTTTTAACATACAGTATTTTTCCGCCTGTAACAGATGGGAAGAGGAGAGGCAAATCCTGGAAAATTAGCGGGACAGATCTCACTCGAAAATATCATCGGACTAATGCTACAAAGCGAACACCACTGGGATCATGTGGTGGCCTACATAGAGAAAGTACTAAGGCAAAAGAAGGGAGAAAAAAAAAGATCTTTCTAGGACCGCTGACAGAAGTGCAGAAAACAGGTAACGTGGACCAGCTAAAGGTTTAAAATAGATGAATATCCACAGGGCGAAGAACAAATGCAACCACCTTGAAGTATTCTGAAAGCGGAGTCCCGAGGTGGGTGCATGCCTCGGACAAAAAGGTTTGTGGTTTTGGTGGGTGCGAGTGCCACACACCGTAGGAGTGAGGACCTTACTGCTATAAACATTAGTTTTCCGCAGTTTCCTTGTAAAAAAAAACATACAGTATCAGACCATCCTACGAATCTAGTCTTATGAATCTTGAAGCGCAGGGCCTGGTCACCAATAAAACAACAGTAGGTGATAGAATAGAAACATATAGGTTAAAATCGTTTTACCGTAAATATCGTTATGCCAATGAAAATGTGCGAAAATGAGTCATAATTACAGTAGTTAAGGAATGGTTTTCTTTATAAAGAAATAGAAGGATTCAGAGTATTGCTACTAAAACTACTAGGTGTATGTTAAAAATTACCAAACCACAGTGATATCTGCAGGACATGCAAAAGAAGAGGCGGAAACAGCAGATCATTTAATAACAGGATGGTCTAGCTTAGCGAACACTGAGCACTTACAAAGGAACAATATTATACCAAGCACTAACTCTCATAAAGAATAAAGTACCTCATTACATTTATCAGCAGTCTTAGAGAAAATATTGTTAGACTATGTTATGATCTCCAATACGTGCGAGGAAAGAATATCAGTAAATATACAGTATATATTTTTGCATTATCTTAAAAATAACAAAAACCTGGCTCACCGACATTGCGCACCGTGCAAATTATAATGCCAATGAATCTGAAAGAGAGAAAACGAAATACGCTCCACTTGCTCTGAAAGAAGGTTCAAAAATTAACAGTCTGTTACAGTAATGTAACATATAAGGACAGACAGAGGTCTTGAAAACAAAACCTGAAAATGAATCCTTTCAATCTGGAATTAAGTGTAAAAAGTAAAACAGTTACTGTTCAAAAAATCGTCATCTTGGAAACATGGCGAATGATACGAACACACTTAAATATGACAGCGTAAACGTTGTGCTAGAGTTTGTCGTATAGGCCCTCTAACACAGATAAGCAATGATAATAGCAATATATGTAACAAGAAGAAGAAGAAGAAGAAGAAGAACAACAACAACAACAACAACAACAACAACAACAACAACAACAACAACAACAACAACAACAACAACAACATAATAATAATAATAATAATAATAATAATAATAATAATAATGTTGCGAGACCTTAATTCAAAGATTTGTAGGTGGCCTTGTAGCCGTGCTCTGAAGCCTCAAATCGCTGTTGATCGCTTCCCTCCCTTTTAAAGTCTCTGTTCCATTTTTAACCTATATTTAAAATGCCACATAACCTGTGAGCCTCGTTTGATTTTGCCCTGTAATCTTCTAGAGTACAGTATAGAGAACATGGCCGTAGTCATATATTGTATTGTTTCTAATCAAGTGCTCCAGCAATGGACGTATTCATTTAGTAAGGGTTTTCCTCAGTTTTTAATAATGATTATGTAGCAATAGCAACACAAATATCAGAAACAAATAATTTATTCAGTACTTTATATTCTCAGCTGAAGATAAGTAGACTACATTTGAGAAGGCAACTGTGCAGACAAATGGAGGGAAGGTAGACATCCGGTTAGCAGTTACTGTTTTAATCATCTCCGGTGAGAATAGCATTTAGAGATATAATGAGTAAAATATTACACATTTACGACTATGTACCATCTAATATTTTTTATTCGATAATGAAATTTCTTATAAAACTTTAAGAGCATAGAAAAACAAATGCAAAGAAATAGGTTTTCTTTAACTCGTAACAAATAATACACCTTACATTTTGCGGACAATGAAACAAAAACCGTTTAAGATTACAGTGATATAGAATACACGATCAGGAAGCTAATTGAGAAATGTGAAAGGAAGGAAGCAATGGAAAATTCGTATTGCATTATGGGATCTATCCGCAACATGCGCATGTCACCGGATTGAGGAAATCCGGTCATCACGCAATAGAAAGTAGAAGCCAGCCTATGATCTTTTAGCCAGGATAATAAATCTTTTTCAGTCTGTAGTACGTCCTCCTTCGAGACTTCGGAGTTTTTAAATCCATAATAGTGAGTTTCCGAGCCTCAAATTTTACTTTCGCTACTTTGGAAACTGTGTTCCATAGGGACTGGACTGTGCAGGTTTACTACACATGAGTAGGGAACACACCTCACAACTGTTGGTTTGCAAACTTTCTGCCCTTATACACCTTTATATACGCACAAACAAACAAATCTAATTTTGTTTAAGACTAGCACTTAGAATCCAGAACTGAAAGTGCCTGAATTGGCTTTCTAATTATTACAAAAGACGACTGAGCACTCGAGTAAACAGTTACCGGTACGTCTTGATCATAAAAAATCCCCCTTTGTGGAGCAAAGTTAACTACAAAGATAATTTACCTCTCCAACTTTACACAGGCAACTAAATTTTAAAATTAATTAGATAAACATATGAAGCGTACACAACTTCGCCCATAGTTTTGCAATTAGTAAAAATATACAAAACAACATAAAATAATTCCAGCCGGTTTTTTTCCTCTGTTGAAATATTCGAGTAAACTAAATTTTACATGTGAGTGTTACCAGCTCCTCGCACAACCTCCAAGCTGGAGGACTAGGGGCGTTGATTTCCGGGGACACAACCCCTATACCGGCCGCCTTTTTTACGGCTGATGAGCCCGGTCTGTCTATTGCTAATTTTGGTTGGTCCCGGCTATTTTATTTCACCGGTACCCCTCAGCCCATGAGGAGCCAGCGAACATTAAGGTCGTAGTTGTCCCGACTGTAGTGTATGGGTGTGAAACATGAACTATTGCAAAAAATTATTTAAAAAATACAAGCCTAGGAAATGAAATTTTTAAGTGCAGTTAAGGGATTTAGTTTGAGAGATCATTTTCGAAACGACGACAGAAGGAAAGACCTGAAGTTACAGTCGGTTCTGGAGAGAATAAAGGAATGCAGGTAGAATTGGAAGTCCCATGTGGAACGTATGGTAGACACGCGTATTCCTAATCAAGCGTATGAATATAGGCCAGTAGGAACGAGAGATCTTGGAAGACCTGGAAAAAATGGTCAGATACTCTGTGAAGTCGGACGGGCAATAGCCCAAGCCATGTAGTGAAGAAGAAGAAGAAGAAGAAGAAGAAGAAGAAGAAGAAGAAGAAGGAGAAGAAGGAGAAGAAGGAGGAGAAGAAGGAGGAGAAGAAGAAGAAGAAGAAGAAGAAGAAGAAGAAGAAGAAGAAGAAGAAGAAGAAGAAGAAGAACAAAATAAAATAAAAATATTTTGGGCTCATCATTCTACGCCAGTTATAATGTCATGTTCTAGGTTAGTACAAGTTACATCATTGTAAAAAAAAAACCACTGGTTGCTTACTAACAATAATTATATTCGCTTTGTTGATATTAAGTGCAAAGACTGATCCTATGTGAGAGTCAACTTTTTTTTTTATAAAATCTGTAATTAATGAATGGAATCAGCTGTCAACAAATAATGGTGTGGCAGTGAACGAACTGTTCTTAGTAAGCGAGAAGTACAACCGATGATGTTAAGTAAATGAATGAATTAGGTAATTTGCATGTAAGGCGAGGAGTTTGCGTAAGCGACAAATTGCTGTTCGCTTGTCGTTAGTGGAGCACTTAAACGTAACACCTTCAATGCTGTTGAAAGAGGAATTGTTTCATAATCTCCCAGATGCGACCCATTACTTAAACGTTGTTAAAAATGTAACAAGTACGATGTTTGCAGTACACTTGTTTGCAATAGACACTCAAACAATTTTCTTCGTCTCAGGATCTCATCTCCTGTTGAAGGCAGAAGAGACTTATAGCAATTTGTATTTTATTTACAGTAGCTTTAAATTACAGGAACGTAATTCAAATCGGTCTCTCAAGTTTCTTAGCCAGCAGATGTGACGTATTCATATACTTCTTGCCTTTTACTTTAACCCATTATTAAACTTATAATAATAATTCTGTAGCATCGTTCTGTCACATCGCACGGTTTCTATAGTAATATCTCTCCTCGTACTGTCTTATTTCTATAATTTTTGTGATTCTTGTGTTTTGTTCTTCTTCTTCTTCTTATTATTATTATTATTAAATTTGGCAAAGTCAAACAATATAAATGTAAATTTTCCTTGTTTTCACCTACTCTGACATCTTATGAGGGTGTTGTAACTATTACACATACTAAACATTTCCTGATTTTGTTACAGTTGTTGACTTTAACACAATGGTTGTTGTGTTTTTGTGTTTGTGTGTTTTTGTGTTTTTATAATCTCTTTGTGTCTGAAGTTTTAGCATTCTGAAGTTTTTACAAAAAATGGATCACAGTTTCAATGCTTCAACCCGTTCCCCAATCTGGAGGTGTGGGTAATTTGTCTATTGGTAGACGGCCGCAAGATCGCGGCTGTTGGAGGAAATGATTACAGGAGGTCAAGGGAGCTGAGAGCTCGGGCTATAGATCACAGGGAAAGAAGGATAAATAATTTCTTCTCAGGATGATTTTTCTCTATCATTTGGCGACCTTACATAAAATCGTAAGAAGGAAAATGTACGGAACCATAGTAAAGGGTATGGACGGTATAAGAAGCGGTATAAGAAGAAAGTAGAAGAGCTGGTGAGAAATGGATTTAGAGAGCTGCTAAGAAAAATTACTAGACAAGGGTGAGAAACAATACTATTAGAGATACCATGGGAGTTAAGGAAACTATAACACTGAAAACAGTTTTACTGGACATTCAATGTGTTACGAAGGCGTCGGACGAACGGGTGATGTCTAATTATCAACGCCAAGCGTACCCATCAAGAAGGAAAAGGAAAGAAAGAATGACCGTAGAGTGCGGGTAGACAATATTTGAAGGGCTCTGAGCAGGAAAGGAAAAAAGCAATGTAAACCCTAAATAGAGAAGAATGGTGATTAAACTTGGAAATCGGAAGCCAACAATCTATACAAACGCCTTTAAATATTTCCTTTGAAACAAGTACACTAATCAACAAGGAGACCCGTAAATGTATTTTTCTAAACATGAGAAGTACACGCACACAATAATTATAAATGAACTTGACACTAATAAGATAGAAATTATTATTTACAACACTTCTCCAGCAATAAAAAAACACGCACCTGTTTTTGCAATATTTAAATACTCTGCCAACAAGTACTATTTATCTGCATAAGATGAATATATGCTAATAATAGTAGTAATGCATTTGAACGTTGTGCGGTGTATAGTTTTTCATTACATGTTTGTGCTAATGACTGTAGTAGTAGTAGTAGTAGTAGTAGTAGTAGTAGTAGTAGTAGTAGTAGTAATAGTAGTAGTAGTAGTAGTAGTAGTAGTAGTAGTAATAGTAGTAGTAGTAGTAGTAGTAGTAGTAGTAGTAGTAGTAGTAGTAGTAGTAGTAATAGTAGTAGTAGTAGTAGTAGTAGTAGTAAATCATTAAGAGTAGTGTATGTAATGTAGCAAATGCACAAATGCAGTGAGTAGAGGTTAAAAACATAAAATATAGGTTACGAAAGAAACAGGAAGTTATTACTGAATCCAGAATAATCGTATGATAAGTACAGTGCTCCCTCATCAACCATGGGAATTATGTGCCAACAAAACGTAGTGGTTGGTAAATCTGCGGTTGACGAAGTTATTCTTTCGTGGTTAAAAAGTTTAGTTAAAAACAAAATCAGAAACAAAGAGAAAAATATAAAATGTGAATAATAATTAAATAGACAATACTGTTCAAACGTATAAAACCAGTACAATGATTTCGAACAACCGCTAGTTAGGGCGTATTTAAGTTATAGGAATTTTGAAAATGTTTTAAATTGCACTATTACAAAGAAAAGCTGCTAAAAGAAGGAAAATCTATTGACAGTTTCTTATGATTTATTGACAGTCAGTCTTGATTTATAAATTACTGAAATTTTCAAATAAAATGTTTAAACAATATTAGACCTAATCATACGGAGAATTTGAAAACAAACCTTTAATCGAATGAATTTTTAATCAGTGTATAGAAATTAATATTTTTGAAAGGGTAAGAAACACTGCTACCAAGGAACCGTATCTGACTTGCTACCAGAGGAATAAAACGAAAAAATAAACTTCAACAAAAGATCTTAATTTTACTTTTTTTAAATTCTAAAACTGTTTGTACAGAAGTTACAAATTCATCAAAATCCCGTTTGAATTTATACTTCTTTCGATTGTAAGGTCGACGTTGGTCATAAACTAAACAAGACTATTTGCAAAATTAATTCTTTGCTAACATTTCTTGAAGACGTTTTACTCTTTCCTGTGTTCAGAAAAACAATGTGAAACTGACTAACTAAAATGCAGAAAGAATGCACTAAGTATCGCAGATGCTTACATTACACTGTTTGAACATACACATTCAAATTCCATGATTGAAGGTGTTACAGTTGGCAATGTATTGATATGTTTGAAAGAAACTCTAACAACAATTATATATTATTCCTTATAAAATTAAAATGTGAATACAATACACTTTGGTCTAGAATGTATAGAAAAATGGTAATAAAAGAAACACAGCTAAACCACGTGCTGTCTACCGACCATCAAGTCATTGTTGCAGAAGGCAGAGAAAAATCCACAATCAGTTTAGACTGACATCCGCAAAGAAGTAGTAAAAGAGTACCCAAATTGAGTCTTAGTATAAAGTAAACTAAAACGTAATACACGATTAATTGCCTAGACCAGTGGTTCCCAAACATTTCAGTCCGCGGACGTCCCTCAAAAAAATTAAAAATTTCACGGACCCCGTCGGAGTTATGAAATAAAACACACAATAACTATGATACAAACTTAATTTCAAAATATTAAAATAAAACTACTTAAAACAAATTTACACATAAAGTTCAATCAAGAGTGTATTACAAGTAATATAATACCTAAATATGCCTTCATCAAAATAAACAGAAAATCAGAGACTGCAATGAAAATCAAAAGGCGTGCTGAAACAATGTGGATGAGAGAGGAACTTAAATATTTGTATAAAAAGAAAGCAAAATTAAACAGAGATTTATATATGACTCATTTAAAACTACTTGATAGCATTCATGTGGCCCTACTAGATAACACAATCCAGGTTATCAACAAATACGTTCATGACGTACTGCAAAGTGTTTATCAAAAACAAAAGATTAAACTTCAAGCTCTTAAACATAAGCAGATAAGGGAGGAGGACTTCGCATGTAAACACAAGTTCTACACGCGTGTCTCAAATTTGACGAGTATACAATTCACATCTGATGAAAGAGATGTTCTTAACAAGGGGCTAAATTATAATATTCCTTATATCGGTAAGACCACATGATTCGAGAAATTATTAGTGCAGAGGCAGCCGTAAAAACAATACCAAACCAGACTTTACAAAATGAAACCCGTGCCGTAATTAATAATAGCTTGAATAAATGCCTAAAAACTATAACAAATAATGAAAAGCTCTGTAAAGTTAATCAAAGATACTTGAAAGAAAATAAAACCTTGAAACATATAAAAACTAAATTGATAGATAACAATGCACTGATTACAAAGGCTGATAAGGGGAATACCGTAGTCGTAATAGACAGAGACGAATACACATCAAAGGTTAATGAGTTCATATCAAATAATAATATTATAATGATACAAATGGACCCAACAGCAGAGTTCGTCAAACTTTTGAATAATAAAATTAACCTATGTACACGGCTGTTTGATAACGCCACACGCCGTGCACTAAAACCCATTAACGCAGAAGCACCACAATTTGTTGGCCTACCAAAAATCCATAAGACCAATATACCGATTAGGCCATTGATAAATTTCACAACTGCGCCGAGCTACAACGTCAGCAAAAAACTTGCAGTGAAAATAAAAAACAGTATAAAGATAAGTAATAACCATAGTATAAAAAATAACATTGACCTTGTTAACAAATTGAAAAGCATTAAATTACGACCTAATTATAAAATAGCATCTTTTGACATTGTTGACTTGTATACGAATGTCCCTGTTCAAGAATCTCTCACTATCCTTAAAGAAAATCTTATTAACGCCAAAATATGTAACTTTGAAGAAATCAATGATTTAGTTAATTTACTGGAAGTTGTACTTGACCAAAATTATTTTACATTTAATAATAATTATTACATCCAAAAAAAGGGCCTAGCCATGGGGTCACCTTTATCTGGTTTATTAGCTGACATATACTTAAACCACTATGAGAATACATATTTGCTCAATAACGTAAATAAACTTTCCAAGAAAATAATATCATATACACGTTATGTTGATGATACGTTTATAATTTTTAATGGCACAATACGTCAAATAGAAAATATGAAATTATACATAGAGTCAATAAAAACATACAGTTCACACTTGAGACGGAAATAAATACTAAACTTAACTTCCTCGACCTGACAATTACAAGACTAGATGAAAAATTTCAATATCAAATATACCGAAAACCGACAACCACGGATCTCACGATAAATGCTGAATCACATCACCCCTTTTCTCAGAAAATGGCAGCTTATCATAGTTTAATACATAGGTTACTTTCCATACCATTAGAAGACAAAGATTTTCACGAAGAACTGAACACGATCAAATACATACCTAAAGCCAATGTTTATAAAAGCTCAATTGTGGATAATTTAGTCAAGAAACACAGAAACAAGAAAAACAACATAGAATTACAAGAAAATAATAGAAATAAAGTTAGATATATAGCATCAGAATATGATAAAACCCTACCCAAAATTTTAAACAAAGTATTCAGTGGGATAAATATAAAAATGGCTTACCGAACTAATAATAACATTAATAAGTTACTCTTACCTAAACATTCAAAATCGGTTGAGGACAGGACGGGCGTTTATAAGATAATATGCAATGACTGTGACAGCTTTTACATTGGCCAAACTAGTAGACCTTTTAAAAAACGATTCAGAGAACATTTACCTAAAAAATAATTTAGTAAAACAGTGTCAAATTACGCGCGCCATCTGATGGACAAAAACCATAGTTATACTGATTTCACAACGAACTTTCAACCCCTCCATATATGCAGAAAAGGAAATCATATGAATGCTATCGAAGAATACGAAATATATAAGGCTTACAAAAATAAAAAAACAGAAGAAGTCATCAGTTGAATTTCCAGTCAAATCTATTATACGACACAGCGATAAGAATACAGAACAAAGTCCATAGTGTACGACATATAACAACATGAACACTGCAGTCGACTATAGCATGTCGTGGTGCGCACCACCGATATCGCGTGCGTCTCAAGTTTGGGTATTTTATGTGTGTTTTTTATGTTTATATTATATTTATTGTTATGTGTAAGATTGTATATACAGTGTTTTTAATATTTTAACGATCGACGAACTTCAACAAGGGATATTCCTGATGATGGGGCATATGTCCCGAAACGCGTTGAATTAAATATAGAGAAAAGGCCACCAGACGGACAAGAAAAAGGTAAACTATTTTACTAATTATATATGATACAAACTCTTATATTTTAATTAAAATGTATTAAAATAAAAATTCTCTTAACTTGCAAAATTATGATATTAATGTTATCAAACATAGTTGAATATGAACAATGAAGCTGCTTTTGAACAATTAGCTCTGCAATATTAGGTTCAATGTTTGATAATTTCAATATTAAGTCACTCTCGACATCGAGTTTATTTCTTAACATTGCCAAACTCGGCTCAATCTTTCCAGCCATACGTGTGAAAACTCAGGTACTTAGGAGTAAAACCAGCTACACGGAAAACGTTTTGCTTAGATACAGTGCTTATACGTTGTAACATGACATTTAGAACAACATAATATCTTACCTGACTTAATGAAGACTTTGATTAAGAAGCTAACAAGAAGAACAATATCTTCAAGGATGATAGTGAAGAAGAACGACTAACAATTTCAGACTGATTAGTAAGACAACTGACCGTACCCAAATTAATGATTTAGGCTAAGTGATGCAGACATCTTCAAACCCCAACTATGACATGAATTTTAGTATTGACCAAACAAAGAATTGTAAAGACAAACAGTTTATGAACCAGGACTATAAAGAAACAAATGGTTTCAGTTGATGTATCATTAAATCCAGACAATCAAAATACAAAGTGAGGGATAATAGACCCAAACATATAATATTATGTAAGAGAAATATTGTTAAATAATTAAGTTAATCAATGTAACAAAAATATAGATACACATGATTATAGATACAAGAACCATACAAAAAGTGTCACATATAGAGTTCATAGAGTTGTCCTGTAAACAACAAATTATAACATGGTCACAATTACATTCATAACAAGAATAAAACACAGATAAACAGTAAATGTAACAAGGTTATTAGAACTGTGTGTGAGGTAGAGCAACAGTGTTCACTTTATTGTAATTTTTGTAACACAAAACATCAGTAAGTATACGGATGTTTAAACCCATATGAATAGTCAATATGACATGGACAGTGTCAGAATAAGTCATAAATTATCTGACAAAGGACTAAATAATTAGTATAGGATTTGTTTTGTTAAATGTGCATGTTTTATGTTATAGCACAGTGTTTTATATAATAGTATTTGTGTTGTGTTTTTTGTATGTGACAGATGATACAGTCAGTTTAAAGGAATGCCAATTTTATGATATTAATTCCATTTTTTGTTTATGTTGTGTTAAAAAATATACCAATAGAGCTGATGTTAAACCATGGTAAATTAATTAAACAAGCAGAATGGACTATATAGAGATGTTTTGTTAAAGGTCAAACACCTATACAGTTTGAGTAGAAAACAACTATTTGTGCAAGGAGTTGGTATAATCATAGCCATGTGGACATGAATTTAAATATTAGGATAATATATATTTTGTGTTCTTACAATGACGTTATATGTTAAACCATTTTGATGAGTGTTAGAAGTTAATTTAATTGTTAGAGATGTTATAACATGATGATGAAAATAATACTATTACATAGGCCAGGTGAAACCAAATTTAGTAAATTTTGAACAATTATGTTAGAAAATTTGTAAAGCAAATGTGAAAGGGTTGATGTATTTATAGGTAATAATGTATACACGGAATATAGAACCAAAATAACACATATCAAGTTATTTAAGAAAATTCCGAATAACAAAATTGTAACATCCATAGTTCTTAAGCAAAAATAGGCATGTTTGGTGTCTAAATATAACACATGTGAAGATCAAAATAATGCTGATAATGGTTTTAAACTCCCATTCAGTATAGAAAAGTTACGTTAGTTTAAAGATTTTGAACAAATTTAGATTCTGAAATAATAAAAGTTTATGACAATGTCTATTCAAATTGACCAACCAGGTTCCAAGTTTACCCTTAGCAACCAGAAATTTCGGATAAATAAAATGAGACTTCTTTGACAACGATCTTAGCAGATAGACGCGTTCTTAAATCGTCTTACATTATATGTTATAAAGTGTGAAAAAACAATACCAATAGATAAATACTGTTAGAAGTACACTATACAAACATTTTGCAACAACAGAAGACTACCCATTAGATGGATGAGAAGGAATAATAACCAGAAAGAAGATTTGACGTGGACGAGGGACGAGAAGAAGACCTGACGTGTACGTGGAACCTATTTACAACCAAGAAAAGTACAAGAAGAGGATTTGGTGATCTGACATCTCATTATATCGTACTTCAACACATACACTTGTATACACGTATTTTAAGCAATAATCAACTGAATTACAGACACCATATAACACGAACACTAGAAACAACCACTAATAACACCATATAAGACTAACACCTTTCAATCACAACAAGAACCTTTAATTCACTTAATAAATATCAAAGCCTGATATAGACATAACCTTTTTAAAACCGGCAACCACTATACGATTTCTGTGTGCACCTATCACTCTAACGTTGTAATATCCCATGATTGTGAACTTGTATTTTGATTAATAGTGTAATATTTTGTATAATTATAAATCCCCGAACCATATACGCCCTGAGATAATTGATAAATTTTTATTTAAAACGTTAACAAAGAGCATTGTTTTGATCTAAGGAAGAAATACTGAACAGCTACTGCTGCCAACTGGTAAAGAAGACTTATATTTTGTACTACAATTGCAATTATTCTGTTTAAAAATTATTAAAACAAGTTAACCAGTGTTTTTTCCAAATAAAGGATTCCACAAGGATATATGGTTGATGATAATTGTGAGTCATTATTATTGCCGTTACATTTAGTAAATAGAATTCACAGGTTGTAGCTGACCCGATAGTTGGCATCGGTGAGTGACGTCACGTAAAAGAAGCAGCGTAGTGGGAGTAAGCGGCAATTTACGAAATTATTCGCCGTTCGACATAATACATTTATAATTTACATCGACGACTCCAGTGCGAGTTTGTCGCTACATCATTTATCCATATTACAAGTCGACATTTCTAACGGACGGTGTATTCAAGTGCACGCTACATAAATACAAGTAAACTGATCCACAATAACATTGTATGTAACGAAATATTCTCTGGTTACGAATAGACGAACCCGAGGCGAGGCTACATCTCGAACTATACCTCTTTTAAATATCGTTACAAATTGGCGCCCAACTTGGGCGCCAATTTGTAACGATAATAAAAGGGGGGAGGAGTTTCGTTGTCGGGTTACTTACGATCGAGATGTAGCCTCACCTCGGGTTCGTCTATTTGTAACCAGAGAATGTTTCGTTACATACTATGTTATTGTGGATCAGTTTACTTGTATTTATGTAGCGTGCACTTGAATACACCGTCCGTTAGAAATGTCGACTTGTAATATGGATAAATGATGAAGCGACAATCTCGCACTGGAGTCGTCGATGTAAATTATAAATGTATTATGTCGAACGGCGAATGATTTCGTAAATTGCCGCTTACTCCCACTACGCTGCTTCTTATACGTGACGTCACTCACCGATGCCAACTATCGGGTCAGCTACAACCTGTGAATTCTATTTACTAAATGTAACGGCAATAATAATGACTCACAATTATCATCAAACATATATCCTTGTGGAATCCTTTATTGGGAAAAAACACTGGTTAACTTGTTTTAATAATTTTTAAACAGAATAATCGCAATTGTAGTACAAAATATAAGTCTTCTTTACCAGTTGGCAGCAGTAGCTGTTCAGTATGTCTTCCTTAGATCAAAACAATGCTCTTTGTTAACGTTTTAAATAAAAATTTATCAATTATCTCAGGGCGTATATGGTTCGGGGATTTATAATTATACAAAATATTACACTATTAATCAAAATACAAGTTCACAATCGTGGGATATTACAACGTTAGAGTGATAGGTGCACACAGAAATCGTATAGTGGTTGCCAGTTTTAAAAAGGTTATGTCTATATCAGGCTTTGATATTTATTAAGTGAATTAAAGGTTCTTGTTGTGATTAAAAAGGTGTTAATCTTATATGGTGTTATTAGTGGTTGTTTCTAGTGTTCGTGTTATATGGTGTCTGTAATTCAGTTGATTATTGCTTAAAATACGTGTATACAAGTGTATGTGTTGAAGTACGATATAATGAGATGTCAGATCACCAAAATCCTCTTCTTGTACTCTTCTTGGTCGTAAATAGGTCCTAAGTACACGTCAGGTCTTCCTTCTCGTCCCTCGTCCACTTCAAATCTTCTTTCTGGTTATTATTCCTTCTCATCCATCTAATGGGTAGTCTTCTGTTGTTGCAAAACGTTTGTATAATGTACTTCTAACAGTATTTATCTATTTGTATTGTTTTTTCACACTTTATAACATATAATGTAAGACGATTTAAGAACGCGTCTATCTGCTAAGATCGTTGTCAAAGGAGTCTCATTTTATTTATCCGAAATTTCTGGTTGCTATGGGTAAACTTGGAACCTGGTTGGTCAATCCGAATAGACATTGTCATATACTTTTATTATTTCAGAATCTAAATTTGTTCAAAATCTTTAAACTAACGTAACTTTTCTATACTGAATGGGAGTTTAAAACCATTATCAGCATTATTTTGATCTTCACATGTGTTATATTTAGACACCAAACATGCCTATTTTTGCTTAAGAACTATGGATGTTACAATTTTGTTATTTGGAATTTTCTTAAATAACTTGATATGTGTTATTTTGTTTCTATATTCCGTGTATACATTATTACCTATAAATACATCTATCCCTTCATATTTGCTTTACAAAATTTCTAATATAATTGTTCAAAATTTACTAAATTTGGTTTCACCTGGCCTATGTAATAGTATTATTTTCATCATCATGTTATAACATCTCTAACAATTAAATTAACTTCTAACATTCATCAAAATGGTTTAACATATAACGTTATTTTAACAACACAAAATATATATTATTCTAATATTTAAATTCATGTCCACATGGCTATGATTATACCAATTCCTTGCACAAATAGTTGTTTTCTACTCAAACTGTATAGGTGTTTGACATTTAACAAAACATCTCTATATAGTCCATTCTGCTTGTTTAATTAATTTACCATGGTTTATCATCAACTCTGTTGTGATATTTGTTAACACAACATAGAAAAAATGGAATTAATATCATTAAATTGACATTCCTTAAAATTAATTGTATCCCCTAGTACATACAAAAAACACAACACAAATACTCTTATATAAACACTGTGCTATAACATAAAACATGCACATTTAACAAAATAAATTCTATACTAATTATTTAGTCCTTTGTCAGCTAATTTATGACTTATTCTAACACTGTCCATGTCATATTGACTATTCATATGGGTTTAAACATCCGTATACTTACTGATGTTTTGTGTTACAAAAATTACAATAAAGTGAACACTGTTGCTCTACCTCACACACAGTTCTAATAATCTGGTTACATTTATTGTTTATCTGGGTTTTACTCTTGTTATGAATGTAATTGTGACCATGTTATAATTTGTTGTTTACAGGACAACTCTATGAACTCTATATGTGACACTTTTTGTATGGTTCTTGTATCTATAATCATGTGTATCTATATTTTTGTTACATCAATTAACTTAATTATTTAACAATATTTCTCTTACATAATATTATATGTTTGGGTCTATTATCCCTCACTTTGTATTTTGATTGTTTGGATATAATGATGCATCAACTGAAACCATTTGTTTCTTTATAGTCCTGGTTCATAAACTGTTTGTCTTTATAAATCTTTGTTTGGTCAATACTGAAAGTTCATTGTCATAGCTGGGGTTTGAAGATATCTGCATCACTTAGCCTAAATCATTAATTTGGGTACGGTCAGTTGTCTTATTAGTCAGTCTGAAATTGTCAGTCGTTCTTCTTCACTATCATCTTTGAAGATATTGTTCTTCTTGTTAGCTTCAAATTTGGATGCCAAACGTGTCATTTGTTGGATCAAATTTGGTGGCAGGGTAATATGTAACATGACGTTTAGAACAACATAATATCGTACCTGATTTAATGAAGACTTTGGTTAAGAAGCTAACAAGAAGAACAATATCTTCAAAGATGATAGTGAAGAAGAACGACTGACAATTTCAGACTGACTAATAAGACAACTGACCGTACCCAAATTAATGATTTAGGCTAAGTGATGCAGATATCTTCAAACCCCAGCTATGACAATGAACTTTCAGTATTGTCCAAACAAAGATTTATAAAGACAAACAGTTTATGAACCAGGACTATAAAGAAACAAATGGTTTCAGTTGATGCATCATTATATCCAAACAATCAAAATACAAAGTGAGGGATAATAGACCCAAACATATAATATTATGTAAGAGAAATATTGTTAAATAATTAAGTTAATTGATGTAACAAAAATATAAATACACCTGGTTATAGATACAAGAACCATACAAAAAATTGTCACATATAGAGTTCATAGAGTTGTCCAGTAAACAACAAATTATAACATGGTCACAATTACATTCATAACAAGAGTAAAACCCAGATAAACAATAAATGTAACCAGATTATTAGAACTGTGTGTGAGGTAGAGCAACAGTGTTCACTTTATTGTAATTTTTGTAACACAAAACATCAGTAAGTATACGGATGTTTAAACCCATATGAATAGTCAATATGACATGGACAGTGTTAGAATAAGTCATAAATTAGCTGACAAAGGACTAAATAATTAGTATAGAATTTATTTTGTTAAATGTGCATGTTTTATGTTATAGCACAGTGTTTATATAAGAGTATTTGTGTTGTGTTTTTTGTATGTACCAGGGGATACAATTAATTTTAAGGAATGTCAATTTAATGATATTAATTCCATTTTTTCTATGTTGTGTTAACAAATATCACAACAGAGTTGATGATAAACCATGGTAAATTAATTAAACAAGCAGAATGGACTATATAGAGATGTTTTGTTAAATGTCAAACACCTATACAGTTTGAGTAGAAAACAACTATTTGTGCAAGGAATTGGTATAATCATAGCCATGTGGACATGAATTTAAATATTAGAATAATATATATTTTGTGTTGTTAAAATAACGTTATATGTTAAACCATTTTGATGAATGTTAGAAGTTAATTTAATTGTTAGAGATGTTATAACATGATGATGAAAATAATACTATTACATAGGCCAGGTGAAACCAAATTTAGTAAATTTTGAACAATTATATTAGAAATTTTGTAAAGCAAATATGAAGGGATAGATGTATTTATAGGTAATAATGTATACACGGAATATAGAAACAAAATAACACATATCAAGTTATTTAAGAAAATTCCAAATAACAAAATTGTAACATCCATAGTTCTTAAGCAAAAATAGGCATGTTTGGTGTCTAAATATAACACATGTGAAGATCAAAATAATGCTGATAATGGTTTTAAACTCCCATTCAGTATAGAAAAGTTACGTTAGTTTAAAGATTTTGAACAAATTTAGATTCTGAAATAATAAAAGTATATGACAATGTCTATTCGGATTGACCAACCAGGTTCCAAGTTTACCCATAGCAACCAGAAATTTCGGATAAATAAAATGAGACTCCTTTGACAACGATCTTAGCAGATAGACGCGTTCTTAAATCGTCTTACATTATATGTTATAAAGTGTGAAAAAACAATACAAATAGATAAATACTGTTAGAAGTACATTATACAAACGTTTTGCAACAACAGAAGACTACCCATTAGATGGATGAGAAGGAATAATAACCAGAAAGAAGATTTGAAGTGGACGAGGGACGAGAAGGAAGACCTGACGTGTACTTAGGACCTATTTACGACCAAGAAGAGTACAAGAAGAGGATTTTGGTGATCTGACATCTCATTATATCGTACTTCAACACATACACTTGTATACACGTATTTTAAGCAATAATCAACTGAATTACAGACACCATATAACACGAACACTAGAAACAACCACTAATAACACCATATAAGATTAACACCTTTTTAATCACAACAAGAACCTTTAATTCACTTAATAAATATCAAAGCCTGATATAGACATAACCTTTTTAAAACTGGCAACCACTATACGATTTCTGTGTGCACCTATCACTCTAACGTTGTAATATCCCACGATTGTGAACTTGTATTTTGATTAATAGTGTAATATTTTGTATAATTATAAATCCCCGAACCATATACGCCCTGAGATAATTGATAAATTTTTATTTAAAACGTTAACAAAGAGCATTGTTTTGATCTAAGGAAGACATACTGAACAGCTACTGCTGCCAACTGGTAAAGAAGACTTATATTTTGTACTACAATTGCGATTATTCTGTTTAAAAATTATTAAAACAAGTTAACCAGTGTTTTTTCCCAATAAAGGATTCCACAAGGATATATGTTTGATGATAATTGTGAGTCATTATTATTGCCGTTACATTTAGTAAATAGAATTCACAGGTTGTAGCTGACCCGATAGTTGGCATCGGTGAGTGACGTCACGTATAAGAAGCAGCGTAGTGGGAGTAAGCGGCAATTTACGAAATCATTCGCCGTTCGACATAATACATTTATAATTTACATCGACGACTCCAGTGCGAGATTGTCGCTTCATCATTTATCCATATTACAAGTCGACATTTCTAACGGACGGTGTATTCAAGTGCACGCTACATAAATACAAGTAAACTGATCCACAATAACATAGTATGTAACGAAATATTCTCTGGTTACAAATAGACGAACCCGAGGTGAGGCTACATCTCGATCGTAAGTAACCCGACAACGAAACTCCTCCCCCCTTTTATTATCGTTACAACGTGAACTAAAACAGCGCGATCAGTTCTGTGTTTGATGCGGCGCTCTAGTCAGCTCGGCTGACAAACAGATGTGCTACACGACATGATTTAAAGACATTATTAAAGCCATTAGTTTGAAATTACTTTTACAATTACAATCAGTTTGAACGAAAAAAATACTGGCATCTTCTACTAATTATTTTAAGAATCTAAAATTTAGATTTTAGAATACAAAAAATCAGAGAAAATTACGGTATATTCTATTTTTTCTTTAAAGTGTCCGCGAGCACCCTGAAAAATTGTCGCGGACCCTCAGGGGTCCGCGGACCCCACTTGTATCTATATACAGTAATTATAGATAGAGCTGTGGAGGTTTGTGGTGTTACTAGAATGAATAATAAAAGAAAACAGATGGTATGGTGGACTGATGAAATAAAGGATCAGATTAAAAGGAAGAAAAGGGAATGCAAAAAGTATACAGCTAACAGAACTGTGGATACCTATGAAGCATATAAGCAACAAAGAAAAATTGTTAAAGAATTAGTTAGAAAAGTGAAAGAGAGTGCATGGAAAGATTTTGGAGAAAAATTGGAAAGAGATAGGTGGGAAAATCAAAAGCTTTTCTTCAGAGTACTGAAATATTTTAGAAAAGAAAAAACAGAATGATATATGTATATATAATGCTAATGGGAAAATACTGATAGAAAGAAACGATATAATGAATAGATGGAAAGAATACTTTCAAGGATTACTAGGTGGTAAGGAAATCAACAAAGATGATCATAAAGTCAATATTAATGAAGAAGAAGATAGAGAGGATGGTGAAGTCTCAGAAGAAGAAAAAATAACGATGCATGAATTAGAAGTAGTGATTAAAGGACTTAAAAGTGGGAGATCACCTGATACAGATAAAATTACAGCAGAAATGATAAAGAATTTGGGGAAAAAGGGGAAAGAAATACTTTTAGAAATTATCAACAAAGCGTGGACAAGTGTAGACATACCAAGAGAATGGGAGGAAGCATTGATAGTTCCTATTTTTAAGAAAGGTAACACAAGAGATTGTAATAATTATAGGGATATCAATCTGTTAAATACAATTGTAAAGGTTTATGAGCAGATAATTAATAATAAATTGGTCCCAATTTTAGAAAATAGTTTGGAGGAATCGCAGAGTGGCTTTAGATCAGGGAGAAGTGTGCAGGATCACATATTTTCTCTGCAACAGATAGCTTAGAAGTCGATACAACAAGATAAATTGGTATGTTTGGCTTTTATTGATCTTGAGAAGGCTTTCGATAGTGTGCCTAGAACAAAAATATGGGAAAGTTTAAAAATAGAGGAATAAGGAGTAAAATAATTAAGGTAGTACAGAGGTTATACAAAAATAATGTAAATTATGTAATTGGTAAAAATATGAGGTCGTTAGGATTTACAACAAATTATGGATTAAGACAAGGAGGTGGACTGAGTTCGACATTATTCAACTTGTACAGTACATGGACGACATTATTAAGAAGTGCTCACTGAAGGTTAAGAAAATGCATGTTGGATACAGGAACTTGCGAAGTATAGAAGTAGCAGAAGGGGCTTTTGCGGATGATGTAGTGCTAATGGCTACAAGTGAAAGGGACTTACAGGGTAATTTGAATATATGGAATGAAGTTCTCCAGGAAAAAGGGATGAAAATAAATAAGACCAAAACAAAGGTAATGATAATGGGGGAGAAAATGATAAATATAGAGATTGGAGGAGTGAAGATAGAACAAGTCAAACAATTTAAATATCTAGGGGTTATAGTAGATAGTAATGGGAATCAAGAAGCCGCATTAAATGAAAGAATTGAAAAGGCAATAAAAGTATACTATGCATTAAACAATAGATTTATAAATAAGAAGGAGATATCAAGAAAAACGAAAATGAGTGTGTATAAAACAGTATACAGACCGGTTTTAACGTACGGCTGTGAGACGTGTGTGCTATCCAAAAGCCAAAAAAGTAAAATCCAGGCGGCAGAAATGAAATATCTTAGGAGAGTAGTAGGAGTAACAAGGAAGAATAGAGTTAGAAATACACAAATAAGAGAGGATTTAGAAATGCTATCGATTCTGGATTTTATTGAACAGAGACAACTATGCTGGTGGGGACACATGCAGAGAATGGATAGGGATTGAATGGTAAAAAAGGTTTGGGAGGCAAAATCAGGGGAAGAAAGAAGAGAGGAAGACCGCGACTGACTTGGGATGGAATGATGGGAAACATTTTGAGAGAAAAAAGCTTGGGCTGGAGTGAAGCGAAGACATTGTCAATGGATAAAGTAAGATGGAAAAAATTTGTATATAGAGTGTAGTTGATGTAACTCGACACCAATATGGTATAAGGGTATTTTGATAATAATTTGGTACCCAACTTGGTATTTTGGGTTTTTTTCACATTTTTGCCCCCCCCCTATTTTAGGAGTTATTAATCTAAAAAATAATTGGGTTTTGTAGGGTAAAAGTATGAACACGTGTACTAATTTTTACGAAAATCGGTTGATGCATTCAAAACTTATCGTGACACATACAGGCAAAAATGGCCTGTATCGTGATACATACTTCAAAATAGGGTAGCGTGATACATATCCCAAGTAGATGGATAAACAGACAAATGCTAAACGGTCGAGTAAATACTACGAATCGCTTCGCTCGGTTAATAATACAATATTTTTAATGTATTTAATCTATTTAATTATGTTATTCGTAAATGTAATTACGTTTTCTTTTCATTTTGTGGAAGACGACGCGCAGCATTAAGGAAAACTCTCAATTAAAAAGAATACTAACGAAAGGGAAATAATTGTTCTAGAATATATGATAGTTAAAGGTATAAAGTATTTTCTTTTATTTACTACTGAAATCTTCTTCTTCTTCTTCTTCTTCTTCTTCTTCTTCTTCTTCTTCTTCTTCTTCTTCTTCTTCTTCTTCTTCTTCTTCTTCACCTCACGGAGTAGAAACTTTGCCTCTTCCGTTTTCACAGAGTATCTCTCCATCTCACTCTCGGTCTTCCTACATCTCTTGTAAGAAAGGGTCTATACTGAAACGCAACCTTAGGCTGTACCTAAATTGGATACAGAACCGTCAATGTCCGATCAGGCACGGTTGGCTGAGCAGACTTTCAACAAAACAATCGCTTCGTTCCATAGAATGTGCCTACACTGGACGCGTCAGTCCGTTCCGGCAACTCCGGATGACGTCCGATGCCGGGCCGCTGCCTGGCCAGATCAACTTGGTTTGTTTCCAGCCCGGTTTGTTTTCTCCGATTGCCGTGAGATGAGAACAGATGTTCAGCAGCTGTCTCATCGGTATGAGTTGACAACCCATTATTAGACCCAGCTATATTTTAAGCACTACATTTTAAGAAACAAGTACGTCTTATAGTCCGAAAAATACGGTACATTTTTAAACTAAATGTTAAATAAAAAAATTCACTGGGTATAAACTCCAAAATTATTTAGATGAAAATAAAAAACAGAAGGAATTTTACGTTAATTTTCCATATTATTAAAATTTTAAGCTCGAGTTTTAATTATCTGTTGTTTATTTACTGCCATATAATAATAATAATAATACTGAATTAATATTGTCTAAAAATTTGCGGAGCTATCAAACATGAATTTAAATATATGAATAACATAGGCGTAACTTGGGGGGGGGGGGAGCACTATCCCTGTTATAAAAATTAACAGAGTTTTTTCTTCATAAATAAAAGCGAACAAATACTGGAGACAGTTTACTATAGGCTACTGCAGTAAATAATACTATAATAAATATATCTCGCAAGAGTAGTTTCCAATGAATAAGAGTTACATAGCCTTATTTATATTATTAATATTTTTCCTGTATACTTAGCACTATTTTTTAGTTCATTAGGAGAGAATCTGAACACTTCCTGTTTGTTTTTAATATCTGTCACAATAGAAATAAAGTGATGAGTGTCTATTTCCTCAAAGTTAGGTCCAAGTTGCGCCTAGGCCATGAATATCCTTAATATACTGTCAAATTCCTCTTTTATTAAGCATAAAATTACCAAACAGAAATCATTTATCTTTCGAAAATATACAACTGAAGATGAGGTCTTATCTAAAAACTAGTATATTCATGATAATAAAAATAAAACCTGGCAATATTTTAGTAATTTAAAATTTTTTAAATAAATTAAAAAATATTACAATCAAGCTTATTCGTCTATGTTTCGTTCTTTTAGTGGTTTACAATATAAGTTAAACTTAATCTTAAAGTAATTGTGAGCTTTTCTTCAGGACTTATACAATCTCTCAAATTAGAGTGTTTTACAAGATCACACACTTTATGACTTCCAGAATGTAATCAATAGTTTCAGTCAAAAGTGGTATTCTATATCTGGATAATTTATCATTGGCCATTTAGTTCTGACAGACTCACTGTCACCTCTGTCTTTGGTGAAATCATGAATCCACATTTTTGTGTTATACTGCTTCAACAAGTAATTAGAGTTTAGCAGGAGTAAAAATTTCAAATCTTCCTCCGAGTCACTCATGACGTAGAAAGTGAGAACTTCGTTGAGTCGCTGATAAATGGTGGCAGAAAACTGCCGGGAAACGTCTGTCATCAATGTAGGCAAACCTGCCGGGAGAAATCTGGTCAGGCAACCGTGCCGGATCGGATCGGGAGACTTCTGCGTCCAATGTAGGTCTAGCCTTAGGTAGTCGTCCATCCTCCATTCTGTGCAGATGGTATAAGTCACTCAAATCCATCGAGTAAAACAGGCACTGCCATTGTTTTATAAAATTTAAGCCTTGTCTATTTCCTTGTCTTTGCCCTCAACGTTCTAGGCCTATGTATGACACCACACATCATCTGAAACCTCGATATTTTTGTAGTGATATCTCGGCCTGTGTCATTCCAAATACTGATAGTGCGACGAAGGTAACTGAAATCAGAGACTTGTTCCAAAACTGTTCCACTATTGAAATTAAGAGACATATCAAGTTTCACAAGAGAAGGTTTCAACCGTTTATTAGGAGCACTATCTTCTAAACGGTTTCTATTCCCTCAAGTGGTCCTCGGTGGAGCTCTCATTACCAGACAGTCGTCGGTAACACCCAACACTCATAAAAAATAAGAATGAATAAAATAATATATCGATTAAACGAAATATTTAAAACTTGATTTATCAAATTAATTTTAATTTTCAACATTACTGGCATAAATTATGGTCCACTTTTAGCGAGGCAATGATGAATGTGGTTTTGTCAGTGTTTATCCCATCGCTGAGGTTTTATTATTTTCTTTTCAGAATAAATCATAACAAAATACACTTGTTAGCCCTATCAATATGTCTACCTTTTAAATAAAGCAATTTATAAGAGTCGGGTTATTACACATAATGAAAGTTCATTATGTACAATCTGTTGCTAAACTGCCAACGACTTGTTGCTTTATGTTAAACACTTGGCAATAAGATACTTTCTACATTTTACAAACAAAAAAAAAAGAAATAATTATTGCACTATAGATAGAATTTCATAACAGCGCAGTTATGGACAGAAGTAAGTGATAACACTCATGGTGGGAACTGTGCGGAATTTGTAATTACGAACACTTACCGTTGTACTGGACTGAACGGAACGCGCGCAGAATCGAGTGAAACAAGATTTACCGAGTTGACAGATGTACAGGGCGTTGTCAGGTTGACTGTCTCCTTATGAAGTCAACCCGTCTCAACGGCAGGCAACAGTTGCGAAACGTTAGCACGCTACCGGTCCGTCTCAACAATTACCGAGCCCCGGCAAATGTCACCTGTGCACGCCGAATGTGATTTGAATTCCGCTCACATTATTTATAATTCTAAACAAAGTTTATTAAATGTTAATGAGGCTTTATTATGTCTGTGTTAGCAAAAAACGAGTGTTGGTTTTTATCTGACAGATAAAACGATATTAAACTGAAGTGAACTCATGTGGTTTATTCAGTAACTGGTAGTTGAAGAGACAGAAAAAAACGTAAGCATTATTCGCCTTAATGATTTGTTAAAAAATCATTGAAAAATAAAACACGGAAGGATACCCGAATGAAATTTTATAAAACTGTCGCTGTCCCCACACCATTCCTGTATGCTAGTGAGACATGGACTCTTGGTAGTATGGACATGCAGAGGATTCGGCAGCCGAAATGAAATTTCTAAGAGGGACGCAAGGCTGTTCTCTCTTGGATCGGAGAAGGAACGAGGATATTAGACGCGATTTAAATATCGTATCATTGCACCGGAAGATCGAATATCACAGAAGGAGATGATGTGAACATTTGAATCGCATGGCATGCCTGATATCCGTCTACCTGTGACTGCCTTGGGTTATCACCCTATTGGGAAGAGAGATTTCGGTAGACCGAGGAGGAGATGGGTTCCGGAACAGGTCTAAGGTCTAGTCTTTGGAGTGGTGATGATGATGTTGATGATGATGATGATTTCTTAAAAATACACATGGCATTCGCCGATTAAATGTAAGCCTACCATCCGTCCGTCGTATACCTTGGGCTTATGTACACCATAAAAAAGTAAATTTACCGTGTAGATAAATTAATTTTTTTCCATGAATGTATAAGAGAAGGAAGTGTAATAAAAAAGCAGGAAGCAGGATTAAATAGAAATCTCCAAGACTATTAAAGGAATAAGGAAGTAAAGCAATATTCTCTCTCTTTCAGTCTTTAGTGAACAGTACAAGATTCCGAATATGATTATACCAGTCTGAGCACAAAACCTTACGTTTCCCGCTTTTTGAGAAAGATGGCGTAATTTTTGCTAACGTCAAGGAAGACTGTCGTTACATCTGAGATAGTCCAAAAAAGATTAAACTCAAACAAGATTAAACAAACGCGTACTAGAAATGAGGAAACTGGTCTGTTTTCAGTAAATGAGAAGATAATAAACAAACTTAATTTAAGTATGTTAGGTTCTAATAATGAAGAAAATGTGATGGCGATGTTAAGAAACAGGGCCAGAGAGCAGAATGGCAAGGTCAAACTATAAACTCGATCTCTATACGGTTTGATCTGGAATAAAGGTACTTATAAAGAAACTAAGATAAGGTTAATCCACTGCGGTAAAGAGGAGACAAATTGAGTATTTTGAGATTCAAACAAAATGTGAAATTTAGCTAACGAATTACGTTACGAAAAGACGCCTACAGGTTAATCGCGAGAACAAAATGGAAAACTAGAAATATGGAGGAAACGGGAACTGGACGTTTAGTAACAAGTCAGACCAGAGGGATTAAACTCTTCAAAGATCTGGAGACTACAGTAATGTGGATACGGAAGTTACTAGAGAGAGAGAGAGAGAGAGAGAGAGAGAGAGAGAGAAAGAGAGAGAGAGAGAGAGAGAGAGAGAGAGAGAGAGAGAGAGAGAGAGAGAGAGAGAGAGAGAGAGAGAGAGAGAGAGAGAGAGAGAGAGAGAGAGAGAGAGAGAGAGAGAGACCAGACCTACTAATGTGGGGGGATTCACATGTCACTTGAGAAATGAACGAGAAATATTATTTAATAAAAGGAGACTGGTTATAGGCCTACTGGAGTATTTTAGAACGAAGAACGAATACAAGGTGAAGAACAAATGGAAAAGAAGCAGCAATCTGTTTATAAGGCTTTCACGGCCGGCGCCAGCACTGTTGATACGAGGAACCGCAAGATGTACGCCGATTACTTAGTCGTTGTACTTAAGAAGATGGCCTCCGATCGTGGGACCGAAACGTCTGTTGTAAGCTATGTCAGTAGTAGACCACGGCCTAATAGCCCGGCAGAGTGTAATATCAAGAAGTAATCTGTCCATGGCCCGATGTCACTTGGTTCACGTATACAACTGGTGTATCGCCAGTGAACTCTTCTGCGTTCGCGGCTATGAGCACATTCTGATAGAGCTCTTGAAATAAACGAAGTAAAAACATACGACGAACTAGTTTCTTTCGTTATGTTGTTACATAGTGATGAATATAGAAAACGGAAGAGGGTAAAGTAAGAAATACAGGACTTGATGTTGTCAAAGTAACTGAATTAAGTAGCCTTGTCGCTGAAGCTGGAAGAGTAAAGTTTTCCGTAACCACTGAGTAATGAAAGTTTAAAGTAAATAGGTATAGCAAAATGCATTCTCGACTCAACTAAGCACTTTCTTCCTCCTCCTATGGCGCTACAGCCCAAATCGGGCCCTGACCTCCACCAATCTCCCCCTCCAATCTACTCTATCCATTGCAGCCCTCCTCCAGTTTCTTATCCTCATGTCCCTCGCGTCCTCTGCAACGCCATCTTCCCACCTCTTCCTCGGTCTGCCTCTAGGTTTCGTTTCCCCCCCCCCCATGTACCCAGCACAGCCCTTTTGGGGTTCCTGCCATCCTCCATTCTCATAACATGTCCCGCCCAACGCAATTTTTGGATTCTTATAAATTTTATGACTGGTATCTCTTTATATATTTGATACAGATGATTGTTGTATCTCAGTCTCCGTAAGCCATTTTCTTGTATTGGGCCTACAATGCGTCTGAGGATTTTCCATTCAAAGGTGTCCTACTATGTCGGCTGTTTTCTGTGTGATTGTCCATGTCTCACACCCGTAACATAACACCGGTCTGATGACAGTCCTATATATTTTCATTTTTGTTTCCCTGTGCACATACCCAGACCTAAATGATGGCAGCAATGCGAAGTATGCCTTGTTAGCCATGGTGGTCCGTCTTCGGATCTCCGGCTCCTCTGATCCAGTCTTTGCTAGGTTCACCCCGAGATACGTGAAATTGTCCACCACTTCAATTGTGTTCTCCTCTATCTCAATGTTGTTATGAGCATGGTCCCTTCTTGTTTGGAGAAGCAAACTAAGCACTTTACCTCTCACAAAGGTGAGATCGTTACTACAGTGCTAGAAATTATCAATACCGACGTCACGTTTATCTTTTAAACAGTTTTCGGCACCACTGAATCCAGCTACTAGCGACCGCAAAAACCAAGTATCAGAACATGAAGTAAGTACTGTATCCTGTGGAAACAAAAGACTTTGTTTACATTGTTCAGTTGGTTTAGCATATTTTACTATCTCACCGATAACCGTGTACCTTGTTCTGTTGCTGAATGGAATGAGGTACAAGTTTGTGCTTCTTACCTGTGTGTTGTGTAGAGCTCATTTCTGAACACATTACTGTTTCTTCCTTCTTATTTCATTTCGGTCGTCCAGGTAAACCCTTTTTACTTTACAATATCATTATCATCACCATCATCTTCACCAGCACCACTGTTGTTCCAGTCCCACACCCACAAGGGCACAGGTCCTGCTCGATTCTTCGCGTCCCATTGACTGCTTTAAACTACATTGTCCGTTTCTTGTATAACGCATTGCTACGACAATGACGTTATACTTTCGAAACGTCGGCAGGTGCAAAAGCTCTATAGTCTACGTTTCTCGGGAGGTGCAGTGTCTCTGTCAAAGCCGTGCACTCAAGTAGCTTCGAGACTGTTCGAGCACTCCGCGTGTACCGGCACGCCGCCAAAAGAATGGAAAATTATTCTGGAACCTCTGCGGGGTGTACGTTAGGGTCTACGGCCGGCTTAGAAGTTAATTTACACCCGGCGCTGTTGTAGAGTGCGGATCAAGTTATTGTTGCGGACTAATGGAAAGTGGTTATTTTGTTATATATAGTGTGGAACTCTATTAGTTGACATTATTATCGCGGTGGACAAATTTAACTTGAGTTGTTGTATGAGAGTACCTTGCTGATTTCAAATTGTTATTTGTGACTAACTAAAGCTGGTAATTACCGACTTCATTGGTGTTTGTATTTTGTTTCCACTGTAGCATACGACGATCCGTGGGACCGTTGTAACGGTATAGCGATTTATTTCTATATTATAACAGCGAATGTACATCATTAATTCAGCTAAAAGAAGCTGAGATTTTAGGAACATGGACCCGCAGCTAAATTTTATAAATCGATAGCAGTTCCTGCTTTGCTTCATGGATGTGAAACATTGACGTCTACAAAAGTACTTTACAACGTTGATTTCTTTTATACAGGGTGATTCAAACTTGCACGGCAATCTCTCGGGACCTTATTCTATAGCTAAAAATAAGAAAAAAAGTTCATATAAACATAGGTCCGAAAACGGTTCGTTAGCGAGTTACGGCTCGCGAACCAGTTCACCCTGATTTCTGGTCCAACGGTAAAATGACGCCATACCAAAATCAGTGGGGTATAAAGTGAAGGGTAAATTTGGCGGCTTCTTATAGTTTTCGATTTGAAAAAATTGAATAAAAGTGGTCCCAGACCTCTATCTTAATTAGTTTTTAAGAAAAACTGGGTAAAACACAAAAAAATTGGAATCGAAAAAACACATTTTTAGATTTGGGATAAAATAACTTGTTAGTTTCTAATAAATGAAAATTTCTAATTAACTTTGTAGAGAATTTAATTATGATAAAACTGATGTGTATAATGTCTGTTAAAAGTAAGTATAAATTTGAGAAATTTGACTTAAATTAAAAACAAAACAGACCAAAATGCGCCAGAAAAGTGTTACAATTTACAAGAATGGCATTGTAAACTATCGAAACACCTACACTTGCGCAGACGAAAACCCACGAGACTGCCCTCAAGACATGACCAACATACTTTTTCATTTAATGTGTGGTGCGGTCTTCTTGGTGATAATCTCTTAGGCCCTCTTTTCTTACCACCAAGGCTTAATGGAAGACAATACTTACATTTTTTGCAAACGCATCTGATGGAACTCTTGGAAGTTATTCCACTTGCAGATAGAGAGCAGATGTGGTTTTTGAATGATGGTGCATCTGCTCGCTACTGTCGTGATTTGATAAACCATTTAAATAATACATTCGGTAAGCGATGGATTGGTCGAAACGGACCAGTAAAATGGACCTATGTTTATATGAATTCTTTTTTCTTATTTTTAGCTATAGAATCAGGTCTCGAGAGATTGCCTGCCATGCAATTTTGAATCACCCTATATGTATATATATATATATATATATATATATATATATATATATATATAAAAGTTAATAAGAACAAGAAACGAATTCAAGGCGTTCAACTTTCTTGAGAAACACTGAGCATCAGCCTGTATGTCATCTAGATTATGTTTTCGAATTTTGTTACATAGCCCCACCGCCGACATCACCACCCTAAACCTAATATGCAGATCTCTGTGTCATATTTTTTACGTTTACGGAGCACAATAAGAGTTGTAGCCTACATTATGCACCCACACATAATGATTGTGAACATAACACACTGTTACCGATTGTGTTCATTTCACTGAACTCGTTATGTACACAGAATTACGCCTCTTCTGAGTTTTCTATTCTTGCTCACCCCTTAGTTTATCTGCTGTTTGCTTATATTTAGGTTAATCTTTTTATTTGCAACAGCCAGGCAGGTAAGCGGGCGTCATTCTATTTACTTGTCCTACGCTTCTTCATGTTACGTCAATTCACATCTCTGTTATTATTATCTCGTAATACCTTATTCATTAGATTATCCTGTCGCTTCGAATCTCGTTGAACGTAACATTTTTATAATAGTTCTTACGCTTAGCTTGGAGGCCAATATTATAAAGAAGGATTTTGTATTCGAGGAGTTAAATAAACAATTTGAGGTTTTGTTGACGTAATGTGGACGAATATTTATAGGTTTACGATAGGTTAAGAGTGAAACACTCGCTTCTGCTTTGTTGCCGCCTTGTGTGTCATCTTTTAGCAGACTACGCCCCCGTTTTACGTCAAAACGTTATTTTAAGTAGTGTTTAAGGACGGGGGTGAATTTATTCCCTAAATTGAACATCGGTAAGGGCGAGAGCAAGGCTTCAATTTGCCATTTGATATCCTAATACGTCTATGATGAAACGGCACATGGAGAAATATTTAAAGTAATTCTTCTTCTGATAGTTTCATCTCCTACTGAAGGATAGAGATCATCGTACCGATTGTTTTTTTTTTTATGTGAGCATCTCTAAATAGACGACAGGAACTCAATTCGAACCGACCAGTGAGACTCCTGAGACAAGAGATCTGTCGCTTTCCAACGCTGTTCTTGCTTTGTATTTTTCTTTCCGCGATCAGTTTCGATAGAGTATCGTTGTCCTTTCTTCGTTTTCTTCTTACAAGCCTTATTACGTCCATTAATGACGACGTGCTTCGCCAGTTTCCTTTACTATCCCAATAGCATCACGTCAGATCACAAACAGCCTTCCAGTCATCTTACGCGTTCACGTGGTCCTCATGTGATGATCCAACCAATCCAGCGACCACCACAATCCCGACTTAACGATTTATCATCAAGACCAGAAACCTTTGATCGCTGTCTAATATGTTTGTTTCGTTTCTTGTCTTTCGAGAAGACACCTTGAAACACTAGGAACCAGAAACACCTAGAAGGTTTGAAAGAAAGATTGCCCGGTTTGAAAGACGTTCTGTTTACGGCCCGGTTAAGAAAGATGATGAAAGTAAAATAAGAAGTAACCAGGAGATAGATGAGCTATTGAAGCGTGATGACAATGTCGGATTCATAAAGGCTCAACGAACACAATGGCTAGGTGGTCGCCAAGATCGGATGGACGACAACGTATGCCAAAGAAAATCCTGAGAGCTCAGGTGAAATACTGCACTGTATATCATCTACGCTTTCATATTCCATACAACGTATTTCAAGTTACTGCATGAACTAAATGATTATATCGGTAAACAATAGGAAACGAGTACGTTTATATACGTATTTAACGTGGGTGGTTTACGTGCAATCTGTACTCCCTTACTCTATATTACTACAACTTGCTAATTACATAGGGGCAACGGAATAACACGTAATCTTGATCAACTTTATTGCAGTAGTTTTGACAACACAACGTCACTTTTAATTGAACAAAAAATAAATTTCACCATCCAAAAAGAGCGCATTAAATCACACGAATGAATGGCAATTAATGAGAAACTGCGTGGATTTAGCGGGGTGTTTACTTAAACAGTATACGTGTTACGTAGAAATATATTTTATAACTCGAATATTATCGTTATGAAGGTTACGGTATAATAAATGTGTACCGTTTATTAGCGCAGAGTAAACGATAAGACATCTGTCTGCATAACTGGAAATGAGTTTAATTACACAGTAAAATGTAACAATAAAAAAAATAAATAAATAAATAGCCTCATTCTTAACTCTTTTATTCATGTTACAATCTTCTGGTTATAGATTACGGATAACAGACGCTAGAAACACACAGTTGTGTGTCTAGAATTTGGTCTTATCCGGGGTCGAGTTGGCCCTGTACAAAAGGAAAAACAAGTCAAGCCTAATCAACATTACTATATTTAAAGCGGCTGGAAAACGTGTGATAACTTCCTGAAATCAGTTTCATTAAAGTAAACGGTAATAAAACAATAAAAATACGCGTTATTGAAACATTGTTTACAAGATGCTTGTTGACTGAATTGATTCTTCAATATTTCGTATTTCACGTATACGCTATTGCTATGTAACAAACCTGTTTGTACATTTAAAAAAAAAGAGTTACTACTATATTAACGTTTACAATATTATTTTGAATGGTTATCACTTCTTTCACAGCACTTTAACAATTACCTCACCGATGAAGGAGCAAACTACTCCGAAACGTGCGTATGAGGATATAACAAAAAATAAGTTTTTTAACGTTTACAACTTTAAAAAATAATAAATCAGCCTAAAACTTAAGAGATTAACAAAATTCGTCAACTTTTTCGACCTCCGGGTGTGCGGTCCCGTTCGTAAATACGCCCCCTGGAAACACACACAACGACATAAATATACTTTGATAACTGAATATTATCATTAAGGACGTAACCGCGTAATAAATACGCACATTTCTTAGAATTTAATTAGCATCAACTGGCTAAAAAAACGATATCCCTCTTTGTAATTGGAAATGAGTTGAATTACGTAAATACAGAAAAATCTACAAAATTTTTGTAGTTAAAAAAATAAATTATCTCATTCGTCAATCTTCTATTGCATATTACAATCTTATATTTACAGATTACGGTAAACAGCTGCAAGGCACAAAAACACACACAAGACAGTAGCTTGCCTACAGGACGTGACCTCTATACGTGTGTGGCTGGGCTGGAAATGGAGCAAAACGCCTACAGCGGTGACCTTGAGAAAACCTTTCTCTTTTGAATACGCACCGCCAAGGTTGCTTGGCTGGGTTGCGTTGTGACAATTAAGATTTTCTGTCCGTGACTGGCCGGGCTGGACACTGTCCTCTGCGTTGCGCCAATACAGGAAATCACGTTATTGATGCTTTCTAGATTTAACTAATCGTGCAGGATTGCGAGCCACCCCAGACAGACAGGTACGGTATTTGTTATGCTGAACACGTTGCATGCAGCTTGCACCGCTGTCGCCGCAACTTTAATATATCTGTTTACCGTTCGCTAATTCTGTGCACCACGAAAATGTACTAGCGTAATATGTCTATACCTGCCCTGTTTCCTGGTCAGTCAGCTAAGCTGTGATGCCAACTGGCACTGCGGGGATTTTCGTTTCGTCAGAACACCGTATCGTTTCTGGAAACCTATTTCCATGAGACACGGTCAGGATACGAAACGATACAATCTATAATTATCATGCATTAACGTGTTTATTTCTTAGAAAGATGAAGAAAGAAAGGGAAGTTATTAACACAGTGAAGATAAGAAAGCATCAGTATCTGGGACATCCCATGAGAAATGAACAGAGATTTTACTTATTGCTGTTCATACTACAGGGAAAAGTACTTGGCAAGAGAGGTGTCGGTCGCCCGAGAATATCATGGCTGAGAAATTTAAGGACCTGGTTTGGCCTGAATACAACTGACTTACAGTATTCCGTGCAGCAGTGCAGAAAGTTAAAATAGTCTGTCTGATATCCAACATCCGAAACGGATAGGAACTATCAGAAGAAGAAGAACGTGTTTATACGATCTTTAAACCTAACTTTCGATGGTATATACATACATACACATCCTTGGCTCTACAGCCCAGACCGAGGCTTGGCCTCCAAAAGAAACTGCCACCACTTATTCCTGTCCTCAGCCATCCGCCACCAATTCACTGCGTCAAGCTTCCTCGCATCACTGCCGACATGGTCCAATCATCTGTTCTTCGCTCTTCCAATCACAATTTTTCCTATTGGCTTGTGTTTCATAATTCTTTTTACCGCACGTTCGTCATCCATTCTCTGAACGTGTCTTAATCTTATCTTAATCTATTAATTTTGGCAAATCGGACAACTGTAATGTCATTGTACTTAGCATATAATTCATTATTGTTTCTCTTTCTGCAGACTCCGTCCTGCTGAATTGGCCCATACCCTTCTCAGTATCTTCCTTTCAAACACAGCCAGCCTCTGTTCATCAATCTTCTTGAGTACCCGGCACTCAGAGCCACATGTCAATACAGGCCTTATCAATGTCTTGTAAAGCGTGGTTTTAGTTTCTGTGGTTAATAGTCTTGATTTAAAATGTTTATTCAGCCCGTAGTACCTTCTATTAGCAGCCAGAATTCTTCTTCCAATTTCTTTTGTGCAGTTATTCTCAGCATCGACGTATGTCCCGCATATACGAAGCCTTTTACTCTTTCAAAGTTATATCCATCTGTTAGTATATTTGAAATATTATTATTATTGCTTCCCACAGCCATAAACTTTGTTTTATTTTCGTTTATAACTTTCGATGGTATGTGAACAGAACTGTAGGTCGAACAGTTACGGTCATTATAATTTATCACACGACGTTTCGACCGCTAAACAATTTGCGGTCGTCTTCAGGTGTGCGTTTACCTAGTAAATTAAATACAAACTTAAGCCTACCCGAGATTCGCTCATTAACAAGCCTGAACCGTCAATAAACCACCGCCACCAACAAAGTTAAACCCAACTATTGAAAAATTATGTAATAAAGAACCGCTAATTACCCTCCAAGTCCGCTGGACAGAACCGGGAAACACAACACTGACGTAATTTTAAACTTACCACCATCTTGTTCGGTTTTATGTAAATTTTCAGGTATAAATTAAACGATATTTTCGCCACGTGTTAATTAACAAAACGTTTCGTAAAAGAAACACGCAAAAAAGGGTAAAGGAAACCTTAACAAGGCTTTATTGTTAATATCATGTAACATAAACTGCGCGGAGTAGAGATAACATTTTCAGTGTTATAAAACATCAGAAAATTCTGATAAACACTTCGTCTAGTACAATTTAAATTTTAATAAATTTAAGCATAATGTCTATACTAAGTAAGCATAATATGATATTATATAATGTTTACAGTAGTTTCTTACGATATTAATATAATAATTTTAAACGTTCATTTTACTGAACGATTGTGCTCCTGACGTCTGTTCCGTAGAATTTTGTTGTGTTTAATCAGAGCTCCTCTCCTATAATGAATAGTCGATTTCAAAGGAGGATTTAAATTATTTGGACTTTTTAAATCTTTGTTGACGTTGTCGTTTGATTGAAAATGTACTTGATTGTTGACTATTTGAGGTTTTATTGAAAATGTACTTGTGAAAGTTTCTGCTTTTTCAAATCATTATTAATAATATACAAATTACAAATAGTTCATTTTATTTACTTTTTATTTCTATAATAAAATAGAAAGTTCTTTATTATATAGAACTTTGTTCTTCAATTAACCTAGTTTTTAGTATTTTATTTATAGGCCTACGCATTAACGTTATCCCTGATAATCATTTTGTAACAACTCTGTATATTTTAAATTGATTTAACTTTCTGCAGTTTTGAAAATTGAAGTTTTTTGTTATTAAATGGATGTGTAGCTAAACGCGTTCTCGATATATCTAGAGTGTGCCAGATATGCGTTCTCAAATAATCGTTTTTATGTTGAAAATTTACGTCTGATCGTGTAAAAAAAACTCGATACGGACACGTTCAGTGATGCTGGCAGATAGACAGCTGCAAACTGGAGTCTGAGAAACCAAGACTTGTTGAAAGTTTATTATAATACTTATCTCTTTAACGTGAAAAGACAAACAGGAGAAATATGAATGGAAGAAAAGAAAAGAGAGGGGCAAGAGAGAAAGAGAAATTACAGAGAAAATTAAAGACACCTATTCACCAAATGTAATTGAGCAGATTATGAGAAATCTGAGGCTGTAACACAATCTTAACTTTGCTGGAAGGTAGAAACACGTACTTCGGGCAGGCTGTAATGATCAATTCCCCAGTACGTAACAAAGTAGCCTACTAACGTATCTCAATAAGTACGCATGAGGTACATATAGACTAAGGTTTCTTACCAACTATGCAAATGTGCCCAAATTAGGTTGAATGCAATTGTTGGCAATTTTCTTAAACATTTAGTAAATATACAAATGAACTAAAGGTCAATAATAGATCATATATAAAGTAAAAACTATGTGTGGTTACCAACAAAGCGTTTGTGTTCCCGATTATGTAATAAGGTGTATATTAATAACACATAATGATAACAGTTACGCAACAAGAATTCGACTACTGTAAAATTAAATTAATGTCAACATCAGCAGATCTATACTATTGAGGTGACGATCATAATTAAAACCAGTTACGATAATCTCGCTCGAAAGTGTTCCTGGATTTTTAACATTGATAATAATGCTAGTTAGCTTTGTAATTTCAGTGTTACAAAGAATGGATTGTAAGTATTGGAAATAAGGAGAAGAATCTCGTTGACCTACAAAGTTGTATTGGTCTGACGCAAACTTATAAATGCATTGATGTGAACCAGAAAGCCAAACTAAGACTTATATAAAACTTAAATACGGCTAATTGTTTGCAATTGCTCGGAAATACGATAGCTTACAGAGAGATCTAAGAGAGTAATAAACACTTTAGAACATACTTCGAAGACTAGTTAATCAGTAAACGATACTAAACACAGTAAACCAATAACGAATACTATACCAGCATACAACAAGTGAGTTTTCCCTGATTTTTTAAAACTACAAAGATTAAGACGGACCGATCACGTGGTGGGGATGAAGGAGAACAAAAGAGGAAACCAGAGGGGTAATGAACTGGAAAAAGACAAGAAGCCAACATTTGAAGAAGAGTATTGGGGGGCATGCAAGTTAATTATGAATATAGAATTGGAAGGTTTGTAGATATGATTGGGAAAGAAATTGAACGAAACTAGGGCTGTTGATGGATGATAACGCTTCATTAGCTGATAGTGTGTAAAGTGTCGACTAGAAACGTAGTACATTGGTAATACGGTAGTAGTCAGACACGGTGACAGCAGCCGCATTCTTTGTCTCAGTGCAGATTTATAGTCGACATACTGTAATACTGTACTAGTAGTAGCAGCAAGCTGTTATGCATTACCCGAGTGAAAGTAAAATCTGCCTGTTTTATTACCTGGTTTGTGTTTACTTAAATAATTCATTTGCCACTGCTGTGCACGACAACAAGGTCGAATGTAACACGTAGGCCTATATAGGCCTACTCCACCTACGGTTACTTACTGTTTGCGAATTTCATTAGAATTTTTGTAACAAAATTAGAAGAAGAATGTATAAAATATTATTTTTATTTACTCTGACCGATCCGTAGAAGTAATTCAGTAGAAGAATAATTGATCCCCTGGACTCTTGGTAAATTCAGAGGATTCATGCAGCCGAAATTAAATTTCTAAAAGGGACACAAGGTTGTTCTCTCTTGGATCGGAGAAGGAACGAGGATATTAGACGCGATTTAAACATTGTATCATTTTTCCAGAAGATTGAAGACCACAGAAGGAGATGGTGTGAACACTTGAATCGCATGCCTGTATCCGTCTACCTGTGGCTGCCTTGGGGTATCACTCTACTGGGAAGAGAGATGTCGGTAGACCGAGGAGATGGATTCCGGAACAGGTCTAGGGCCTAGTCCTTGGAGAGGTGGTGATAATGATGATGATGAAAAATCGGTCCCTAAAAGCAGTGTGCTAAATTAAAGCAAAGAAGGAAGGTATTTCATAAATGGTCCACATAAGGGATCACAGTTCGAAATCCGTAAAGTGCAATCTGCAAAGACTAGAAACTTTATGATCTTTGTGTGCTTTGCTTTGCGAAATTTGATTGTCTTTATCTGGTAATATTTCCAGATTTAGAAATAAATGTAGCGGATGATAAGTATTGATAAGCATTAGTAATTCAATCGAAACTCTACACACACACACACACACACATATATTCACATTACTCTACGTTATTCTCGTCATTAATGCATATTAATAATAAAAAATATTTTTCTTACAAGAATATATTTTTGGTTATTTGTATTTTATATTAAAGTGGTCCGTCACTTTTTCTTGTTCCGTAACCTTCATGTATTATAAATATATAACATCTGATTATTTATATCTGATTGCATTTTAACTATATAAATAACTATATAAATGCAATTTTTAAGTATGCAAAATACATACAAATAAAAATACATTCTTGTAAGAAAAATATTATTTATTATTATTATTATTATACATAATAATATTCAAACACTTCTTGGCACAGTTTTTTCTTGATACACAAATTACTTATACTACACTAGTTCACATTCAAGATGTTTGCTCCTTATTTGGAACATGTTTAGAGAATCAACCAGTACGCAACCATGTTCTGAACAGAGACAGTAAGAACATGGCTGACGATTGGAATATTGTTTGATGCTCGAAACACGTTGCAAGTAAGAAGAAAACATCTTAATTGTAATATAAGTGTAAGTGTAGTATAATTTTTATATAACTGTTTCCTTACTTGGGACATATTTCGGGCTTTAGATATTTTGGCCATCCTCAGACATCTTAGTCTTAATTTTGTGGAATATTTGTGTCCAGGTTGGTTGTTTCTATGGCTTCCTGTCGGCTTTTGGTGGTTTAAATTGGTGTTATTGTGTGTGGGTATGGAATATACATATCTGTGTGTGTGTGTGTGTGTGTGTGTGTGTGTGTGTGATATTACTAACTTAATACACAGTAACTTGTGCAAGTTGATATATGATATACCAGATAGAGGGTGGTCACGTTAGGGGTACCGCGTTCTTCAGAAGCACCTTAATAGTAATCCATACAAGGGCTTATTAATTTTTTCAGTTTTGAAATTAAAATATTACCGGTACTTCTTTTGATGCCAGATTAAGACCACTTTTAGTTATCTATCAAATATTTACCGTAAGTATATTTTTACATATGTATCTGGAAGGACAACAAGCATTAAAAATATCTCATCTATTTACTTAGTGTAATCATCTGGTAAATAATCAAACCTCAGATCATAAACCAGTTTGCATCCCCCCCCCCCAATAACTCCACCACAAAATATATTACACACCCCTATCCATTCCATTTTGTCGTTTGTCGTGGTTTGCTGTGTGTGTGTGTGTGTGTGTGTGTGTGTGTGAGAGAGAGAGAGAGAGAGAGAGAGAGAGAGAGAGAGAGAGAGAGAGAGAGAGAGAGAGAGAGAGAGAGAGAGAGAGAGAGAGAGAGTTTGTTTATGCAACTCGCAACGGTTACGGGCAACAAGTGGGAAAGTGGTGACGCAACGAGCGGCAGAATTAAGTAGATCTAACCTAGTAATCTCGTAGTGTCACAGTTTGGCAAAACAAGGTCTGACAAGTTGTGGAATATATGGAAGCACAAGGATGGGAATTAAACTTGAGTGTCTGCGCGCGTAGCGATGTGGGGCCAGTTAAATACTCAGTACATGGGACAATTATAAATGGGTATTTTTTCTCTTCGGATAAATATACATAATGAGAGTATTATATAATTATTAAATATAAAGATTTAAAATTTTTAACACAGTGAGGCAATAATATCGACGCCGGTACACTGACTTTATTCAAAATTTAAAATGATTCTTATCTCTAAAAAAATATTTTCAAAACTACGAGTACCTAGAAATGTTAAAATACAAATTTAAATAAATGGTATTTTCAGTTTTAATAAAGCCGAACGTTTGTCACACAGCATTTGCCTAAACGTTTGAAATATGCAGTATGTGAAAACCAATTCAGTCAATAAGTATCTCGTCAACAATGTTTCAGTAACGCGTATTTTTATTGTGCTATTACTGTTTACATCAATGGGACTGATTTCATCCACTTTAAAGATAGTAATGTTGATTAGTCCTTGAAGCCGACCCCCATCCCCGGACACCCCTCACAAGGCCAAATTTTAGAAACGCCACTGCCGCAGATAGTACGATGCAGTCAGCGAATTTACAGCATGCTACGCAATATTTATAAAAAGATTATAACATCCTACTGTCATGTTAAAAAAAAAAATGTTTTCTTCTTAAGGATTAGGTTATATAAACCCGTTCCGGCACCCATCTCATCCTCGGACGACCCACGTCTCTTCTACCAATGGCTTTATAGTTCAGTGCCGCTTTCGGCAATCGATCTTCTGTCATTCTTTGCAGATGATCACACCATTGGCTTCTGTAAATTGCAGTATTTTCATTTATGTCCTTTACTTCGAGTTCTGTTCTGATATCTTTATTCCTTATTCTATCTTGCAATGTATAATTTAAATTATTTCGAAGAAACTCATTTCAGAACTCTGAATTTTGCCGCTTTCCCTTTTTGTCATGGACCACGCCTCACTTGCATAAATCAACGTGGGTATTGCAATTGTCTTATAAATTTAATCTTTGTGCTTTGTCTTGTTCTATTTCTAAGATTTCTATGAATCGTACCACAAATATTCCTAAATTTATTTATGTTCTCTCTTATATCATATTCAGATTCATAGCTTACTGCACAGCCGAGACATCTGAACGGCTCACTTGTTCTAAAGTGCTGTTGTTTATAACTACCTCAGTCCTCACTGGATATTTACCTTTAAAGGCCATGGTTTTGGTCTTTCTTACTGAAATTGTCAGTGAGTACGCTCTTGTCACTTCTTGTAATTGAAACACAGCTCTTTTGTAAATCATCCTCATTTTCTTGAATAAGAACCATGTCATCCGCGTATAGCAGGGAACCCATATAAATTGATTTGTTAAGCTGTATTCCCGAAGTCACCCTGGATTTCCATGCTCTAAACATGTCGTCAGTGTATATATTAGACAAGGTTGGGGAAACACAGCATCCTTGCCTAACTCCCTTATTTATTGGAAAGTCACCCGAGAACCTACCATTCAGATCCAGGACTACAGATGTTCTTTTATAAACGATCTTAACTGATTTAATAAATGCTGTGAATATCCTCTTCTATCCATAATATTCCATAACGTTTGACGGTCCACATTATCAAATGCTTTTGTAAAAAAATGTACAAAGACGAATTGAACAACCATGACTGTTTAACATTTCCGTTCTCTAACGCGAAGAGAAACCACTTGTCCGTAACAGGAGTAAAACTAGTTCAAGACAACATAAATCCGGTGGGGCGACTGCATGTAAATCAACGCAATGTTTATTTTGTGGTAAGCAACAGAGTGAGTAATGTCAATCGGGCGAGCCTTTTTATGATGTATTGGGTACAGAACCGATTGCGCAGCACCACAACGATTGTTCTGTATTTGGTGTTAAACGTTGTTCATAACCGTATTACTATTAGCGTTGAGCAAATGCATGCTGACAAAATAAATAAACGCTCCGCTTAGTTAACTGGAGATAGAGCTGTAACCATAACGACTGCTGTTCAACCAAGGTTAAGGGTTTAACCTTCAGTGAAGAAAGCTCGGGGCGGCACGTTACATGACTCACTGTTTATGAACCGATAATTCGAACGGCCGTCAACAAACTTCCACGGACTTGTATACTCTGCCTATCGACGTACAGGCTGTCTGCCCAGGCAGGAAAGGCGGCTAGAAGATTAACAGGCCTAACGCGAACGAGCGCGCGCGCGCACGCACACACACAGAAACTGAGTCACACAGGCAGCACTGTCCTGGTTTAAGGGAAGAGTCACCTCTGCTTGAACGAATTGTGTGTGTTTGGGTTGTGTGAGGGGAGTCAGATAATCCTCTAGCCGCCTTCCCAACCTGGACAGACTTGGGATTTTTTTTTGTAGTGCATGGAATATTCATGCGTTCGCTTTATTAGTACCATCAACTGCGAGCATATTTTTTTTCTAAAAGTGCAGCTAACAATTCTACTCAGTCAGACGAAAAATTTAAGATACGAAATGGTTACAGATTTTTTCCAAGTAAAATATTTTTTTATTTTATTATTCCGGCTGTACAATGTTTACACATTTTCCGGAACCAAAGATTACAGAAGTGATTGAATTCTCATTCCATACTCCAATTCTCATAGTTCGTTTACGTAGCTTTTGTCGTTTACCTTTATTGAATCCATCCGGCTGCAATCTATTTGGTTTTTAAACATCTTCGCTTTTCCAATGAATGGGGAGTTGGCCCATTGCATTAACCCCCAAACCTTTAGGACCAGGCATTTTTAATCACGGTTTATTTCCTTTAGCCTTTATAAACCAATATCCAACTACAAGGCAGCAGCTGCTAGTTGTGGTCCGCCACGGGTATTTTATTTCCCCGGTACCCACCATATCTGGTGAGCATTCCCCTATCCGCCACCTAGGGAGGCGCCACACGGGGTAAAATATTTTTCATTGTTCAAATTACTTTCTGCCGCCGTTGTCTATGCTTCTATTTATAACAGTCGGTTCGGACCCACTATCGGAGGCCACCTTCAGTGTAAAACGATTAGCAAATTGGCACGGTGTTCGCCAGTCACCCCAGTACTGAGGTACAGACTCATACCTCCAGTACGTAGTCAGTACTTCAGTACTGGGATGAATTGGTGAACACCGTGCCAATTTGTCGATCGTTTTACACGGAAGATGGCCTCCGATAGTGGGTCCGAACCGACTGTTATCAATAGAAGCAGTTGACCACGGCCAGATAGCCCGGTAGAAAGCAACTTCAACAATGCTGACAGTGAATCCTCGTTTCGCGTTGCCCCACTGATGTCGTTTCGGTAATACGCCATGTACCTGTATGCGCCACTTCCCGTTATAATGGTTTGGTTTCGCTACAACATCGTTGACAAGTAAAAGAATTCAGAATGCTAATAGATGATATTATGGGCCGATGAAATACTTTAAATTAAACCTTTTTTTACACCGTGAATCCCGAAAAATATATAGAACATTAGTAAAACCGGTCCTGATATACGGAAGTGAAATATGGATACTGACAGAGGGCGACCTGTTTCGACTTGCATCGTTTGAAGGAAAATATTTAGGAAAATTTATGGACCCATTAGGAAAGGTGGAGAGTGAAGAATAAGGTACAACAGAGTGTTCTATGAGTTATATAGATCGTCTGATATTGTGACAAAATAATATTAGGATAACCAGGCTGAGATGGGCAGGACATGTACAGAGAATGAATAAGAAGGATGTTGTTAAGAGGATTATGAAATGGACGCCAGAAGGAAAGAGAGGACGTGGAAGACCTAGACTACGATGGATTGATGGAATCCTGAAAGATGTGAAAATACTTGGAGTTAAAAGTTGGTGGATATTGGCTAGATATAGGGAAGTCTGGAGGAAAGTCCTGGAGAGAAGCTGAGGCCCACGGTGGGCTGTGGAGCTACTGATGATGATGATGACAACATCGCTGACTCTCCAACACTTCAATAAATATTCAGTGTGTGACGATTATTTTCTACTGACTATTCGAAAAAAAGGAAGCAACAAAATTGTCAACCGACCGTTTCTTCTTTAAGGCACTGGATGATCCAACTGAACGGCTCAATGTGATGGATAGTGTGACTCCTCCGATTTCGGTCAAATGGTGGTGAAAATGAAGTTGACTTACCCACTATTTGAATCCACCAACGTATGTGTCAAGTTTCAAAACGAGACTTTCTGTAATAAAAACTGGTGGTTGCGTCACCAGATCTAACATGGCAATCATTCAGCGATGCCATTCAAAAATCCTACGAGTTATCGCGGATGCCGAGTGGTATGTGTCCAACCACACTTTGCGCACAAACTTTCATATTCCATACGTCCTTGAACGTGACGCTAGACACTATAGAAGACTGAACGACCATCATAACCCGCTGATCATGCCATTTCTTCTACAGCCTGCAATCGACAGAAGATTCAGAAGGCTTTGGCCATCAGACCTTTAAGGACCACGAGGTGACATCGCTGGATGGAACACCCCCTCACGCTATCTAGCTGTACATTTCGTATGTGTGTACATTAATCTGCAGATTAGCTTAAAGAATGTATTTTCTGATTGCTAATAAATAAATAAAAACCATTAGCAAAACCATAGATAGTGAGCACAGATTAAACTTACTATAATAAAATTAGGACTGTTTCATCGGTTCTAATTATTACAGGATACACTGAAAAAAAAAACAATCTTATAAGATATTTAAACGGAACAAATATCTTTGGTTTACTATACACGCGTCTGCCTTGAAAACTTTTCGTAACAGTGAATAAAGACTTATTAAATTGCTGAATGGCTTCAGGAAGAGAGTTAATGAACGTCACGCCTAGAACCGAACGTATTTCAAGGTCAGACCGGGTTGGAATATACATTCTTTACGGTCCGAAGTTGCCGCAGGCGAAGTTGGTTTCTTTACTGACAGCACTCATCGGTCGTGTCTATTATGTCGGAACGAGACCCCGATCACAGAACCGCACTCGATCGTCAACAGAAAAACTACGACGGTCTACTTGATCGTCGTATGGTACAGTGGAAAACAAAATACAAGTCACCAATTAAGTCACTAATCATCAGGTTTAATTTTCACAGTTAAACAGTTCGTAAGTAACAACACAGTCTCTTACAACAAATCAAATAAAAATTGTTCACACCCAATAAAATGTCAACTAATATTAAAACACAGTTGTATTACAATATACCGCCCGATTATAAAACACAACACTTCACTAATAACCACTTGAACGCACAGAGTAATAGCTTGTAATCGCCCGACAATAAACTCGAACAGCACGTAATATATCGCTACTATAACTGAACTACGGCCGCTGCCGCCTTGTATTTATACCCCCGATCACAGACCAGAACATTCCACACTACGCGTTATCTCTACCTACGACGTAATTAATTGCGGCCTTGACACAGTCCGCGTCTTCTGACACAGTCTAGCTAATGCGTCGAGAATCACGAACGCAACACGCATTACATTCCGGATCCCTCTGGAACATTCGATAAACACGTAGATTGTTCTGTGATGTCGTAACAATACTTTCATCTTTCTGCACGAATAACTTTAACGTATAGGTAATGTATGTATAGGCATGTTTCCCGAAGTAATAAAAACACTGAATCTTCGAATTTGTCATGTGGTAACGAAGAAAAAAAAGTTCCGGTAAACATACGAAATGCTTTGTTTTCAAGTTCAAGTTCTGGCCTCGAAAAGGTACAGCCGAAATTTAACCGCAAAACCACAAATTGGAATTTAATGTTTGCACATGTGTAGGCCTTCTAACTAAATGTTTAAACTTCTTCTTCTTCTTCTTCTTCTTCTTCTTCTTCTTCTTCTTCTTCTTCTTCTTCTTCTTCTTCTTCTTCTTCTTCTTCTTCCCCAACAAGGATTAGGCCTTGGTGACCTGTTCCGGCTTCATAGGACTTATTCATATATTTTATTTTGTGTCTCTACGATTCTTCTTCCAGCTGGTTTGTGTCTACTTGCAGCCTTCGATCATGCATACGCTCCAGATTAGTGTTTCCCAAAATTTTCAGTCCGCGGACCCCCCCAAAATACTTTAAAAATTCACGGACCCCGTATGAGTTCTGAAATAAAGCAAACAGTAGATATGATTGAAACTCTTATGTTTAATTAAAATGTATTAAAATAAAAAATCTCTTAATTTTCAATAATATTAAAGATATTAATCATAGTTTAATGTGAACAATGAAGCTGCTTTCGCACAACTAGCTCTTTAATATTGGATTTAATGTCTGATAATTTCAATATTAAGTAACTCTCGACATCAAGATTACTTCTTAACTTTGACTTTAAGTACGTGAGCAGGGAGACTGCAGTTTCACACAAAAAAGTAGAGGAAAACACAGTTAAACACTTCGAAGTTCTTCTTCCGAATTCAGGATAGTCAGTCATTACATACAACTAGAAGTCAGCTAGCTGTAATTGCGAAAACTGTAATTTTAATGAATTGCCAGTTGAAAGTTCTGCCAATGACTGTAAAAACTGCCAATGTACTGTAAGAGAGAGGTATAATCTGCTCGGCTGCCAAACAGATCTGCTACACGACATGATTTAAAGACATTATTAAAGCAATTAGTTTGAAATTATTTTTAAAATTACATTTAGTTTAAACTAAAAAAAAAAAAATAAAAATAAAAGTACTGGATTCTCCTACTAATTTTTTAAAGGTTCTAAAATTTAGATTTAGATTTTAGGGCATAAAAAATTTGAGAAAATGACAGTATATTCTTTTTTTCTTAAAAGTGTCCGCGGACCCCCAGGGGTCCGCGGACCTTACTTTGGGAACCACTGCTCCAGATGGTCCTTCCAGTTTCTTCTATGCAGCTCTATTTTCTCATTTAAGTTGTATATTTCCAACTCTTCTCTAATCTCTTCATTTCTAAATCGATCTTGTTTAGAACAACGTTTGGCCGATCTTAGAAATTTCATCTCCGCCGCTTCCGTGCGGTTTTATCTCGCTTTCTCATTAAAATTTTTAAACTAATGAAACATTAACAATATTAGCGACGCTGAGATTTTAGAATAGTGTGTAAAAGCTACAGAAGACAGGCAGACCCCTGAAGTTAATAATTTCTAAATAAAAATAGATTTTTATTTAAAAGATGATCTGTTGTCATTACTCAACTTTAAAACGACCCTAAAAAACGGAACTGAATCGTTAAGTGAATGGAGGTGATATAAAACATTTTTTTAAATTAAGTTTATGTAGGCCGAATAGGGAAAGATATTATGTGACTCTTTTGTATTAAGCTACATAGCTTGTGTACAGTATTTATACACGTTTAGTTAGCAGTAGGCCAACAATACACAGCGAAATACATTTTGATCAAGAGTACACAGCTTATATTAAAGATAGTCATAAAACAGTTTCGTCTATTACAAAAAAATTAATTTTTTAATGTTTCATACGACCTTCATCCACTTAAACATTTAGTTTTTTCCTACTAATTATGAAAAAGTGAACTGCCTGTCTAACTTATGTAGTCAGACTGAACGAATTTCCATTAATGATTTATAAACTCTATATAATTTACTTACATTTTGTGTAACTTATACGTATAAGTTATTTTTTTTATCTTGATCTGTTTCAAATAAAAAACTGAATGTTTGCAGTTATATTCTTTTCATTTAATTTATTTATAGTTTGTTCAGTGTATTCATTTTCAAAATTAAATTTATTTATTCTTCAGGTTATCTAATTTGTAAACTAGATATAAAACTGTTATTTATCTATAATTACTTCGTTATTTAGTACGAGGAAGTTTAAGGAAGTTTTAAAATCATTATTTGCTAAACATTACGATTGGACTTTTTAAGGTAAGGTACGTTTTTAAATTACTAAATTTAATAAACTAAAAAATTTAATTAAATTGTTAAATTGTAGGTTTCCAATCGTTTACGTCAAATTTATGGTGTTCTAAAATATAAAACGTTAATTACGTTAAAAAATTAATATGTTTATACAAAATTTTAAAAACAAGTTACTTTTTTACATTAAATGCCTTTAAATCTAAGCCTTTAGGAGAATGTAACTCTGAAACCGAACCTTTGTAAAAGTAATTTTATGTACATATAACCGGTAGAACATGTTACAGCGTGTAGAATAGGCCTATGTCCTGAAAGAACTTCTGTTATTTCGTAATGCATCCGTCTACATCGCCGTTGGAAAGGTAATGAACATGAAGAACAGAAGATCTGAACGTAATGAACGTTCTCCAGCATTTATAGAGACCTCACTGGTAAGTCATTTTTCACTTAGCTGATAACCTGATATGAACGATAAATAGGCCAAAACGAGGACCAGTATATGTATTATAACGGAGGAGATATATCTGTCATTTTATTTAATTAATAAGTCGTGTTAGTGGTTATATCACAAACAAAATTAACACTGTTGCACACCACTATAGAAAAATTATTCTGATTAGCGCTTTCAAACTTCACAGCTCATTATAAGATCGGAAAGCATCATCATTTCCGATCTGATGAACTGTAAAGCTTGAAAGCGCTAATCGGAATATTTTTTCTAGAGTGGTGTGCAACAGTGTTAATTCTGTATCTGTCATTTTTTAAAGGCATTACAATAGTTCGTGTGCTATATTGTAACAAGAAAATATAACCCTTACCGCTGACCAGGGGCATATTTGGGGGGGGGGCGAACGGGACCAGACCCCCTCCCCTCAGGGGTCGAAAAAGTTGACAAATTTGTTAATCTCTCAAATTTTAGGCTGCTTTACTTTTTTTTTTTTTTCCAGCTCTGGACGCTGATGTAGTAGTAGCTCTTTTTTAAAATATACAAACGGGTTTATTACACACTATTTGCGTATACGTTTGAATTATGAAGTATAGGAAAATCAGTTCAGTCAATAAGTATCTTTTAACAATGTTTTAATAACGCGTATTTTTATTGTTTTACAGTTTACTTCTAACGGGACCGATTTCACGATGTTATTACACGTTTTCAGCTACTTTAAAGATAATAACGTTGATTAGTCTTAACTTTTTTTTTCTTTTGTAATGAAGCCGACTCGAACCCGGACCCCTTCCCCCCAAGACCAAATTCTGGATACACCACTGCCGCTGACGTAAGTTTAAGTGAATACATAAAGGTTCTCAATGAAATGGAATGTGCGGTTTGATTACGGGTTACGTTTAGTTTCTCACATCTATTGTGTTTCTCTTATTCTCTTATTAGGGTATATTTTTCAAATATGAGCTATAGGAAAATCAATTCAGTCAATAAGTAGGCCTATGTTTTAGCAATGTTTTAATAACGCGTATTTTTATTGTGTTATTACTCATCATCATCATCATCATCATCTTCACGGATTAAACCAAGGATGGTTTGTTCCGGTCTCAAATAGGAAAAGATTAGAGCCGGTCACTCCAGCGATTCCTCGGACATCCCACACCTCTCCGTCCCCTCGGCTTATAGTTCCAGAGTTGTTTGGGGATGTGGCAGTCATCAATTCGGCAAAGATGTCACACACAGCTCTATTTATTGGAATATGGGCTACCTCAACTATGCTAACTAATAAGCACGTAAAAATTAAAATTTAAGTGACAATATATGTAACTTGATAAAATCATTTAACATTATACAGATCCTTCAAATCGATCATCACTATTCATAACTGATCAAATGCGTTCAATCATACTATGAAAAAATCAATTATATTTAATTAATTTTTTTATGCAAAGAACAGCGGCTCTCAGTTGTTTCAGCTCGAACTACTAAATGTGGTAGGTCGTCAAAAGAAGTTTTTGATAGGTTAAAACGCATTTTGTTACTTTTTTCATTCACAGAATATATTTTCTATGACGTCACTGTATTGTCTGTGACGCAATAATTTAACCTACTGCAGATATCAAACAGTAGGCGTCATTGTCTGGAAATCGTTTTTTGACTCTAGTTTTCTCTGTTAATTGTAAAATGTCAACGCAGTTTACACACGTGTAATTTTAAAATAAGAACTAATTTTGTAATAAATTAATTAGGTTTACATTTAGATTTTAATTATAAACATTAAGTCCTATTCTGAAGTCTGAATTATTAATATTTCATAAGCCAGCACTACATACGAATAATATTAATGTGGATAACATTAGTGTAAATATTGTTGAACTGTTATTGTTAATGTTTATTTATATAAAGATTGTCAATCATAAGCAGTGACGTATCTAGAATTTGGCTTTCGGGAGGGGTCCGGGGCTGGGTCGGCTTCGTACAAAAGATAATACAAGATAAGACTAATCAACATTACTATCTTTAAAGTGGCTGATAAACGCGTGACAACATCCTGAAATCACTCACATTAAAGTAAACTGTGTAGTATCACGAGATAATACAAAAAAGGAAACTCAATTTAATCATCAAAATTTACAGTAAAACTAATCAAAGAGATAAATACTATGTAACTGAATGAGGAATGCAATAAAGAATGAGTAATCAAATGAGAACAACCAAAAATAATTATATAAGGAAGAATTATAATAACTAAAACAATCAACCATAAATAAAAAATAAGTATTTTACAGATGCGTGAATAAATTAAAAAGAAGAATTAGCTTTGCAAAAAACATAGTAAATAACTTTACAAACAGACATAATAAAGGACTAGACTGGACTGTGAGTTTGACGTACTAATTACCCAATAAATTAGGGAAGTGATTTTGTATATTTTATTATAATATTGTAAATAATAATGTTGTAGTATGTAAGTAAAAAATGTATTTAGCGTTAAGCAAAATCATTTGTATAACACAAGCATAAAGTCAAGCAAGGTCTTTAACCTAAGACTGGATTTGTAATTAGCTCATACGTAATGGTAAAGACAAGGTAGTTATTACTTCCATATTCCTTAAGGAAATGGAAGTATGGTGATGGCAAAAAAAATCGTGTTCGAGATTATTGCAGATTCTGATTGTACTACACTCAAAACATGAAAAAAAGTCGTTTTTCGAAAAGTGTGTGTGTGTGTGTGTGTGTGTGTGTGTGTGTGTGTAGATTTTTTTCTATGGCAAACGATAACAGCCGCAAATTCAAACAGAATCAAATCATTTTTTGCACACAGCCCTGATGTGTAGAGTACTCACGACTTATTGTTTTTGGTGAAGATCAGTTGAGGGAAAGGGGTAGTTTACCTGCAACAGTTTTTTTTTTATTAAAGGTAATTTTTTTTTTTGGCAAACGATAAGAGCCGCAAATTCAAACAGAATTAAATAATGTTTCGCATACACCCCAGAATTATGGAGTTCTCAAGACTTATTGATTTTGGTGAAGATCGGTTAAGGGAAAGGGGTAGTTTACCTGAAACGTTTTATGTTTTAACAAGGGTATTTTCTATGGCAAACGATAACAGCCGCAAATTCAAACAGAATCAAAAGATTATTTGCATACAGCCCTAAATTGTAGAGTTCTCAAGACCTATTGTTTTTGGTGAAGATCAGTTAAGGGAAAGGGGTAGTTTACCAGCAACGATTTTTTAACAAGGGTATTTTCTATGGCATACGATAACAGCCGCAAATTCAAACAGAATCAAATAATGTTTTGCATACAGCTCTGATTTGTAGAGTACTCAAGACCTATTGTTTTGGTGAAGATTGGTTAAGGGGAAGGGGTAGTTTACCTGCAACATTTTTTTTAACAAGCGTATTTTTAAGGCAAACGATAACAGCCGCAAATTCAAACAGAATCAAATACTTTTTGCATACGTCCCTGAATTGTAGAGATCTCAAGGATTTTCGATTTTGGTGAAGATCGGTTAAGGGGAAGGGGTAGTTTACCTGCAACCTTTTACGTTTTAACAAGAGTAAAGTACTTGCAAATTCATTTAAACTTTTTCAAACAATGGTAATTGTTAAAAATAAAATAATTTTGTTGCCAGGGAATAAAATTATAATTACTTCCATATTCCTTAAGGAAATGGAAGTATGGTGATGGCAAAAAAAATCGTGTTCGAGATTATTGCAGATTCTGATTGTACTACACTCAAAACATGAAAAAAGTCGTTTTTCGAAAAGTGTGTGTGTGTGTGTGTGTGTGTCTGTGTGTCTATCTGTGCGTCTGTGTGTCTGTCTGTCTGTAGATTTTTTTTTCTATGGCAAATGATAACAGCCGCAAATTCAAACAGAATCAAATAATTTTTTGCATACGTCCCTTTATTGTAGAAGTCTCAAGGATTTTCGATTTTGGTGAAGATCGGTTAAGGGGAAGGGTAGTTTACCGGCAACCTTTTACGTTTTAACAACAGTAAAGTACTTGAAAATGCATTTAAACTTTTTCAAACAATGGTAATTGTTAAAAATAAAATAATTTTGTTGCCAGGCAATAAAAATATAATTTTTTCATTTTAATGTAAATTATGTATGAGTTAATATACGAGGTGTGTTCATAAAAAGACCAAACTTTTTGAGTAACACATCAATCCGCACAAACGACGCGCCGCGACTTTGCGCGCACCTAGCGATAGTTTTTGACAACAAACTACCACTTATTGTGTTCCGCTATTAGCAGTAGTCTTTGAGGTATATCACATTGAGTGGGGACGTGCACACGCTGGCTGGCGGATTAGTGACAAAGCGATTAAGAAAGGCCGCGAGAACAACGTGTGCGTATGAAATTTTGCAGCAAAACTAGGTTAAAGCTTTTCAGAGACATTCTGGTTTTCAATTAAGCATACGCGGAAGCCTGCGTGAGGCGAACGATTAGTTTAAGAATTTTTAAAGAGGGAAAAACAATGGTCGGTGCAGATCAAAGCGATATCGAAGATCATGGGAAGAGAGCTCGTGATGTGGTAATTGTAAATCATCGTTTAAATGCCGATACTTTCTGACAGAATCCATTTAAGATCGTAAAATTAAATTTTGATAGAAAAATTTAGATGTATCGTATCACTGAAAAATTCTTACTGTGTTTGTTGACGACGATCAGAAAGAGACCCGTTTTGAAATCGGTCAACAACTGCGTACCAATGCAAATGGTAATGAAAACTTTGGAAGACAATGGAAATAGCTCTGTAAAGATTTTACAAAGTCAGCAGCAAAATTTTATACACACACGTTGTGTTAAGATCTTCATTCTCACTTCGTTATAAATCCGCCGGACGGTGTGTGCCCGTGCCCACTACAGCGTGTGTAGCTCGAAGACTGAAGATCGTGACGGAACAGAGAAAACGGCATTTAGGCGTCAAAACCTGTCGCTAGCAGCACTTAATTCTGCAGCTCGCTCTATGCGCTAGTTGACGTGCTACACAAATAGTTCGGTCTTTTTTTGAACACACCTCGTAAATGTATAAAATAATATATCGTTCGTGGCAGGTAAGCATATCTCAGTTATGTAATGTTTACGTTTCCATTTTATTATTATGACTACAGCAATAAAAAGGCAGGTAAGACACACACACACACACACACACACACACACACACACACACACACACACACACACACACACACACACACACACACACACACACACACACACACACACACACACACACACACACACACACACACACACACACACACACACACACACACACACACACACACAATTCACGTTATTTCTGGCATCACTCATGTTTATTTTCTTACATTTGCACGCTTTTTAAATGGAAAGTGCCGAAACCCACACCAACATAACGCGTGCAAGCCGAAAAAATGGACATCAATTTGCTTCCTGTGGATCGCTGGGCAGTGTAACTGCACGTGTTTACAGAGGAACGATTCATAGGCAGACTTTTCGTCTTTAGGGAATGAACCCTCTGCAAGATGCTGAGGGTCCATGAGTGACTTCGGAGCGCTCCTTCTTTTTCGCGTGTTTGTTCTGTGAAACATACACTGTAGATTCGCAGCTTTACTCTAAGCAACGCTCAATAGGAAATGTTGAAAATTTTTGTCCACAGTGTACCCTCATTCACACTAAACCTGCTCTGATGTTTTAATTACGGACATCATAATATTAAAACTTTGGAAACTTGAGCACTACTTAATGGAGATCAATCATTAACTTATACAAGCCATTAATTTTATGCATATTTTTTATAGACCTATATATGTGTACAACGTTATCGGCAACAAAGAAGTAGTTTTTGTTAAAATTCCTTCCCGGGATATTTGGCCGTAGTCCAATGTTTTCTACAAAACCAGACATTTCGGCAATGCCATCGACTTCCATCATCAGTGAAAATCGAGTGCGATAACGTGAGGTGGTATACGTTAGTGACCACAGTACTGTGGTTAAGGCTGAAGCAGTAAGTAGAAAGAAGTAATTTCTATGGTAATATTTCATTTCGAAAATGATTTTAAATATAAATCTTAGAATATGGAAGTCATGTATGGTTCTCCATACCGATATTTTTTATAATTGTGTTTATTCGAAAAACATACAAGGTGAGATAAGTGAATAGAAAAGTGATAAATAATAATAATGAAACAGTGCAAATGGCAAATGACACAGTGTAAACAATGATAAAAATATAAAGTGTTGTGAACCTAGTATGGCCAAAAGGTGAGAATGGCATGTATTTTATATAAAGTGACCAAATAACAATAAAATCAATTCATTTAGTGTGAGTGACAATATAAAATTAAGTGAAATAAAAACATTAACGGGATTATGTAAAAATAATCAGGAAAAGTAAGGTTATATTAAAACCTTATATTTACTGGAGGCGGATAAAACAGCCCTGAGACCAAAACATACAACAAACAAACCAAGGCCTCTTATAAATGAATCTAAAGCTGGTTTTACACGGAAGAAAGGTTTTTCTTTCTAGTGTGGGCGTTCAATGCAAAAGGAACAAACTAAATCAGTTGCCAATCCAACCAATATTAGAGAAGAAAATTACAGTAAAAAGACAAGTAAATATATAGGAGATATCAGTAAACTAACGAACAATATATATTCGACCAACCTGAAGAAGGAAAACTGAAAATAATATCCTAAAATGGAGTACTACATCTTGAATTTAGTGAGATCGTTCTAATAATAAAGCCATCTTGACAACTATCAACGTTTTACACAACACTTCAATACAAACTAAATAACGAACACATTTAGTGCGACTACATTTATAAACATAATCTATGATATACGAAGTGAGTGACACAAACTTATTTTGAACAAACAAAAGTGTAGAACTCATATACATTTTATTAAACATTCAGTAATGTGTATCAAGGAATATGGCGTCCATTGCTTTATTTCACTGTTATTGAAAGGGGACAGCAGCGCGCCATGTTGAGAATTCATGAACTATGAGCTATGTAATAGACAATTATTATTTTTTTTCTCTTGTCAATTGTGTTACTAATGTCTAATTATTAATTATTTTAATTGTTTTATTAGTTTTATATTTGTAATGTGTAATATTAAGTTTGTAAAATTATCTGAATTGATTTCTTTTTGTATAATCACAAGAACTCACATCCAAACAATCATACACAAACAACAATTAATTACTACAAATTAACATTTTTTTCTTCATGTATGTTAGTAACGTAAAACTTGTTGTATGTATTTATAATTTTACTGAAGACGATTGTTAATTTGGTTATAACCTTGAGATAAAAAATTGTTTCATGCATCCGAGAGCTAGATGGAGCAGGAACCTTAAAGAAGGAAAATTTGTTATTAATTAAAAAAAAAAGAAAATTATTATAATAAAAGAATTAAGGAATAAAAATTGAATGATTCAGAGCAGCAAAAGAAGTGTGTTCTCATTTATAAATAAATATTATTAAACATAGAACTCAGAATATTGCTGAGACTAATTGAGCATTTATACTCATTTACAATAAGAACAAAGCTAACATATTTGGCGCTTACAACGAGAGGCGTTAAAGAAAAATGTATATACACAGATTATTGCACATAACAACTCTAATAACACAATAAAAATATCCGTTATTAAAACATTGTTAAAAGGTACTTATTGACTGAAAGTTTCCTGTTAGAGGATATGAAATATTCCTGTATTTCATATTTCAAACCTATACCATAATGCTGTGTAATAAACCGGTTTGTATGTTTAAGAATGAGCTACTACTCTGAAAAAAATACACAGCTGAAAAAAATAAAATAAAACAGCCTAAAAATTAAGTAATTAACAAAATTCGTCAACTTTTTCGACCATTGGGAGGTCCGGTCACGTTCGTCCCCCCCCCCCGTAACTACGCCACTGGTCATAAGTAATATCAGTTTAAATTTAGGATAAATATCAACTTTGGGTTTAGAATATGAAGTTTTACACTAGGTCGGAAAGCATTTGGAGATAATCTATTTGTTCTAGCCTATATTCCTACTTGTACGAGTAATTTAAAAAAAAATACCTGGAAAGCTGTTACAAATTGTGCAGGCGGTTAAGTTAGGGTTACCATACGTCCTCTATTTTAGTGTTAAAAACCTGTACGGGAGGATTTTTTTAAAATCAGGGATATGTCCTCTTTTTACATAAAACTGAAAAATGTAGTCACGCGCTTTTTTCTACTGAAAAATGTAGAACGGGTATTTTCTCTCATCAGTTCACAATGGACCAAAGAGAGAAGTAAGTTAATGGTAGAAAATGTTAAAGATATAATCTGTGTACAGTACAACTTTAAAAGTCTTACATATGTTCAGTTCTATGATTATTTATTAGAAAATAAAAATCTTTTGATGGGAATTGGTTCATCTGATAAATACCAATGACACCACAAAGACACAATTGATCATTTAGACTGTGAATCCGATTTAGACTGATTAGTATTAAATTAATTATTGCTATGATTAAAAATAAACATAGCAAATAGTCATTTCCTATGTAAGTTCCGCTTCTGACTAATAGTTTTAAGTTTTGTTTGTAAATATATTCTTGTTATATCACAAAAATGAAATTGTACATTGTATAAACTACAAAAAATACTTAACTTAATCATGAATACCTTCTTATCCATAATGTATAATTATGTTTTTTTTTATCCGTAAAGTAACGATCATGCTGTTAAATTTTCAGGTTGTCCTCTTTTTTCACCTAGGTCATATGGTAACCCTACATTATCAGTTAAACTTTATGAAATAAAAGAAAGGGTTTTTCTTTTACTACTTCTTCCCCTTACTGTTACTTACTACTGCTAACTCTGCTTCTACTACTTCTTTTCCTTTTCTATACAACCCGATAAATTTGTCGTAATACAATTAACGTTGTCAAGTCGACTTCTATTTGTCTCTCTTGCCACCCTCCACAAGATGTCAGCATTTCATCTACTTTCCTTAATTTCACATCAATTTCCGAAAAAAATTAACACACACACACACACACACACACACACACACACACACACACACACACACACACACACACACACACACACACACACACACACACACACACACACACACACACACACACACACACACACACACACACACACACACACACACACACACACACACACACACACACACACACACACACACACACACACACACACACACACACACACACACACACACACACACACACACGCACACACACGCACGCACGCACGCACGCACGCACGCACACACACACACACACACACACACAAATGAGATACGGATTACAAAAAATGATAAATTATACAGGTTAAATGTATTTAGCGAGGCGTAAACTCACTCGTCTTACAGGTTCTTGAGATTCAAAATGTGAAAGGACTGTCGCGTAAATCGCCTTACAGGTATGTGACACCAATCTACTTCTAAAAGAGTAAAGAGGTCGGTAATTATGTCATTACGTATGTTACTGACGTCTCTCAAGAATTATAAATTTGTTTCTTCAGAGCGTAAAAAAGCAAATTTCAAATTCAGAGATATCAACTAAACTTTTATTCCTAATTACTAACAAGCTATTAAACGAGGAAAAATATAAAATATTAGGAATAAAATTAGCGATTCAAGAGTGTGATGAATTTAGAAAATTAATTTATAGGACTTAGTCTGCAATTTAACGACAGAAAGCTAAGTCGTTAAAAAGAAAATAGTGAATGAGGGGCTGATGTATGTTGGCCAATGTGTACGATGTGGATGAGCTGTCATAGGACTAAGAACATTATCCTCATTTTCCCCTTGTTATTCAAATCCTTTTAATTTACATTTTGAACGTCTTTAAAGACTGATCTGCATTTAAAACATTAAGCAAGGTTTCTCAAACAAATTTGGTTTGTTAAACCAAATGTTTGTAAGTGAAAGTCAAAAAAATTTTTCAGGCTGTCCTCTTTTATCACCTAGGTCATATGGTAACCCTAGTTAAGAGAGACTTGACTAATCAGGGCGGGGCGTTGTACACAGTGTACAAACATACGGAAGACAGTAAGTCACAAGTTGGAAGCGTGGGCACCAACGTGGCACTTTTACATGCTGTGTGGAGAGCAAGGAAAGCTATCGATCGGTTAACAGTAGGAGTCGTCCAGCAATTTCCTTGGCATCAGTGTATACGCTCTATAATACGCCTTTTTTTAAGCTGCTCCCACGATATTTAGAATTGTTAGAATGTTTTTAAAATGTTCGGAATTATAGCCCATAGCCCACAAATTCAAAAAAGCAGAATACAAAATCGCATACAAAACTACTAACAAAACAGAACACACACTATCAAAACACACACACAAAGCACAAAACAAATTCGATCTATCTGGTGTTTACAAGCTAATTTGCTCAGATTGCAACAAATTCTACATACGCCAGACAGGACGTAGCTTCAAACAAAGATACATTGAAAACACAAAGGCACTACAGAATCCACCTTTGCAAACCACCTCATTGAAGCAAATAACATGGACATTCTTAGAAGAATTTGAAATATACAGACACACGAAAACACATAAAAACGACATCCTAAACGAAGAGACACAATTCAAATCACACGCATTATTCGAACATATCACACCCCACACACACACAATACCGATCTTTCAAAAGTCGATACCGTCACCACCAACAAGACGGACAGTGCTCCCAGCGGCAGCCTCTGAAGAAGCTTTTTAAAAGCGAAAACCGGTTCAGGCTATAAGGTAAAACTTTTACGTTTTTACCCATAAAAAACTTTGTGTTCCGAATCGGTAGTGAAATATTTATAGTTAGAAGAATACCGTTTAAATATACACGAAGAGATTTAAAATTTATATTTACTTTACCTCAAGATGTTATTTTTCCCTTATTCGGAACATGTTTCGGGATCCCTAGTGCTCCCATCATCAGCCTTTCTAATTTTGAATCTTGTGGAGTACCTGTGTGCCCCTGGTACCATTTCTTATGAAAATGGATACAACAAAAACACTGTAAAAAATAGAAAATAAAATCAAATATAAAATAAAAACTGAACAATTAAGAATCAATCAAAATGAACAACACGTAAATAATAACAACAATAAAAAATGGACCACATTCACATACATAAATAATAAAATGTCAATACTAAAAAAACTATTTAAAAACACAGACATCAAAAGAGCATACAAAACTAATAAAAATAATTTACAAAAACTAAATAACCCACAAAACAAAGATAATACAACAAACAATGGTATATGCAAAATCGAATGGCAAGATTGCAATAAATGTTACATAGGACAAATAAAAAACAACTGAAAAAACGTTATTTTGAACATCTAAACGGATACAAAAAAAATAAATAAATAAATAAAAAAAAATAAATATATATATAAATCTAATTTCGCCACACGTGCATATACACTGGACATGAATTCCCAGACATAACCAACATGACACTAATAAAACACATACCACACAAAGGCACCATAATGAACATTTGGGAAAATTTAGAAATATACAAACACAAAACAAACTAATACCTGAACAAATACAAAGCAATACAAAACATGATACAATTTTCGAAACACTCAACATCTAAAATACACTAAATACTAATATATACACCACAATCACACACAATAATAACAATTTAAAAAGCCAAAAACCAATGGGAAGCCATAACAACAGCCAACCAGGGGTACACAGGTACTCCACAAGATTCATATTTAGAAGGCTGATGATGGGAGCACTAGGGATCCCGAAACATGTTCCAAATAAGGGAAAATAATATCTTGAGTTAAAGTAAATATAAATTTTAAATATATTATATTCATGAAGAAACAGACTGTAGCAAATAGTGTTTGAACGAAGAGATTTATATGCATATTGAAGTAGTGTAGCACAGTAATGGCTGAATTCACGAAATTGTGCTCGAATGTAGCCTCATATCTTTAACAACTACATGTGACCTTCTCTGGACCGCTGAATGCAACGTATTAACATACGATTTTCTCTGCGTTGTGCTAACGCATGCCGTTATGTCGAAAATACGGAATACAACGTCAGACTTCTCCAGCGAGTATCACGCCGGAATTGAGTGAAGTCTAGTCTCTGTAGAGTCTGAAACAAGAATGTGGTAACTACAGCCAGTGCCGGCTCTGAACGGCTAAGTAGAGAAATATCACTAGGCACGGGTTGCTCTAGATGAGATGCCATTACCTTGTGAGGAGACAGTGGCTCTCTAAAAGTCGGACTATATTTCTGTCGGCAGTTTATGGAAGTGGATATTTCTTTCTGCAGTTTCGTCTCGACGAAACGAAAAACTAAGGAACTGAAATACGTGGAGAACGAATACAGAACATTCGATTCGCAAACTACATAGTTGCTGACTTAGGAAGAGTGTATGTAATGTTCACTGGTATATAAGTCTTTATAAAAACTTTAAAAAATTTAACTTGCAGATAAATGCCAAAAGGACTAAAACAGTGGTTACAGATAAAAGGTGTGAAGATGCGAAACCCAGTACAAAACTTAGCATCCTATCTTTGGAGTAGACCAAAAAATTTCCGTACCTAGGAAGGATTAGTACGAGTGACAACATGTCTAGCAGAAGTTAAAAAAACGTAGCTTCAGAAAAACAAGGTTTCTAAACTAGAAGTATTTGTTAACCAACGATCACATAAGTATTGAAAGAAGGAAGACGTTACAACGTTTGTAAGTACTACAGGTGTGAATAGTGAACTCTCGAAAGGTGGGGAGACATACTATAAGCGGCAGAAATGGGGAACTAGAAGAACGCGGCGAAGACTGCTTGGACATAGTCCACAGGAAAACTATTGAGCAAATTTTATTAATGATAAATGAAAGAGGAATTTAATCGAGACAATTGAGAAAAAGAGGACTAAGTTAAGTTAATAGGGTATTTAATAAGTCATAACGACTTTTTAAATAATATCTTTCATGCCAAGGATATAGGGAAGAAGCCAAAAGGGCAATCCAGAAAATCATTCCTTTTTTCCAGAGCATGATGAATAATACGGATTGAAGAAGCTATGCAGGTCTGAAGCGACTTCCAGTGAGACGTGGCTGAAGCGACAAGACAAAAGGAATTGCCTTTACATGCTGTTAATATAATAATAATAATAATAATAATAATAATAATAATAATAATAAAACTTGTTCTAGCGACTGGAATGGTTCCGAAGTCCTGTGGCGTAATGAGCTAAAAGACAGTGACGTCAGTTAGTGCTAAATTTTCTGCGCCTGAAAATATTGCAACGCACTGCGGAAGAGCATTGACGATCGAATAACGTAACAAATTGCTAGAGACATGAAATTACACAATAAAAGCTGTAACGCATTACACTATGTAACGGTGTGTGCGTGCGTAGTGTAACGGGAAGAAAATAATGATCACGATGTCGGTCGACGCTAGTGAACCGAAACGTGCATGATGTTATCGTAGCGAGCGGCAGTCCGCGCACGCACGGCTAGACACGTTGCCGGCAGTACCTGCTCCCAACCCCCCACCCACACATAGCACATAGCCTTAGAAACAATTATTACAAACGTATTAGCAGGATTGTCGCACGTTATTGTGTAATATTTAATATTCTTGTTTAATATTCCTCTTTTATACGACTGGGACACCATCTGTACATCTCCGTTGGTAATGAACCTGAAGAACATAAAGAATTTTGTACAGTATTCCATCGATGTATACTATACATATATGTATACATGTATAGTATACATCGATGCAGTATTCACATAAACGCAACTTCGCGTCAGTTTACACGATATTGATTGAAGACTCGTTGGTGAAACATATTACTACAAAGTTTTTAAAAACACACAAACACTTGGTTGTTTCACAATTTATTCTTAACCTCTGACAACAATTGCTTCAGCCTATCAGGCTATTCGCAAAGAGCTGCTTAGAACAACTAAGTACAAAGAATGTTTAGGGTGATGAACATGTGTTAAGGGTATGTGTGTGGGGTGTGTATGTTGAAGGGGGTGGAGGAGCTAGTATAGGGCAGGTCAAGTGACTGTAAACTAAATATAACAGGGTCAAATTCTAAAAATTAACTAAACTAAAAAAACATCTTTTAATAAATCTGTCTGTTCGAATCCTGTCTGTTCGTTTGTTACATTTTTGTTACATTTAATTGCTTTTGTTACTTTTTAACAAAAATGTTACAAACGTACAGACAGCATTCTTTGTATCTCCTTCATTAAAAGCAGTTATTTTAGTTTAGTTAATTTTTAGAATTTGAATTCCTGTTGTACTTAGTTTTTACAGTCACTTGATCTTCCCTGTACTAGCTGCTCCACCCCCTCCAACATACACACCCCACACACATGTTCACCACCCTACAGATTCTTTGTATTTAGTTGTTCTTAGCAGCTCTTTGAGAATAGCCTAATAGGCTGAAACAATTGGCAGAGGTAAAGAATAAGTTGTGACACAATCAAATGTTTGTGTGTATATGTGTTTTTTTCTTCGTATTGTTTAAATTAGCAGCCATCCTTACTATTTCTTTTATGAATTTGCTAACTGCTATAATTTTTTTTATTGTTCGACTAAGCTTTTCGTCATTACTGACATCTTCAGGTCTTAAACAACCTAAACAACCAGGAGGTTGTTTAAGACCTGAAGATGTCAGTAATGACGAAAAGCTTAGTCGAACAATAAAAAAAATTATAGCAGTTAGCAAATTCATAAAAGAAATATGTGTTTTTGTTAAACCTTTGTAGTTTACACTTATCTGATATCTGATGTAAAGATCAGTAACATAACGCGTATCATTATATACATTTTTACGAAGCAGAGATTTATGTCATTTGTTGAAAGAATTAAAAAACGAGTTTGCGTGCTAAATTCCAACAAAAAATTATTAAATATTATCACCACCTTACGTTTAAATGGTTGGACGACAATAAATAAATATTGTAATGTTTGTCAGTCTAATAAAGAATGCGGTTTGATTGTAGTCCCCTTTATGCTTGTTCCCTTTATCCATGGCACGGCTGTTAATGTCTTTATGTAGCTACGTCATCCTGTGATTGGTCTACTTCGTATGTGCTAATGAGTCATTAAAAACGTCCAGTATCAGAATAACTGGTACAAGGCCACCAAATTCTATCTCAGAAAGAGAAGGGCCAGGGCGAATCTCCTGCGCCCCAAAACAGGGGCCTTTCGGCTTAGGTATGGTAACCCTGACAGAAGAGTCTCTGGTCCTCCTGGTAGGAGGTTGTGCAAAAGGCCAGTAACCTGTTCATGTAAAACATTTTAATAGTTGTAGTACCCAAAGCAGCCTCGGAGTAAGGTTTGGAATATTATTTAAAAAGAGAAGATAAATAAATTTAGGAATATTTGTGGTATGATTATAGAAATCTTTGGAATAAAACAAGACACTGCACAAGATTTAATTTTATAAGACAATTGCAATACCCACATTGACATATGCTGGTGAGGCGTGGGTCATGACAAAAAAGGAATGCTGCAAGAATCAGAGTGCTGAAATGCAGTTTCTTGGAAGTACTTTAAACTGTGCGTTGCCAGATAGAATAAGGAATGAGGATGTCAGAACAGAACTCGAAGTAGAGGATATAAATGAAATTATTTCAGCTTATTACAGAAGACAATGGTGGAACCATCTGCAAAGGATGGCAGGGGATTGATTGCCGAAAGCGGCACTGAACTATAAAGCCATTGGTAGAAGAGACGTTGGTCGTCCGAGGATGAGATGGGTGCCGGAACAGGTTTATATGACCTAATCCTTGAAGTGAAGAAGAAGAAGAAGAAGAAGAAGAAGAAGAAGAAGAAGAAGAAGAAGAAGAAGAAGAAGAAGAAGAAGAAGAAGAAGAAGAAGAAGAATTAAAAATGTTATGTCATGTCTCTCGCATCCCAGCTTTCATTGTAGTCTGTCTCTTCAGCCTTCGTCCTGTAGACTGCCTTAGTCACTCCATCAGCCCAACAGAACAGGGGTCTTCTTTATTTATCTTGCTGGCGGCTGCTAATTCCTCCATGGGTTGGTCTTCCGCCAATAGTTGCATGTGTTCGTACAACGTTAATCTCATAGCTGCGATGGTTTACATGACGTCAGTGCCTACATCTGCTTTTACTCTTTATCTTATAGTTTCCAGTTTTGCTAACCTTGTTATTCCACAACTCCGTCGCCTGTAATTCGTTCCAATTGCTATAAGCTTTTTGAGGTTTTATCAGACCTCTGTACCGCACCTACGAGTAAGTGTTTGATAATACTCCAATCCAAAGTAAACCAAGTCCAGGCTCTGCGTGACCAATCTGTCGTCTTCCATACCTAGGTGTCTCTTGGGCTGACGATAGTCAAGTATCTGTTTTTTTTTCACAGCTGATAACAATATTCTTGATATCAAGGCCATACTTACCGATGTTCCTCACATAATTTGCAAAACATTCAGTGAACATCCTCATCGCCGTGCGCAAAAATAACCTGACGTTTAATATTTTAAGTCTTTAATGATACAAATAATAATTCTGTGAAACGTGCGTCAGACAATAAAATATTTATACTTGCAGAGGGAACTAATTATTATTTTTTTGTCATAATTGTAACATAGCGCAAGAAATGTGGGCGTCAGTGTATGTTTTTTGTGCTATGTAGTTAAACAAATTTAACTGCGTGTTTTGTTCTTAAAGAAATCTGGAGGTTTTTCTAGGTTTTCATTCCGTGGGTCGTCCTTAGTTCGCAGGGGTCACGAGGGAATTCTTTACGTTTCCCTGCCTGTTATATTTATTAGAATCGCTTAATACTATTTTTAGTTTTAAGTATACTTTTTTATTATACATCCACGTGCCAGTATTACTCTCATTCGGTTATAGCGATTATTATTAATTTATACTTTTCCTTTCTCCTCGCGATCTCATTACAGAAACTGGTGGGTAGTGATGTTCTGAAGTCATTACGTCACTATGATGATTGTGATCTTTTTAAAATCCGTGTATTTTTTTAACCCGTTTCTTCAGCCAATCGATTCGACAACTTCTTTTCGTTCGTTCTCTAGCACTTCCTCATCAAATACCAATGTGTCGTTCTGACGGCGTTTTTCCACAATTAGCCCCGAATCTTCAAAGCAATAGTCTCCTTTGCCTGTTGCAACGTATTCCACTGGCCAGCTTTTGATCACCTAATGGCTCGTCGGCATAGATCGGCGGTTTCCAGCCCCAAGAGAATGTTCTGACACGTTAATCGCTCAATCGCACTTCTATGACCGTTGACGATAGGTAAAAGAACACTCTTATTATTCGGAAATTAATCGTTCGGTCACCAATAAGTACTCTGCGCGAAGAGAGTGCACCGCATGTAGGAGATGTAGGCGTCTGATTGTGATAAGACATTAGAAATACAATGCATTCTTTACAATTTTACACGCATTGTTATCATTTTCCTTTAACATTTACCTGCATGTTCTGTTTGTGTGAGAAAATTAATTAAAGGAAATGAAAACTTGCTGTTTGTCGTTATAAGGTATCAAAATTAATTATAGGCTGACTAAAAGTGTCCACTTTACGAACGATTTAGCAATACTAGCAAATTCAGATAAGGAATCGATCAGAATGCTAGGAGTTCTTCTTCACAAGAAGCGAAACTCTTCACAAGTTTCTGTTCAAAGTTAGGTTTCAGGAAAACAGAATAATGGTTACAGAAAGCAGAAGAGCAGTGTAAGGGCTAATATAAAATTGGGTAATTTGAATTTTGGTAATATTAGCGACTTTTGTTACCTGGGTAGAGCAATTACTGCAATTAATAAATGCCTTCCTGCAGTTGAAAAAATAATAATAATTTTAAAATAAGCCCCTCAGAATAAGGGGACTTTGCCGAATAATAGGCATATGAGTAATGAGACTGAGAAGTATTTTATAAAATCCTCTGTTTGGAGTGTGTTGCTGTATTGGACTTGGTCTTTGGAAAGAGGGGAGAGAAAATATTTGAAAATGCAGAAATGTGGTTCGGAGGAGACTCGCTAAAATAAATAGAGTTGGAGAGGATGAGTAACGAAAAAGTTTTGAGAGGAAAAAGGCTTTGGCAGACGCAACAGGCATTTTTTGGATATGTATTCCAATATGGCATTTCTGCTTGAGAGCAAGGCGTTGGGGGAAGAGGTTGGAGAGCGGTTTGGTTCGTCGCTCTTAAGAAGTGTGATCAGTGAGGTGGGATGTGGCACGTAGGGCTACAGGGGGCAATGACAGTGGTAAGACTTTGTCTTTAGGAATAAGTAAGTATTCCTAAATCTTTCCTTACAAAATTAATCATTACCGTTAAGCACATCTTCAGCAAGAAGGAAGGTAAATGGTCTTGGAAAATGTGTAAGCGAGTGTCAGCAGTGTCCACAGATTCGCAACACAAAGTTGTACAGAATTGGTAATCTATAATTAAGGCGTTTGTTTTGTAACTAACAGTACAAAAGTAACTTTTAGTACGTTGCAAGAACGACTTTGGTTGAGTACGTTACGACAATGAACATTTATAATTGTAAAACCCGTATACCTTGTTGTAGGAGTGTGAGAATTCAACAGCAAACATTACCACTTTCCTGATTGTTAACAATTGGAAACTGTTAATTAGGAAAGTGAGATGGACAACGAACACCAGAAAGATTCAAAAGCTACGGACCGTACAGAACCAACTATGTCGATGAGGACACGGAAGGACAGGTAAACAATTAAACAGATACGGTGACATAATGGTCGTTATACCCCGACAGTAGCTTTTCGTTTGCTTTTCGCTGGTTAAATACTGTGGTACAAAGATCTGAACTAGACTGTGATTCTGAAGAGGAGTGATCAGGTAATGACTAATGAGATTAAATGCAGCAAATATGCTAATCATGTAAGCATGACGTAAAGCAGCGTATTAGAAAAACTGCGCCGCTACTTCTAAGGAAAAATGAAATGTCTCGTTTAATATCATATTCATCATAATCGTAATATTAAATATTATTATTCATAATATCGAAGGTAGGAGCGTAAGCAATTTCGCTTCGAATGTACTTCCTACGAATATGAAAGGTGTATTCCCTGGGAGAAGTACGGTAGAGCAGACAGTAGGAGAAGCGGCGGTAACAGGGGTGAAACGTTTTTGTGACATTTGTGCTGTCGGTGAAGGGAACGGCAGCCGAGTCTCGTGGGAACGCATATAGGCGACAGTAGTGCATGTGGGTGTGGTCAGAATGTCACCATTGTTCTGACCGCTGTGAATTTCAGCCGTTTACCTAACATGTTATATAACCAACCGACTGCACATGGTGCAATACACACATAATGGCTATGCACTCCCCCAATATTCGCTACGACAAAAGAGATGCGTCGTACGTTCGGATATAAATAGACCAACGGGTGCCAACATTCCAGTTGTAACTTTCCCTGTCCCAATATATTTTAGATCCATGCTTTTTGGTATCCAGGCCACTTATATGTATATAAATAGTAAAACAGTTTTACCTTCTTCTTTTCCGTCTGGTGGCCTTTATTTAGAGTTTCGTAAAGGATAAAGGCCACCAGACGGAAAAGAAAGAGGTAAAACTGTTTTACAATTTATATACAATATATTTCTATAGACTATACGTGGGTGTTCCAGGAATCCGTCAGCGCGTCCGACTGTTTGGCGTCTTTCTTCTGTTGTAACTCTATTTTTGAAATGCTCACTGCGCTGATATAAAAAGATATAGCAATAAATAAAAACGACATTATTATATTTATTAAATCACGCGTTTTATAATACTATCGTATGTGTATTATAATGTGGCTGACGTATAATGAATATTACTTTATGGGCAGTCTAATTGACACAGACTCCTTGACATACATTATATTATGTTCTTAAAATGATAATTATTGCATAAAATGATAACAACGCAAATCAACGTCGAATAATGCGCTACAATTTTGGTTAAAACTACTTCCCGAGCTGTTTGGCTGTGGTCCAAAGTTTACTTCAAAACCCGACGTTTCGGCAGGGCCATAACCACAGTACTGTGGTCACTAACGTACACCACCTCACGTTAGCGTACTCGATTTTCACTGAAGATGGCAGTCGATGGCACCGACGAAGCGTCTAGTTTTGCAGAAAACATTGGACCACGGCCAAACAGTATGTGAAGGAATTTTAAAAACAAACTACTTCTTCGTTGCCGATAAAGTAGTACACATATAAAAAATTATCCCCTACCCCTTCAACTATCATTTTAATTTATAGATATTTCGTCTACCTTTCTACGGTGGATTATTATGACCTTCTTTTCATGATACTTTATTTATCCAAATTAAGTACTTCACTCTTGTTAAAACATAAAACGTTGCTGGTAAACTACACCTTCCCCTTAACCGATCTTCACCAAAATCAATAAGCGTTGAGTCCTTTATAACTCAGGAACATATAAAAAAAAATTATTTGATTCTGTTTGAATTTGCGGCAAGTTTTGAAGTAAACTTTGGTCCACGACCAAACAGTCCGGGAAGTAATTTTAACCAAATTGACTACGGGCGTGTAAGCCGACGGAACATATTAATACGCTATTATTGCACGTTACGATATAGGCTATATAAATCGTACCATGATTATACTAATCTTCGGACAGATTGTCGAGACATAAATTAGAGAATACCAGCGACTTGACCGAGGAACAGTGGTACAGTCGAATGTAGATTCTAAGAATTAAATTAAACCTAGACCCTTGGAAACAATGGTTACGATAGTCTTCAGCAGTTGCGCATGTTTTAGCAAGATTGCCCTTTTTTAAAAACAAAATATTTATATTTATATATATTTGCCCTTTTTTTCTTAAAGTATTTTAAAAACAAAACAATTTCATTAACTACCTCCGTCCTTTATGCTTTTGTACCTACTCCTACTATAACTCGGCACTATAACGGCCTGCTCCTTGCGGTCACGAGGCTTATTTGTAATCGGTAGTATTGTTGAAGCGTTAGAAGATCACCACAGTTATAAGAACTTATATTTAACTGGACAATTAAATGCTCAGTAGTGCATTTATAAGAACAGTCTGTCTTTGGAATCTAATATTCACAACACGTTCTTAATGTCCTTCGAATTATGTATACCAGGGAAGCAGTTACTGCAGCTTTATCAGATTGCCATGGCAAGATAGCTAGCTTGTGAAGGAACTTTAATTTTGGTTTTCACTGTTCTGTTTACAGTATGAAAACGTCGTGTTTCATAATATGTAGGTTGAAAAAAAAACGGTTTTTAGTGTAATATTATAGTCACTTAATTTTTAGTTATTGCAAACAGCGTTGAACAAAAGTCAATCGAGTCGCTCTCTGATAAGCCAGTTTAAATTACTTATATGTGTATGAATTTTCTGAGCTACATTGTCCTACGTCCTATAAAATTCTTCCTGAGGATATACTTAGCATGTCCTGCAAAAAATATGGGATCGGTAAAAAGTTATAAATAATCTTCATCATCATCAGCCGTGGCTCTACAAGCCTTGGTGGGTCCTGCGTGTCCTGGCTTTCAAGTTTCTTATGTTCAGCTTTCCGAGGTCCTCCTCTATCTGGTCTTTGAATCTACTTCGGGGTCTTTCCGTAGGGTGTCCTTCCTCCAGTCTCTCTATGTGTCCAACCCACCTTAGCCTGTACATCTTTTGATTGTCCTGACAGTGTCCGGCTCTTTGTATTGATGGTATAGTTCATAATTATAGCGCCTACGCCACATTCAATTTTTTTTTCTTCTAAATATTGTTCTTAGAATACGTTTTTCACAGCAACCTGGAAGTCTCTAGCTATTTTTTGTCATTTTCCAGGTTTCTGAAGCATATGTAAGCACTGGTCTGAGAAGTGTTATGTAAATTTTGCATTTCGTGCTTCTTGAGATGAAGCTAGATGTCAGGTGCTTTTTAATACATACTATGTTTTATTTGCGAGATATATTTTTCTTCTTATTTCAGTCATAAAGTCGTTAATGCTATTTATATGGGAGTCAAGACATATGAACTCTTTTACTGCCTCTATATTTTGTGTGCCTATATAAATACTCTTGCATGTGAAAAATTAGTATGGACTTTCCAATTGCCACCTCTTTTATCTTGCCCGCCTTCTGGTCTTAACCTTGTTACGACACGTGCTTCTGAAGTTCAATAGTCTAAACGAAGCTATGTTGCCATACCTTTCTTCTGCGTTGTTCAGGTATTCTTTCGAGAATGTGTTTTCGAATTCATTTTCCGATAGTCTCTTCACCTGCCATTCTCCCTAATCCAAGGGACAATGGTTTTAGGACAATATTCTATATATTATATATATTGCAATGGAACATCGCAGAAAGGGTGTTTGTAGGTAGGACTACATGCTTTTATACCAATTTATGACGTTATAGACATGTTGAAAATAGATTTTGTTTAAATTTTGTAATATAGCTATAAGTTTTGAATTAAGAAATGGGTAATTAACTGTTGTATGTCAAAATGTCCATAAATTTATTTTCTGTCATGTCAAGTGCGAATTTAGTGCGTGTGCGCGCGTGTGATTCGTATTTACATGAATAACTCTGGTATAAATTAACGTATTGAATTGAAACTTGGACAGCTCATACTTCTAAATTAGCGCTACATTTTTTATATGTCAAAGACACGATACATATTATTTTAATATGTATTTTTTAAACAGAATTCATGTTTCTAAAGAATCCTTATCTTCTGAAAGTCATAAAACTTTTTGATAAAATCTATACATGCTTTTGCCGATTTCAGCAAAATTGATCAGGACTTCTGTCTATCAATTTAACCCATCAATCACGTGCAAGGGGTTTTGACCAATTTTCAGTCAGATTGGTTCTTCGCGAACGAAGCTTCAGCCAGTTCTCCCTAACAGCTCGGCCTTAACAGACTTTGTCTCTGTGCAAGTTTGTCGTATCAGTATACGTTCTACGTAAGGGTTACGAGTACGGAATCTTAGCAACGAGTTGCCCGTTAGCTAAAATCCATTTGGGTACTAGAACTAAAATAAATTAATTAAATTATGAATTAAATAGTGCTTTATCGTGTTAGTGAAGATTTTCTCATAGGGTCAGGTGTATTTACCGTAATACATCTGTGTGAACGCGAGAACACATCAAGACACGGGAAGGTGTACGTACAATACACCGCAACTACATTAATTTAAATTATTCCCATTATCGAGCCCTGAGAAACGAGATAAACGCTATCGGTGTATCGGAGTGGGTGCGTGTGTGCGGAGAGTCCACGTCTCATCAGTCCGGCAGATTCAACAGGCCGCGAGAGGTGGCAATGCAACGGTTCAACGGTTTCGCGAAAGGAATTCAACGACCAAGTAAAATAGACATTTAAGGAAATAAACTTTCAAATCAATTACAGACATTACTAAATTTAGAATAAATAATTTTTGTTCAATCACAGACCATTTTTATATTTGTTTAAAATATATACCATACTCCAAATAAAGGTCTCTGGTATTATTGTGTTTTTAATACTATGCCTTCTATTTGTTTTGTATAACAAAACTTTTGCGAAGTATTGTACTATGCCTAATAATAATATATATATAATATATATTAGGCCATAGAAAACATTCTACACACAGGACATACACACACTTTTCGGAAAATGAGTTTTCTTCATGTTTTGAAGGTAGTAAAATCAGAATCAGCCCTTATCTGCACGCAGACACAAAGACACACACAAAGGCACTTTCGAAAAATGACTTTTCTTTATGGTTTGAGAGTAGTACAATCAGAATCAGCCCTTATCTCGAACACGATTTTTTTCGCCATCACCATACTTCCATTTACTTACGGAACGTGGAAGTAAAAAATGTGCATCTAACATAATTGCGTAACAGTATTTTTTTTATAAGACTCGGACACGTCAAGGGCAACAAAATCAAGGAATTAATTTTCAGTATCGTCTGAGAAAGAATTGCTACAAGAAGATGCGGACATTCACCTCCTACTAATGCAGACAGACTACGTGCGCTGTGGAAGCTGTTGTTTGATTGTTATTGATTCTGCTTGACTCGCTGCTGGAACGACGTCATGCTGCCAGATGTTCTCTTTATTGGACAGTAGGCACATTAACCTCCGATTACTGTCACTGAGGCTTTACGCGAGACTTTTAAAATGATGGTTTTAAGTAATAACGAATAAACAGTCAGCTAATAATTGGATGACTTACTTCAATTTTCATAACACTAACATTTTGGAAGAAAAGTAAATTACATTTTCGCCATTATTCCTTTGAAATATTTTCTTGTGATCTGAATATTTTAAATGATTTTTTTGATAAATACAGTGGAACTCACTAATAATGAGCTCGCTTGTAACGAGAACTCGGATGTAACGAGCAAAGGTACGAGATTTGTTTGGTTTTATATTATAGTAATGATAATTAAATTCGCTTTTAACGAGTAGGAACGCATTACAGATTTGGTTATAACGAGCATTTTATCGGAGGCCTGTTCGTGGGTTAAGGTCTACAAACGTTCGTTACAATACATCATTTTAAACATTCGTTTAAAATCATTATCACAATTTAGTGATGAATTCGTGGGATATTTAAATAAATTAAAAAACTATTTTGATATCTACAGATACAGAATTACTAAACAAACAAAAATAGGTGACTTTTTACCGGTTAATTAAGTTCTGTGTGCGAAATCTAATTTTGACGATTCCATTTAGAATGAAGAACAAAAAGACAAATAAATTAAAGTGAATTTTCTTGTAATTTAAAAGTAGTTATTGTACATATGGCATGGAAAGTTCTGCATTTCCTGCCAGAAAACCTACTGAATTTTGGTAAGTTTTTACTTACTTTTATTATATTTCGCGAATGCACTATGCGCCAATATTCAGCAAAGAATGTTAGCATCTAAAAAATGTTAAAGTTTACACTTTAATTTTAAGCGTAGAATGTAAAACATGTCAAAATTTTATTGTGCAAAGCCTCTTCTAAAGTAGACTTTTTTGTTGTATGTATTATAATCACGGTATAAAAATGTAGGCTTGCGAGTCGACAACTCGGATGTAGCGAGCACCCGGTTTCAACGAGCACATTTGTCCAGTCCGGTCCGGTCCGGTTTAAAAACAATTAAAATTATAGATTTTTGTTCATCATTAATAACGCTATAGATAACTTCATTGTTGAGGTCTGGTATCTGAAGGTCGCTCGGAGCGTGTACCGTACAGAACAAAGACAGAAATCAAGTGCAGGGCCTAACAGTGTCAGAATTGATTCTTGCGCCTCACAGACGTCATGACTGACAAGTCCGTCTCATTAAACGCAGCTTGTTGTGAAACCGAATGTCATCGTTTCCCGCATGTCATGCTCGTTAATATGATTAAACTTTCTGTTTCGGAAGTTACTGTGTAAGGTTCAATGTCACTGCTGGTGCTGTACATACACTCAACATTACTGTCAAGGTTAGCGTGTTCTTCCTGGACAACACTGAAGCACGTGTACCTACATATACTTGCAGCATACCAACTGTGGATAATGTAGGCCTATCATCCGAATTATATGGCATGTGTAGTTATAAAACGTTGTGCATTTTGGGCATTTTCATCTCATTTAATAAATTAAATTAATTTTAAACTAAACTTAATTATATTCAACTTTATAAAATTATTTACACAAATTTTATGTAAAATAACAAAAGCAATTTGATGAATTTACGACTAAAGCGTTCACATGAAAATTCACCATAGTGAATGACTGTTGACGAACTGCTGTACCACAGACATAAAACTTGTGCTGCTTTTGTGGACACCTCATGTTGTTGTAATACTTTTCTTTGCTCGTGTTGTTTTGAACGGTATTGTCAGCCCCTAATGCAAGCAAGAACTTGATAACGAATAGTACAGTCTTTGTAGAGGGTACAGACTGTATATTTTTCCGTTTTTTTTTTCTTCCGTCAACTTACTCTTCTTATACGTGTGAACATACGGAACGAAAGGAGTCACTGAAGCTAGATTAGGCACATCAGTATTTAAGTTATCAGTTTTACACTGCCTGATATTAATAGTGACGTACAACAGAGGGTCATAGGAAGAAGGACATTAGGCAATGAATATTAGTTACTACACTTTCTCCTCCTCCTCCTCCTCCTCCTCCTCCTCCTCCTCCTCCTCCTCCTCCTTCTTCTTCTTCTTCTTCTTCTTCTTCTTCTTCTTCTTCTTCTTCTTCTTCTTCTTCTTCTTCTTCTTCTTCTTATTATTATTATTATTATTATTATTATTATTATTATTATGCTTTAATCAAATGGAGCAGGAACCGTGAGTACGCAGCTAACTCCATTCAGGGAGTTCAGAGAAGCTTCTTGCATTGGGTGACCAACAGATTCAACTTGTTGGATCGTGACGTAGAGGTCACGAAAGTTCTTGGTCTTCCTTCACTCTTGGTTAGAAGAACTCATACGGACCTGCTCTTTTTTCATCGAGTCCTTCTTGAACTTAATGTAATAGCCATGACCACTGGTTTTCATGTCCCTACGTACACACTTCGTGTAAGTTCCAAGTTTATTGGTGGAGATGTAGGATCATATAGTCATATAGATCATAGTCATAGTCCATACATGCACAGAAGTTGCCACCATGTATACGTTGACGTTCTCGACTTCTTTAGTGACAAGAAGAAGTTTTAACTGGCAGTGAGGGTTGGAATTTGCTACTGCACTTAATTTACCGGCTACATTCATTTTGTGGCGTGACTTGTTAGAGGCGTAGTACCTATAATTTACTATATCCTCTATTACTTCCATGTTCCACAAGGAAATGTAAGTATGGTGAAGGCGAAAAAATCGTGTCCGAGATAAGGGCTGATTCTGATTGAACTACCCTCAAAATATGAAGAAAAGTAATTTTCCGAAAAGTGTCGGTTTGTGTGTCTGTGTGTAGAATTTTTTCTATGGCGAACGATAACTGCCGTAAATGCAAACAGAATTAAATAATTTTTTGCATATGTGCCTCAAAGCCTATTGATTTTGGTGAAGATCGGTTAAGGGGAAGGGGTAGTTTACCTGCAACGTTTTATGTTTTAACAAGAGTAAAGTATTTAATTTTGATAAATAAAAGTATCCTAAAAAGAAAGTCATAATAAACCACTGTAAAAAGGTAGATGAAATATCTATAAATGAAGAGGGTAGTTGAAAGGGGTGGGGGTAATTTTCTATAAATGAAAATGATATTTGAAGGGGGAGGGGATAATTTTTTATATATGTACTACGGTATCGGCAACAAAGAAGTAGTTTGTTGTTACAATTCCTTCCCAGGCATTTTGGTCGTGGTCCAATGTTTTCTGGAAAACCAGACGTTTCGGCAGTGCTACCGACTCCCATCATCAGTGAAAATCGAGTGCGCTAACGTGAGGTGGTATACGTTAGTGACCACAGTAGTATGGTTAAGGCTGAAGCAAGAAGTAGAAGGAAGTAGTTTCTATGGAAATATTTCATTTTGAAAATGACTTTAAATATAAATCTTAGAACATGGAAGTCATGTATGGTTCTCCATACCGACATTTTTTCTTGTCGCAGATGCCTTCTTATTTGGCACAATAAATCCCTAAGATTTATGTCTTTTTGAAGTGTGATATACTAAGGTTTTATGAATCGTTCTATCATACCTGTCACCTGTTCCTGTACTGTGTGTCCTGTCCCTTCTAGGTGTAGGGGTGTGTGAAAGCCATGCATAAACAAAGCAAAACAAAATATTATGTGTTTTTGCGTAAAGGTAGATCGCCTGACTCACCCGCGAATTTCGTTTTCCATCCTGCCTTACCGTTGGCGTCATCCTTCAGTTCCCAGCATTCTATTATTCTCAATATCTTCTTCTTCTTTTCTTCTTCTTCCCGAGCTCTACAGGCCGGGATTACCATTGGCTTCCGCACCATTCTTCTCCAGTTCTTTCTCTCTCTCTGGTTACAATGTTCCTCCATCGCCTTCGGGTCTACCCCTCCTTCTTGTCCGTTCTATGTTTCCATTTAGCACTTGCTTGGGCAGTCTCTCCACATGTTCCAGCCAGATTATCCGCCTTGTCTTTATCAAGCACACTATATCTTCCCACTGCAATTTCATCAATTTCAGCATTTCGAAGGCATTTCCACTCTCCTGCTTCCATTATTGGACCGTACATCTTTCTCACTACTTTCCTTTCAAATAGTCTCAACGAGTTTATTGATATAGCCATGAGTGTCCATGCTCCGCAAGTCACGACTGGTCTGATCAAGCTTGTTTACATTTTCGTATTGGTTTTACGAGACAGAAGATTGGACTTGAAAAGATTAAGATTTGCATAACATGCTCTATTGCCAGTTATGATTCTTCTATGTATTTTTTGTGAGATTTTGTTCTCCTCATTGAGTTCTGTTCCAAGATATACAAATTCTGCAGCTCTAAGTTATGGGGCTCTCTTTTTGCCTGTGCTGCTGTCATTTTCATATAATGCGTTTTTCCTACATTCTGAATATGTAGAAAACAAAATAATAATAAACAATCGTGCGCGCGTGTTATTTGTAATAGAGAAAACACAGGCTATCTAAAACAACGCAAACTGAGAGAACGTCCAATTAATTAGGCACCATGAAAACAATAAGACAATTATCCGTTTTGTGATCGTTAAGCTTTCACAAACGTTAATTAATTATCAGTATACATGTAATTGTTAGTCAATTATTTGTATATTTTTTTAACTTCGTTTACAATATGTTTGCAAAATTTTGCTTTAAACTTTAATGGCTACGCCAGTTTTATTAAACTCAGTTTTAAACTTACTGGTGCGAGAGATTATTCAAAAAAAAAAAGTATTTGAAATGTTCACAAAAGGATGTAAATAAGTTTCAGAAGAAGAAGCATAGAAAAGATGAAGAAGGTGGAAGAGAAGAAGGAGGAAATAGAAGAAGAAAAATAAGAAGCTTATGGTGGTGGTGATGATGACGATGAAGAAGAAGATGAAGCAGAGCAGAAATAAAAAGGTTCGTTCAGCCAAAACGTGATTCCTCAGAACAGTTAGGTGATGATGGTCTGAATTTCAGGTGCTGACATTAGAACAGAACTAATTAGGATAGTATTAGGGAAAAACAGATGTACGTAGAAGAAGGAGGAAGGAAAATATTGACAGAATTAACGAGGGTAAGTAATCAAATCAGATATAGCCGATATACTGGTAGACGCATGAAAAGATGCATTGTGGAGAAAGATTTTTTCTCCGGTGAAGCGAGAAAGAAGAAGAAGAAGAAGAAGAAGAAGAAGAAGAAGAAGAAGAAGAAGAAGAAGAAGAAGAAGAAGGTCGTTTTAGTTACGCGCCGAAAAACGTTTATTCGTTCATATGAATAGCTGCAACAAGATACGTAAAAAAAGACTATTCAAGGTTTCCGCATCCACAGCCAGACGAAACAAAAATATTGGCAGAACGTGAAAAATATAGGTAGACTTGATATCTGTATCAGATACCTTCATAATTCGTTGAATGGACGAAAAGAAAAAGAAGCAAAAGAAGAAGATGATGATGACGGTGACGATAATGATGATAAACATTGTGATAATGATGATGATAAAGTATAAGAGAAATAACAACCACAAGTTGTTAAATCGACATAAGAAAAAGTTTTCCCTATAAACTATAATTCTTTTATCCGAATCATTTTACCACCGATAGCATCCTTATTCAAAACTAGGGAAAGTACTGCGTTCTTATTCACAACTAAAAAAAAGTTTTACTTAGAAAAATGTTTTTTCTCCGTAAACACATAAAACCTGCCAATAAACAGGTAGCAAGACAGAAATAAATGCATTAATTGTCTATTGTTTCAAATCAGTATTGTACGTAGAAATTCCAGTAATTAGCGTATTGCTGAGGTCATTGTAGCTTTGGCCAGATGAAATCTCGGCACATCCACAACACTTCCTCATTAACACAATGCCGATGGTCTTTCATAACAACAGAGTTCGGTTCACACAACCTTGTTCTGCACTCAGTCACTACAGATAATCACTATTGTTTGCCGTTGTGCAACCTCGTGGGCAATTTTTTGTACACTAAACGTAAACACACTTTTGTGTTTAATATTCATGAAAAATGGAAATCATGTTTCGTTCGCACATAATTTTTTTCTCATGGTGAAAGATAAAACAAAGGACAATTCAAAGTGATATGTTGACACCTTTCTTGGTGGCTGAGAATCTGAAAATAGTGGCAAACAGAGTTTTCTGAATTGGTTTACTTCGATTTGTAAAAAATAAGTAAAGCTGTGTGTTATATAAAATCGAGTTTTCTATAGCTGTAGTAGTTTCCAGTTTTGCCGAGCTCACAACATATACAGAAATTCACGTATAATTGGCACAACGAGCTTTAATAACTCGTGCATTTCTTGCGGGAAGATAACGTTGCCAATATTGACATAACTGTTTATACTTCTAGGAAAATATGTCTTTTTTCACTTCTCTCTTGTTTACTGCCATAAGTGTAAATTACTTACATCGTATAAGGATTCAAAAAGATAACTCTATAGAACACAATGGTATACATTTCAACACACACACACACGCGCGCGCGCGCGCGCGCGCACGCACACAGCCCCCAGGTTCATATAACGTAATATTTGTGACATATCTGGAAAGAAGATTATATTCATGACATAAAAATGTAGCAAGTGAGGATTTTTGTTGTTGTAATTTTGGACCGGTTCAAACTCTTAGTGGGAAAGTTGTAGACAAATGATTGTATTATAGTTGTACGATGGCTTACACGGCCGGTGTTATTTGGATTAAAACTAACTCCCGGGCTGTTTGGCTGTGGTCCAAGATTTCCGACAAAACCAGACGTTTCGGCAGTACCACTGGCTGCCATCTTCAGTGGAAGAAACGAGTCAACGCTAACGTGGATGTAGTACGTTAGGGCCACAGTGTGTGTTAACGCTCCTTAACCACAGTACTCGTTGCTTCCACAGTTAGCGTTGACTCGTTTCTTCCACTGAAAATGGCAGCCAGTGATGCTGACGAAACGTCTGGTTTTGTCGGAAACCTTTGACCACGGCCAAACAGCCCAGGAGTTTTAATCCAAATCATTATATTTTTTATTTTATATTTTGATACGAATGCTTCTTCTTTTTTATTCTTCAGCCTAATCATTGACGATTCCCACTTCAATTATGCCTTTATAATTTTATCGGTCTTGTAGTGAGTGCAATAGTTATTCTGTAGTACAATAGGCGTGATCAGAGTCGGAGGTGACGGGGCCAGGTAGTTTTCTCCGACCAATCCAATTTTTAATTTTTACTTTCTCTTTTTCCATTTAGAATGAGCCTGGGGAATGTTGGCTTCCTCTTCGTATATGTCCCAAGAATGCAAATTTTCTTCTTTAGATAGTCGCAAGTAGGCTAATTGGGGCTTACGTAAGTTCTGTTGAGTACGGTGTCATTTCTAGTATGGCTTGCCCATGAAATTCTCAACAGGCGGCGTCTAACATAGCTGTATTTCAAAAGCGTTAATTGATCTAAATTTAGTTGAATAGTATTTTGTTTTAGTGTCCATATTTCACACGTGTATAGGCTGACCACACTTAGCATTTAAGAACAAATCTATCACTGGAGGCCCAGTGTTCTGTTAGTGGTAAGTGACTGTAATTTGATAAACGCTGACCGAGCCGTTCGGATTCTTGCTTCGATTTCCTAATCGGGATCCAAGGGAATGATTGATCAAGCAGCCAAGATACAAAAGCTAGTTTAGCTATTATAACGAGGTCATAACTAAACTACAGCAAGTCACGCCACTACTTGTGTGACTTACTGTCGCCAAATGCTAAACTAGTACTTGAAAGTAACAGGTACGAGCGAAACTGTTCCAACAAAATAACACGTTAAAGTACCTGTTATTATATACTCTATTATACATATACCAGTATTATATAATTTGTTATAAGAAATAAATTGAAACTAAAAGTATTAAGAGTGTTACTTTATACTGTGACTTTATTAAGCTGTTATGTTTAACAGAAAATAAGAAACAAGAGAAATTATAAGCCTATCTCCCTTTGGGAATACTAATTTAACTTTTCACTAGGAGTAAACAAACTGATTAAATTATTGATTCCATTTTGGTTAAACAAATCAGTTGCGAAACTCAGGCAATGAAATTTAGAGTGCACGTAATAGCACAACAAATAAGGTCAAAAAATTTACAGGCATTGCACAAATGCAATGCACAGAGGAGGGCATTGAAAATGCTTCAATAAATCTAAAAAATATATATATTTATGTTCATTCACCAATCAATGAATTCATTCTTCATTCACCAATCAATGAATTCATTCTTCATTTACCAATGTACAGATTATAAGTTAAATGTAGTCGCATTCATAAGCGAAGTTTTATATGTGAACTACGTTATTGACAACAAAGAAGTAGTTTCTATGGAAACTCACCGGTTCCCATTTTCGATCACGCACCAGCGATCGTTTTCAAATGTGCGACACGTCCTTATAAACATTTTCAATGTTATAATTTACATGAGATGTGGAGTGAAGTTAAAATCGTCTCCGAAATCGCATTAACAAAAAGTACTATATGGCCTATCAACCACTCTGTAGGTTATAACACAATATAATTCGCTTTTTCAAAAATTTACTAAGTTGGTGACTAGTATAATATATAATTTGTTATAATCCGTATTATATATCTGCACAACACACGAAAATAAATGTTAAATCAGTATGAATTTGTTTCATTTATTAAAAAACTTCGTCTCTTTGGCATAGAGATATTCTGAACATCGCTTTTTTGCTTCGTTTCGTACTAGTATGGCATCGGTACATGTGCGGAATGAAGTATTCAGCACCAAAAAGTGGCTTTGTACTCGTGTACTCGTAATACTCGTTTACTTGTTTATTCGTTAGTTGCATAGGAGGGTCTGGCGACTCGAAACCGGGATTCCACGAGTAATCGGAACGGGTATTTCGACTTTTCAGTCACTATTATATCCGTTCCACAAAAATATCATTCCAAAATACCTGTTATACGTATATCGGCCCACCTCGTAGCCAGTTGTCCAACTGACAGCGAATATTGAGAACGTAATTACAAAATATCCATCCAAAATACCTGTTATACGTATATCGGCCCACCTCGTAGCCAGTTGTTCAACTGACAGCGAATATTGATAACATAATTACAAAAACTGTTCATGTAGCTCATGTAAATATCATTCCAAAATACCTGTTATACGTATATCGGCCCACCTCGTAGCCAGTTGTTCAACTGACAGCGAATATTGAGAACGTAATTACAAAATATCCATCCAAAATACCTGTTATACGTATATCGGCCCACCTCGTAGCCAGTTGTTCAACTGACAGCGAATATTGATAACGTAATTACAAAAACTGTTTATGTAGCTCATGTAAATATCATTCCAAAATACCTGTTATACGTATATCGGCCCACCTCGTAGCCAGTTGTTCTACTGACAGCGAATATTGAGAACGTAATTACAAAATATCCATACAAAATACCTGTTATACGTATATCGGCCCACCTCGTAGCCAGTTGTTCAACGTAATTACAAAAAACTGTTTATGTAGTTCATGTTAATATCATTCCAAAATACCTGTTATACGTATTCAGCCCACCTCGTAGCCATTTGTTCAACGTAATTACAAAAACTGTTTATGTAGCTCATGTAAATATCATTCCAAAATACCTGTTATACTTATATCGGCCCACCTCGTAGCCAGTTGTTCAACTGACAGCGAATATTGATAACGTAATTACAAAAACTGTTTATGTAGCTCATTAAATATCATTCCAAAATACCTGTTATACGTATATCGGCCCACCTCGTAGCCAGTTGTTCAAATGACAGCGAATATTGATAAGGTAATTACAAAAACTGTTTATGTAGCTTATGTAAATATCATTCCAAAATACCTGTTATACGTATATCGGCCCACCTCGTAGCCAGTTGTTCAAATGACAGCGAATATTGATAAGGTAATTACAAAAACTGTTTATGTAGCTCATGTAAATATCATTCCAAAATACCTGTTATACCTGTTATCGGCCCACCTCGTAGCCAGTTGTTCAACTGACAGCGAATACTGATAAGGTAATTACAAAAACTGTTTATGTAGCTTATGTAAATATCATTCCAAAATACCTGTTATACGTATATCGGCCCACCTCGTAGCCAGTTGTTCAAATGACAGCGAATATTGATAAGGTAATTACAAAAACTGTTTATGTAGCTCATGTAAATATCATTCCAAAATACCTGTTATACCTGTTATCGGCCCACCTCGTAGCCAGTTGTTCAACTGACAGCGAATACTGATAAGGTAATTACAAAAACTGTTTATGTAGCTTATGTAAATATCATTCCAAAATACCTGTTATACGTATATCGGCCCACCTCGTAGCCAGTTGTTCAAATGACAGCGAATATTGATAAGGTAATTACAAAAACTGTTTATGTAGCTTATGTAAATATCATTCCAAAATACCTGTTATACGTATATCGGCCCACCTCGTAGCCAGTTGTTCAAATGACAGCGAATATTGATAAGGTAATTACAAAAACTGTTTATGTAGCTCATGTAAATATCATTCCAAAATACCTGTTATACCTGTTATCGGCCCACCTCGTAGCCAGTTGTTCAACTGACAGCGAATACTGATAAGGTAATTACAAAAACTGTTTATGTAGCTTATGTAAATATCATTCCAAAATACCTGTTATACGTATATCGGCCCACCTCGTAGCCAGTTGTTCAAATGACAGCGAATATTGATAAGGTAATTACAAAAACTGTTTATGTAGCTTATGTAAATATCATTCCAAAATACCTGTTACACGTATATCGGCCCACCTCGTAGCCAGTTGTTCAACTGACAGCGAATATTCATAACGTAATTACAAAAACTGTTTATGTAGCTCATGTAAAAAAAACACACTGTTTAAATTCACAGGTATATATTAGCTGGTTTACACGTTTTTAAAACGTGTTAGTCACTGTAATTAGATTTAATCACTTCAATGTGTAAATAATAATACACGTTAATATGCATGAATCTTACTTACTACTTACTTACTAGCCAACGCCCACCCTTGGCTGTTGGGCCATTAGGCGGCGCGCTGACCAGTAGAGACGTGAGAGCCTTGCCGTATCATCTTCGTGAATTATACGGAGCATGAGCTGTGAACTACCAGAACAGCTAACATTATAACAGACGCTATATAAATGTTACGAATATATAAATTTCTGAACGAATCTGATCGAATTCTGTCACATAAGGCCTACAGTCTTGTCTGTTCTTTCACCTTACTCCAGAGAATAACAGTAAGGCGTTCGGAATGTTTGTGTTTAAACTTTGTAAGAAATTATGGTTGTAAACATTTATCCATTAATGGATCACTATGAACATCTCCTAACTAGTTTAGCTCTGCGTAATATTACGTTTTACTGCGTTAAGAATTTTTTAAGGTCTATGTTCTAAGGTCTATGAATTTCAGCAGTTGTTACAGTAACCTACTTTTGTATATTTTACTTAAATAATTACTATGATTTTTGTTGCGTCTTTTGCACGCGTATTTGTTTTTGATTACGACCCTAAAACGGCACAGAATAGCGACTTTTAATTACATAACCCAGTGTCTTCAGTTTAGAGTATTTACATTTTTCAAGTATTTTGCAAGCAGTCCTGAAATATACAATTTTTGCCGGGATATTTAAACTGTACATTTGACTCTCTAGCAAAGGCTAAAGGTCTCGCTGTCAAGTTTGGCTACATTCCGGCGCTCTCTAATATTGCGCCATAAACATTTTCCCAAGCGTTTCTGAATTTTAATATACCTTTCAGAGGCTGTGTCTACCTCTATACTTTTCGTATCAAGTATCCTTTGCAATTCCGTAAGCTTTCTCTGCCGGCGTCAATATTGTTAAAATTATTGTTATTATTAGCTGACGTCACTGTTATTGCAGACAGACGTTTCGGCCCCACCATCGGAGGCCATCTTCAGTGTCGAAAAATGTTTGGTAAGGCGTCCTTCAGTACTGGGGCAAATTGGCGGATACCTTGCCAAACATCTTGCGACACTGAAGATAGCTACCGGCGGCGGGACCGAATCGTCTGTCTACAATAACAGTCGATTACGGCCTAACAGCCCGGCTAGTAACAACAATAATATTACCAAATAATCTTTGTTTTTCAGTTATAGTGTACTTCGGATTTCAGCGTTTCCTTGGTCATCATCTTCAAAGATTAAACCAAGGATGGTCTGTTCCGGTCTCAAACAAGTAAAGATTACATGATTACATCTGGTCACTCCAGCGCTTCCTAGGATGTCCCACACATTTTTTCGTCCCCTCGGCTTATAGTTACATAGTTGTTTGGGGATGCGGCAGTCATCCATTCGGCAAAGACGTTCCCACCAATTAAGCCTATACTGGTTAATCCTGTCGAGTATACTCATAATATTCAGTTCCTGCTGTATATATGCGTTTCTTGTATGACGTTTTTCGGTCTGCCTCTTTTCTTTCTGTTTGGAAATACCCATTATTCGTTTAGACCAAACTGATCGCCCATTCTTCTCACATATACACTCCATCTCAAAGTTATTGCAATCGATAGTCTCGTGTGTGTCACTACCGCTTCCCATAATCCTTTTATTCACAACTTTCCTTATTCTATCTACCGCTGTTCTGTGCACCACGTGCGCTAGTAATTAGTTTACACAGCGTGTAGTCCAAAGGCACCTCTTTTATTAACTACACGTAATTTTGCTCAGTACATTGTGATGTACCTTGTGACCTTACTAACATTTATCTGACAAAAGTAGATTTCAATTTTAACAGTTAATAAGAGCAAATACCCGAGACTGTAACAAAATTTTGAGAGCTAAAAGCATCAATTTATAACCTTTTGAGGAGAATTGAAAAAAATTCGTGATTATGAAGTGGATTTTTGTTACATTTTAAATTTTAAAATGAAATATTTGATTGGTATTTACTTGTGTTAGAATACTCATACCAAAATGGTTTGAATTCATAAGAGCTTTATGTACGCTTTTATAATTACAACTTTCAATAAAATTTTATTTAAACATTTATGTATTTTTTATTTCTTTGTGTACTTTTTACAATTAACGTTTAATTCTTTTTACTAAAACTCTTACCTTCTAATTAAAATATCGTTTCGTTAAGAAAATGGAACGGTTTTACAATAAGTAATAGCAACTTATTGTAGGCCTATATGTACACATTTCTATTTATGTTCATATTTCCTCACAGTTATTCTTGTTTTATTATAACCATTAATAATAAATATTATTTGTTATTTTACAAAAGAATGTATATATTTTTTAGCCTATAATTTACTTCACAATGTTTCAAGAGTATTTAAACTGTCATCTTCACAAATATAAATAAAATATAACTTCTTGTGTAAAACAGTAAATAATATTTATTATTAATAATATCGTTATTTGTGATAAATGTTAAGTTTTCTGAGTTCCGTACAAAATATTAAAAGTAGAAATAAGAATATTAAGAAAATTTATGGCCTAAAACAAATAAAAGATTTTAAATTTAGGGGGGGGGGGTGAAAGGCACAAATCTGGAGGCAAAATTGTGATAAATTTAAAAACTCATGTGGAATGTCAAATTAAATGAGATTTAAACCAAAATTTGAATGTAGTGTCTATTTTTGAAAATTTTCAAATTCTTGGGGGTCGGGACCTATAAAGTGGGTAAAAATTTAGATACAATCGCAAATTCATGTAGAGTATCAAATTAAAGAGAATTTTAACTAACATTTGAATTTAGTATTAAGTTTCGGAAATTTAAAAATGTTTGGCCTAGGGCCCAACTAAAAGAGCATTTCTTTTTTAATTGTGAAAATCCAGCAGTGTCAGACTCAAAGGAAGTGTAACCCGAATCCGAATGATTCGAATGTTTAGTGTATTGTATGATTGTGTGTTCTGCAATTGTTATATTAACAAAGAAATAATAGAATTTTTGTAATTTTTTCTGTAACTGAAAAATTATTTAATATCGCAATTTACGTATCAATAAATGTACTTCGTTCAACAATAAATGTTATTTTGTAGCAACAAAATAATGAGCGAGTTCTGCAGCTCACGGAGTACACTGGTATTTTTTTAAAAGCACACTAATTTTATTTTAAATGACATGACATTTTATTTGGACTCATCAAATGTTTCGGATTGCTTTGTTATAGATTTACAGATTTCATGTGCGTGATTATTCTAGTCTTTGGACCCGACTATCCAACATGTCAACTGGAAATAGCAACCTGCGGAAAGACCTGTGGTCATGAAATCGTTACAAGGACGTTCGGTCCTCCGAGAGCACGCAGACAGCAGACGTGTGCAATGATTAAAAAACGGAAAGTAGGAATGTCTCAACCTCGTATAAATCTTTAGTATTGTTTTATTTATTTGTCGGCCCGAAGTACTGCGTAGCGGTTGCATATTCGTTCCTTTTCAAACTGTTAAGTTTTTTCAAAATAAAAATTTACAAAAATTATAATTAAAAAAAAAAGAATGTTCCTCTACTACTGAGCTCATAATTCTAAATAAAAATAAACTGGTAAACTATAAATATTGATATTAATGATTAATTAATTAATCCAGTCTTTCTCGTAACCCTTACTGCTATCTCTTTTTAACAATTACGCGTTAATGATTTTCAGAATTTACGACAGGCTGGTAGCCTATTAGCTATGTGCGGACCTCCTCAGGACCAATGTATAAATAATTTGTTCTAATTGTCATAAGTAGGCCTACATGCTGCACATGTGATACTACACGAAGTTTGTTACATAAAATGTTACACGAAAAGATGTTATATAAAATTTCAAATGAATCTGTTCTTTAATTCTGTTACACACGGTCATCTCCGTTCATTCAACTTATTGCAAAAAATAACAGTAAAGAACTCGAATAGTCATCTTCTCCTCCACATCAGTGTATAGGCGTACAGACTATTCCTTGGCCTACCTATGTCACGTCTTCCTTGAGGCCTGTATCGTATTACTCGTTTAGGTAGTCTCATATCTTCCGTTCTCTCGATATGCTGCCTCCATTTTATTTGCCCTTCCTTAATTCTGCTGGCCACATAGAATATACATTTAATTCGGTTCTTATATCTTCATTTCGTATTTTGTCTCTAAGGGTTCAAACTTCGGTTTTTCTCAAGAACTTCATTTCATTTGTTCGTATTCTACGTTCATCATTTCTCGTCATCGTCCAAGTTTCACTTCCGTAAGTTAAAACAGGTGTTGCCATTGCTTTATAGAATTTTATCTCGGTGTCTTTCCTTGTCTTATTTCCAAGTATGTGTATAGTACAAGATATCATTTGAAATCTATTTATTTTCGTTTCAGCTACATTAAGAACCGGTAACAGTCTTCAGGCCAGTAACTCTAAAATATTATTCTATAGCAATTACTTATTTTTTTGCGTACCGTATCACTTATTATATGATATATAATTACCTTAATATCCACTTTAGCGATACAACGTTTCGTCAATGATGGCGCGTTTCGGGACTAAGTCCCATCCTCAGATACACTTAATTAATAAACTAAAACATTAAAACATTAACCATTGACTTAACCAGTATCATGGTCGCGATTTTAATGTTTTAGTTTATTAATTAAGTGTATCTGAGGATGGGACTTAGTCCCGAAACGCGTCATCATTGGCGAAACTTTGTATCGCTAAAGTGGATATTAAGGTGATTATATATCATTATTCTATAGGATAATTTTACAATTAATTATAGGATAATTGCATATAAATTATAATTACTTCTGCAACTGTATTGTAATTTTATCGTTTCTATTCGTCTAGGTGAATAGAAACGATAAAAATATTACACAACTAATTGCGGAAATAATTATTATCTGATAATAGGCCTATATATAATATTACAGTATTATAATATAGGATAATTAAACTTAAATCAAAAAGACATACAGCGTCAGTCACATCGGCCTCCGTTACTGAAATGCAGATCAGTGTTTGTTATTTGTATATTTATGTAATAGAATTGTTGGCCTGAAGACGGTTACTAGTTCTTAGCCGATGATTGCTTAATGTCGGTCTCGGTCAACGATCGATTACGACGAAACAACGTTTTTACCTGTTCTTACGCGGTGAATTGCGACCCGCACATTCACTTACTGACCGATCTATCATTTAGAAACGTACCTGTTCTGACCTTCGATGACATTTCAATTGTACAACTTTTCATTTGAGCGAGTAACCTAACCTCTTTCTTCTAATATTTTTGTTACATTAGGTAAGGTTAATTTAGGTTAGGTCAGGTCAGGTTAGGTTAGGTTACATTAGGCTAGGAATTAATAGAATTATAATGGTAATTCCTGTATTATTATTATTATTATTATTACATGAAAACGCATTTGATCGAAACTGACCGAATTCAAATTTCCACCTAGGTTGCAACTGACCGGGTTTTATCATTTTGGTCGCAGCTGACCACGGTCTATTAATGTAGCCGAAAAATTAAGCAATTCTTTGGTTGCTTGTAAATTAAATGGGTGAAGGCAGACGTTAGTTTTTATTTTAAAACTTATTATTTTTCACTTTCTAGTCGATAGTGGAAATTAGTTTGTTATTAAAGTTGATGCTACAAGTGTATTAAGTAAACTGAAAAGTGAAGTGGTCAAAGCGTGGTAACGTAATTCAATATTACACTGACGACCTGACTGTGTCGCAGAGGCAAAAAATGAATTACAAATAGATGTCTGTATTCACTACAACAGACAAACATTAAATATAATTTAAAAATATCAATCCCTAAAACAAAAGCTATGACTTTCTCGGGAGTGGAACCCGTAAGGGCCAAGATTACATTATAGACAACAAAACATTAGAGCAGGTAAGTCATTTTAAGTATTTAGGGTGCGTTATTTCTTATGATTATAGTAAATATCGAACAGAAATTTAGGAGTTTTTAATAAAATATTCTCTAAAATCGATCAATACATGATAAATAAAATAAGAAAAGAGACCACGCTGACATTTTATTAAACGTTAGCAGTACCAAGTTTGCATACGGCAGTAAAACCCGGGTTACAACAAGAGAGAAGAATACAAGCTCAAGAGATGAGGTTTTTAAGATGAGTCAAAGATGTAACCGGAGAAATGTAGTAAGAAACGAAAAAATCATAGAAAAACTTAAAATATTTAATTTAAGTTAAAAATCAAGGGACCTTAGGATGTTTTCCCATCCAGGAGTAGGATATGCGGAATAGAGCCGTTTGGACCAGAGCCTCTACCTACTTAAGACTGTCGTGGGTGGTGATGAGCCACACCTTTTTCGAGGTGGTCGTATAACAGAACACGACGGATCTAAACCAGAGAAGGTCGACACAATATCTAGCCGGCATAGGGTAGTTTGCCTTATGCGGTGGTCTCAATCAACAACTCATAATTCCAACAGTAGCCTCGGAAAGCAGGATAGATTACAACCCTAGAGGCAGAAGAAAAGTTCGTAGAACTAAGAAAAGGTGGACTGTGGATTAGGAACAGACCACTAAAACCTAAAACCGTTAAGAAGAAGATGATGATGATGATTTTAAACATCAAAGAAACAGAATTAAATGGAATGAACATTTGGAAAGATTGGAGAAAATAGATTACCTTTAAAAGCATGAATATATGAAGCAAAAGGAAGAAGAAATATGGGTCGACCGAGAAATAGATGATAAGCGTAATGTACAACAATGCCTAAAACGTGAAGTGGCGATGATGATGAGTAGTAAAGTTTCCATAATTGCGGGTACTTTCTCTGGCGGAACATTGCTAAAATATTTTGCAGTTGTCCCTTGCGTGACCTTGTTTCCTGTTCGGGTGGTTGTTTGTAGTTTTATTGCATTTGGTTCTCCGCTCGCTTTGTGTATAATTTTAACAAACCATGCCAGGTATAACTTGAAGGTAGAGGAAAAGAAAACAAAATCAATTACAATTTCACATGACCCATTAAGGTGTAAGCTTGTGATAAATGACAGAATAATAGAACAAGTAATGCAGATAGACTACTTAGGAACAAGGCTTACAAGTAAAAATAGGACAGATGAAGAAATAGAACATCAATTGATGAAAGCAAGAAGAATTGCAGGATGGATGAATAACCTCACATGGAATAATAAATACGTCACACAAGAAACAAAAAACTAGGGTTTACAAAAGCACAATACGTCCAGTAATATCATATGCATCAGACACCAAGCCAGATACAGCAACAACTCAAAGAAGACGACAGGCTATAGAAATTACTATATCACAAAAGGTACTAGGAAAGACAAGGCACGATAGATTGCCAAAAAATAGTATAAAAGAAACGTGTAATATAACAGATGTTAATTCGTGGATTGTGGAAAGAAGAAGGATATGGAATGAACACATATCACGAATGGATGACACAGGGCTAGTGAAAAAGGCAAGAGGTAGTCAACCAAACACCAAGAGGAGCATTGGTCGGCCAAAGAACAGGTGGAGTGCAGCATGTAGGACCGTTAGGTGTCGGATTGACGGAGGAGCTAGGGGCGAACTAAAGCCCCGGGCCCCGCTTGTCGGGGAGTCCTATGCCCGACCACTTAAAAATTATCATTTTAGAACGAATAAATAAAATTTTCCGAGCAAGCGAAATATTAAAAACCACACTGACAAGGAGAGTACCTGAAGTGCGGATCACGGATTTAAATTAAACTTGGGGACATGTTTAGGTACATAAGGTTATGGTAAAAGCCAAAGCATTAAAGTTTAACGATCAAACGTTCCCCAGTTATAAGCTATTACAATTGTTTATGATGATTTTTGGAGAAGGCTCAAGAAAAATATACGTCCCTTTGAAACTCAATAATTGTTGATTATAGTAAAAAGGTCTGAGAAATAAAATAATAGTAAACAGTTTCAGCATCTATTTAATCAACATAAAATTTAAAAAGTGAGTAAAAATACGGTTTAAGAACAATATTTTGTTTATTATATTTATTAAATGATCGTCGGATTGAAGTAAAGTATTGTGCAAAAACGCGAAAATTTCATATATGGGCCCGTGCTCTTAAATAGCCCCCCATAGCCTTAATGAGGCCATGGCACCGTTGTTATGGAACAGGACAGATAGTTAAAGAAAGGAAGTTATATAACAAGGAAGTTAAAGAAAAAGAAGGTTCTCTGGCGTCCGTCATATTTGCAGATGTACAGCCAATCGGATTCAGTAAATAAAGTACAGCAGCGTCATAGAATTTTTTTTGGTTTAAAAAATAGCCATTACAGATAACACCTTTTTTGCTATAAAGAGGTGATTTTCGAACATATGTGTGCTTATTGTGTTGGTGAAGGTCGTTACCAGCACTTATGTCTACAGTGGAACGCGTTAGTTTCCGCATTCGGGCAATTAAATATCGTTTACAGTAATGTAGTCCGCTTCGGTGTTAAATAATATCACATTGTGTTGACGACACCACAACAACTACTGTAAATGCGTTCGTTTTTTACTACGAGTTTCGCTTGGATTCACTCGGGTAGTTTTCACTGCACGTATGGTTACGAACCGTGAGCGACCTCTGGGCGAATGAAAAAAATATGTAACGACAGACAATTAAATAATCAATGTTTTTTTCTTAATCGGTTTTTTCAATTTACATTAAACTTACAATATATTTCATAAATACTGTTGTGAAAACAATACTGATTGTTCAATACTCAGATACAATCACTTCAGGTACAAGTGATTTGATACAAGTTTTAAAGAATTTTGTTTTGTAAACATATTCATCAAGTAATACTCATCTGAAACAGGTCTATATTATGATCTGTTAATGTGGAAGACTACTTTTAGTGGTGTAGATAGGTTTGTATATCCTGAAACAGAACTCAATGAGGAGAACAAAATCTCACAATAAAGAAATAGAAGAAGCATACTATGCAAGCCTTAATCTTGTCAAGTCCAAGCTTCTGTCTCGTAAAACCAAAATAAAAATCTACAAAAGCTTGATCTGACCAGTCATGACTTGTGGAGCCGAAGCATAGGGACTTACAGCTGTATCAATAAATTGTTGAGACTATTTGGAAGGAAAATAGTGTGAAAGATATACGGTCTAATAATGGAAGCGGGAGAGTGCAGATGCCTTAGAAATGCTGAAATTGCAGTGGGAATATAGTCTATAGTGCGCTTCGTAAAGGCAAGACGGATAAGCTGGGTGGGACTGTGGAGAGAATGCCACCGTAGAGACTACCCAAGCAAGTGCTAAATGGAAACGTGGAAGGGTCAGACCAATAAGGCGATTGATACTTGAGGTGGAGGAAGACTTAAGAAGAATGGGCGCACAAAACTGGAGGAACGTTGCAAGAGAGAGAGAGAGAACTGGAGGCGAGCGGTGGCGGAAGCCAAGATTCGTCCTGGCCTGTAGAGCTTCGGAAGAAGAAGAATGTGGAAGACTGCAGATATAAAGATAAAGGCAAAGCTTTAGCGTAGATAAAATCTTTGTATCACCCAACGTTAAGTAAAACGGATAAAATGAATAAGTAGAACCTTTTTGATTTCGTCATGACAAATCACACCCTGCTAGATACAGAAAGTGTCCAAAATGTACAATTTTGATATTGTTGATAATACTGACTCCGATATTATGATGACTTATGAAGATGGTGGTGGTGGTGGTGATGATGATAATGATGATTATGATGACACTACAGCAACATTGAATGCTTAAATGACAATAATCTTATGTGATATATGTATATAACATTAACACGAATTTACATTTTGCTCTTGAGCTTCGCCTCACCTCTTCATTAACCGTGGTTTTAGTTCTACAGAGGCATTCGGCTTTTTTATCGAAGGAATGCCGTGAACAACAAAAGACGCGGTAAACAAAGAAGAGGCAGTAAATGGGAAGAGCTGCGTTGTTAATTAGTTTACCCCTGAGGTAAGACAACTCGCAACACACTTGTCGTTCTGCCGCAGTCGTAACAATACATACCAACAAATAACAATGCTTGTTTCAACATTGTTGTTCTAACAATTCGAGTGCCTTATATTGTTATAACTGAGACGGCTGGTATGTCGTGTAGGAAATCCAAAAATAATACTGTTTCGTTATACGTAATGTACTGGTACTAAATCAGGTTACGCTGTAGTACTGTTAAACAGTTACAATTCTGCACTGAAAAATAAAGTTCTTGTCACGAATTCAGTTTTTCTTTTTAATCGTCATTCCATAAAAATAATAAATCGTCTTTAATTTGCCTTCTTTCCTAAAGTATTAAGTGATTACATTTTACGAAGTCCTGATATTTACGAATATTTAACTGTATTACGAAAAATAAAACGGTCAGCAAAATAAAGGACCAATTTGTATAAATTTTTTGAAGCGGTATAGGTCTACTGTAAGTTTGGTTACTGCATAATTAATATAGGCTACACACAATAAGCTTTTATTATTTTAGTCTTAAAAAATTAGACTTTACGAGATTTATGGTTCAAATCAGACTTGTGGTTACAATATTTGATTGTTGTATATTGTATAAGTTAAAAACATTTGATTAAACATTTCTACAAATTTCTCCTCCATTTTTCTGACCATTTTATTTTTTAGAATTTAGTTGAATATTCGTGAACATCAACCCCCGAACCCCCTTCCACTCGAGATAATCCACTCCAAATATTCTTTTCATGTCAGAATTTTCTCGACTTTCGATCCAGTACAGAAGCGCCCGTTCCACTGTGGTTTCCACCCCTTCAGGATAGTCCCTGAACATTGTATTATCAGGCACATCATCATCATCATCATCATCTTCCTAACGATTTTAGGCTTTAGCGGGCTGTTCCTATTCCACATGCCACCTTTTCTTAGGTCTACGAACTTTTCTTCTGCCTCCTGGGTTGTAATGTTGAATCGATTTTCTTCTGTGTTCTTCAATCATTTCATTAACTGAAAAAATATCTAAATAACTTCCTATGTCTTCATTTCTTGTATGATCTCGTCTATTACACATATTAACAGATCTCAGAAATTTCATTTCTGCTGTCTGTGTCTTCTGTTCATCTTTTTTCTTTATGACCCAAGTTTCAGAACCATACAGTAGTGTAGGTATTGTTATTGTTTTATAAAATTTTATTTGGGTTTCTTTTCTACATTTATTTTCCAACGTTCTCCAAATCGTTCCACACAATCTTGTGAAATTCTTTACTTTATTATCTATATCTCTATTTTGATCATAAGTAATGTCACGTCCAAGAGAGTTGAAATGTCTTACTTGTTCTATACACGTGTTGTCTATGCATATTTTGGTACGAACCGGTTCATCTTCTACAAAGGCCATTACTATCAGGTACACAAATATGCAAATTTTGGAGTCAATTAGTCTTCGGAAATTGAGTCAACAATTGATTACAAAATCAGAACATCACAACAGAACGAATAAGTGAAATCGTATAATAATCAAATTTTTTCAGTTTAAAAATCAAAGACGTTAAATCGCTATCATTCAGATTGTCATTTGCGACGAGAGGTAAATATTCACGCGTAAAGAAATTTTGGGAATATTTTTAGAGTCAGAATTACTGTATTAATGTATTATTTTTTTATATTTTAATAATAATAAACCTTTTTACAAGAATATTATTTTTTACTATTTTGTAAATTTACGTAAGTTTTTATAAAAATCCAATTATCATTAGATATATATTAATAAATTCAACAAATTTTTTAAATCGATTGTTCAAAACAGCTGTTTATATGTAGACTAAATTTAATGTTTTATATTTAATGTATATAAAATATGTTATATAATTAATTGTAAAATATAATATAAACATTTATTATTTTATTAAATTAGTAATTCTGAAAATATTATAATTTTTTGTATTAATCTGAATTTGATCTGGTATTAATTTATTATTTATTTTATGTTTAAGTATTTTTCCATTGCGTCATTTTCGGACCTTTAGAAATATGTTTTAATAAAGTGATGTTATTTAAATTTGGAAAGTGTGTTTATTTTTGATTGAATGTGTAGCTAAATTTGATTTGTATATATCTGGGTTTAAATATTAATTACGGTGCTGTATAAATCGTTTTTTAAATGTTTTTAGTTTGACCTACATAAAATTTGTTACAATCAGGTCATTCAATTTATACATCTACTCCACTTAAATTATGAATTAACTTGTGTTCTGTAAGTTTGATTCTGTTAAAATCTGTCTTATTACGGCTGTAGGTAATTTTTATATTTTGGTTTTTAAATAATTTTGCTATAAGCCGAGGGGACGGAGAGGTGTGGGACGTCCGAGGAAGCCCTGGAGTGATCTGCTCTAAACTTTGCCTATTTGAGACCGGAACAAATTGGTTTAATCCGTGAAGATGATGGATGATGATGAAATAATTTTGTAATTTTATGATTAATGGTGCCTATGTGTGTGAAATTAATATATTTAATATTTTTATTTTTCTGTGTATTTTTATTGAAATAATTATTTAGCATTTTTTGATTAATTTTGTTTGTTATGATATCGATAATTTTGGGGTTATATGATATATTATTATTACAATTCTTATGGTTGTTTGTTCAGTAATTAATAACGCGACCCATTTCTTTGGAGACGAAAGCGAATTTAAAATCCGACTTTCGCTGGCCCGCGTACCCAAACAATGAGTCACGAAAGCGTCTACACACCGGTTGGTTGTAAGAAGTAATATTCCGTTTATCGCTTGGCTCGTGCGATATCACCATTCACGACTATTTTTAATTCAATTGTTTAAGTGGGTACAATTAAGTGGGGCGGGGCCGGCTACCGGGTATTACATCACTTGGAAACTGCTGCTCTACTGAGTACGTGACGCAAATCGATAAACCGCACGCATTGCAGCACGTCGTCCTCTTGGCCCAAACCGACGGGGCCAACATATAGTTTAAGTACAGTATTAGCACCTTATGCGGTCGAACGCATTCATGCGAGGTTTATCGCATAACCGTTCCAACGTCTTGTGTTTCCTGAACGTGCAGAGGCATTGCGAAACATATAAACCTATGAATTATTGAAATTCGTATTAAAGCCCCGATACGTATAGCATTATACCACTCAAAGTGTACTAAATAATAACGTACAGTAGTGTACAGTACAGTAGTTAACAAACACACGTAATCTCGCAGAACGACACACACGCGCGCGCCTACAAAATGTACAATTTGTGTACGGGTGCGCTCTCGTGCGTGCGTATGTATGATGTGTTCTTCTTTCGGGTCGAGTTCCGAGTCCCGTGTTTTGATTTGTCGGTTTTTTCCCAGTGGACGTTCGTAACGTTCCGGGAGGTCCGTTTCAAGCAGATTTCTCTTTGATGTTTCGGGACTCGACCGAAAAAGGACACATTATTAGCAAACGGGAATTATTTTTAATATATAGGCTATAGATATACATATACATACGAGGGAGGTTCAAATGAAAGTCTTAATTATTTTTATATGGAATTTTATTAAATACAGAAGAAATATAAGTAGTCTACCTCATCTCTCAATGTAGTCCCCATGACGTGCAATGCACGTATTCCAGCGCTTCGGAAGTGCGTGCATACCTCTTGAAAGGAAATCTTTTGGTTGCGACTTTAGCCACTCGTGCACCGGGTTTTCACCTCTTCATCGAATCGGAAATGCTTGCCTACCATCGCCTCTTTGAGCGGTCCGGATATGTGAAAATCAATGGGGGGCGAGGTCTGGTGAATAGCACGGGTATGTAAGACACTCAAATTTCATATCCTGGATTGTGAAAACAGTTAAACGGACAGTATGAGGTCGGGCATTGTCACGAAGGAGCAAAACACCTGAAGTCAGAAGTCCACTTCGTTTACTCCTGATCGCAGGTCGAAGTTGATTCTTGAGCAGATCTCCATACGTAACACTGGTTAGTGCTGCTCCCTTGTCCATGTAGTGTTCCAAAATTATAATAATTTTATAAATAAATTAATATAAAATTTATATATACTAGTATATATAATAACGTACAAATTTATAATATATAGGATATATATTTACATATGCTTTCGTGTGCTACGCGCGCGCATGTGGATGTGTAAATAACACCCAACGCAAAAGTCAGAAATCTGTACGAAATTTGGAACAGTCACAAGAAATGTAGGAATAATGTGGAACAAACACGTTGATGGAAAGTAGAAGACAAGATTAGTAAGTGACCAAGAGATGACTTTTCTACGACCAACGGAAGAGGAAGACGTACAAGGTGGTGAGACTACTGGACAAGTGATTCTGAAGGATAGGAGCAGTGCTTGGTAGAACAGGTCATAGAGTTTTAAGAAGAAGAAGAAGAAGAAGAAGAAGAAGAAGAAGAAGAAGAAGAAGAAGAAGAAGAAGAAGAAGAAGAAGAAGAAGAAGAAGAAGAAGAAGAAGAAGAAGAACAACAACAACAACAACAACAACAACAACAACAACAACAACAACAACAACAACAACAATCTATGGATTATGAACAGACAGACGAGGTGCGTCTTGCACCCTGGTGCGTGTGCGTTGTCCGTGTCACAGTCCAATGAACGCAATGTTCCTGTTATTCATTCGCAGCTCAAATACTTAGAATGAGAATCCCGTTTGGACAATATGACGTGTAGGAGAGGACATCGTTGATTGCTCCATTCTAGCTCCATGCCGGGGGGGTGCAAATTCTTGATTCTCTTAATGGTTCTTTCACAGAAGCTTAGAGGATACCGCCTACGGTTTCGCCGAAACGGTGAGCTGCGCGTCCAGATAATGACAGTCGAGGCGGCTCGAAATGATTATTTTCTCTCTTGAAACTGAAAATTCTGGCAGTCGCTGGACTACCAAGCCAAGCCGATGTCGTTATTGCCTGACGCAACGGTTCTGAACAGGAAGTTTAAAGCTGTAATATTTAAAAGTCGATAACGTGGCTAGGAATGCCTATCGGTGTGTCGGCTTCCGCGCACTGTCACTTGCCCTTTAAATAATACATTTGTTACCGATAGAACCAACAGCGGACAGGCAATAATCTACTCTAATTGGAAAGCTTTGTTGGCTCGGATTTGTTATTACGAGTTTCCTGACACATAATTTCTCCGTGTGTCAAATCAGTTAATTAAGGAATTCGTGTTATTTAACAGCGAGATATTTAGAACGGCGGACACTGCTAATGACCGTTCTCCTGTGTTTTATAATCAGGTGCTTTCTGGTTGACCTCTGATGTACTCACTTGTAATTTGTCAACGGCTTGTGTATGCAGTCTTGAATAACTTTTGCTATTCTCGGAAGTTTGTATGCGACGACTCGCAAGGAAGGACCGCGTACCGAGTAGCTTCACGAGATAGGCCTGAACTACCAGAGCAAGATACAAGTAAATCTTTCTCGTGTCCTAAAAACCCTAAGTACCCGTATCAGACTTAGGTTAGACTTAGACTCAATTAATTAATTAATTAATTAAGATTTAATTAATTAATTAATTAAGATTTAATTAATTCGACTTAATATTAGCCTTACGCTAATATAGATTACGTTACATTAGTTTAACCATACGGACATAACGACTAGACTTTAACTCCCAAAGCGATGTTGCTTGGGTCGGGGCGATGTTCTTAAGGCGACCTTAACTACCTTGGGAAGTTGGGAAGTTCCATTAAAGTATGAGTACAAGACTTCTTTCGGAATTTCCTGTTCCTCTCTGAACCCTCCGGATTAAGGTCTCTTTAAATATTTCCAACTGTTTTGTCTGTTTTGTCGCTCTGTAGCGCTCGTACTTTTAGTTTGTCAGAGTTTGGTGGACCCAGTCAGATTTAGGTGGATCTAGAGTACGTCCGGTCGTCGTCCATCCTATGGTGGATTCAAACACACGATGGATTTGAAACGAGTGTACTAGCTACTGTGCTACTTGAATCCCTAACCTATATTTTAAAACGAATAAATTAGGATGGTTTCTGAGACACGTTTAAAGGGAACTACCAGGTTTATTGTTCCAGATAAATCGATTATATATCCAACATTTGCTAAATGTATCATAATTTCGTAGCTGGCGTTTACAGACGACAGAATAAAATGGTAAAATCTACCTGTTTGTAAAAGGCTACTCGTTTATCCTAGTTCTTATGTTTTTAAGACGGAAAACTAAAATAAAAATATGGATAATGGATGTAAAATAATAAAAAATTAATAAATGGAAAAAATAGCCCTGCGTCGCCTTCCTTTCCGCTGTCCACCCCTTTCTCGTCTTCTTCTCACCGCAGAGAACCTCAAGATATTGAATTTTGTTTCTGTATGTATTTCTATCACATTTAGTCTTTTAACAACATTCAGGCGTACATGTGTTTATCTGTGTATTATACAATACACATACGCATATAATAACATGACAACATTAATACTCTGAGTTAATAAACCTGAACTTGTTACTACCCACAGTTTGTGGTGATGATGATGATGATTATATTATTATTATTATTATTATTATTATTACAGATGAAGGATATAAAGTATAAACAAACACCAGAAAAGTACATGAACTACAAAAAAGTATAACCGTATTACCTATAGCTTGGAAAGGTGGAAACGCCGGTTATATATATATATATATATATTATATATTTTATAATGACTTTACCTCGAGATGTTTTCTCCCTATTTGGAACATGTTTCGGGAAGCCTTGTGTTCCGATCTTCAGCCTTCCGAATTTTGAGCCTTGTTAGGTATTTATGTGTTGGCTGGTTGTTGCTTTGGTTTCCTGTTGGTCTCTGGTGCTTTAAATTGGTATTATTGTGTGTGATTGTGGTGTATATATTAGTATTTTGTGTATTTTCTATGTTGAGTGCTTTGAAAATTGTGTCATGTTTTGTACTGATTTGTATTTGTTCAGGTATTAGTTTGTTTTGTGTTTTATGTTTGTATATTTGTAAATTTTCCCAAATGTTCATTATGGTCCCTTTCTGTGGTATATGTTTTATTAGTGTCATATTAGTTATGTCTGGGAATTCATGTTATGTCATACATAACAAATGTGACACTAATAAAACATATACCACACAAAGGGACCATAATGAACATTTGGGAAAATTTACAAATATACAAACATAAAACACAAAACAAACTAATACCTGAACAAATACAAATCAATACAAAACATGACACAATTTTCAAAGCACTCAACATAGAAAATACACAAAATACTAATATATACACCACAATCACACACAATAATACCAATTTAAAGCACCAGAGACCAACAGGAAACCAAAGCAACAACCAGCCAACACACAAATACCTCACAAGGCTCAAAATTCGGAAGGCTGAAGATGGGAAAACAAGGCTTCCCGAAACATGTTCCAAATAGGGAGAAAACATCTCGAGCTAAAGTCATTATAAAATATATATTATATACATCAAGAAACGAACTGTAGCAGAAAGTGTTTGAAAAAAAAAATATATATATATATATGTCTATTTATAGAGTAAATGTTTATCACCATGTTGTAGTATAACCAACCCCCACACAACACAATCGAGATGGGATTTTCTGATCTTATGTAAATGTTTAATGCGTACGTGTATGAAAGCTTTGTTCATATATTCTGGGCGTTTTAAAACTTACTCCTACGTTGAGTATAATTTCTAGCAACTTCGTCACCACATTTGTACTAAGCACATTTATTTATTAATAATCTATGTGTTGTATTATGTGAAAGCCCTCGTACAACCGCGAGCTCACCCACTCGCAACACACACACACCCACTCGCAACACACACACACACACACACACACACACACACACACACACACACACACACACACACACACACACACACACACACACACACACACACACACACACACACACACACACATGCTTGATTGCACAAACAACAAGGATACATAATATTAGTAATGCTGGTTCATGGCAGCTCTGTTTCAATTGTTCCTTGTAGTTGTGATATATAGTGGTCACAATAATAATATATTTCTTCTGTATTTTTATTACTATACTAAAAATTATTATATGTTCATGTGTATTCCTTCATACACAGATAAACAATGTAAGCCTGAATGTTGTTAAAGGGATACGTGAGAGGGCAAGAAGGGCCTATGATCATGCCGACAGGTAAATTCATAACTACATTAAATCTTGTTTAATAAAATCAAGTCGTTAAATTTGTTGTACTTAATTTTGCACAAGTCAAAGGAAATCTCGGCAGTGTTTTGTTATTTTGATTCACATCCAATTAAGAAAGTCCGACATAACGTATACACAAATAATTTTACTTGTGTACAATCACACATCACACTTAAATAGGTAGACACTTTAGACGGATCTCGTGATCGTTAGATACGACAATCCGGGAATAAGAGATGGTACAGAAGGCGATGAGTTTTTGTTACTGAAGACACGCAAATAAATTCTCAGTTGGCATTTTGTTAAAGCTGAAATGCTTAAAGTTAAGTGAAACAGTGACAGGACGATTTCTGATTACAAATAAACGAAATGAAGTTATAAATTTTAATTTTTTGGTAAATTTACAAGACGTTTCACATATATTTTTCTGAAAAACATAGCCTCTTTGAATGCGACTACCATTCGGTAAATTCGTGTTTAATTATAAAGCGTACAGTAAACTATCTGACCTGTGAGATCTTGATTATTTAGTCTATTAAAGCAGAATTATCACGTTTTACTGTTCCATCAGCATTCACTGCTTCTCGTCCCCCAGTTCTTCTCTTGGTACTCTAATGATTCCAGCAGTTGCAGTAAGTTATCTGTTTTTAATTTGTGCCAAATACAATCGGTTCCCGAATAAGATTGCGTATAAACAATTCCTTCTATAGTTTGGCAAAAATTAAAATTTTCACTGATTTTAAAGTTTTTATACTGGTGTGTATGTGTGTGTGTGTATGTGTGTGTTTGAATATACAATTTTTTCACTCATAACCACTATACTTGCCTTCACAATTCTTTAAGTAAATTATTATATTATTACATTACGCGTAATTTAAAACCAGATTCTCAAAGAACATACAGGAAATCGGTACATCACGAGAGTGATACGTAAATAGGTTCATAGTGTGAGAAACTTTATCTTCGGTTTTCACAGAAAACTGTATACATTAATTTTGTTTTTACTTTATAATAAAGTAATCTTTCCTTTTATTTCAGTGGATGATACGTTTATTGAAAATACAATAAATGTGTACAAAATATCGGCATGGAGAACTATACGTACATGACTTCCATGTTCTGAGATTTATATGTAAAATCATTTTCGAAATGAAATATTTCCATAGAAACTACTTCTATCTTCAGCCTTAACGATAGTACTGTGGTCACTAACGTATACCATCTCCGTTAGCGCACTCGATTTTCACTGACGATGGCAGTCGATCACTGCCGAAACGTCTGGTTTTGGGAGAAAACATTGGACCACGGCCAAACAGCTCGGGAAGGAATTTTAACAATAAACTACTTCTTTGTTCCCGATACCGTAGTACACATATAATAAATTTCCCCTCCCCCTTCAACTATCATTTTCATTTATAGACAATTACCCCCTCCCCCTAAAACCACCATTTTCATTTATAGATGTTTCATCTACCTGTCTACAGTGGATTATTATGACCTTCTTTTCAGGATAGTTTATTTATCAAAATTAAGTACCTACTTTACTCTTGTTAAAACATAAAACGTTACAGGTAAACTACCCCTTCCCCTTGACCGATCTTCACAAAAATAAATAGGCCTTGATTCATCTACAACTCAGACATATATGCAAAACATTACTTGATTCTGTTTGAATTTGCGGCAGTTATCGTTCGCCATAGAAAAAATTCTACACACAGACACTTTTCTGAAAATGGCTTTTCTTCATGTTTTGAGTGTAGTACAATCAGAACCAGCTCTTATCTCGAACACGATTTTTTTTCGCCATCACCATACTTCCATTTCCTTATGGTACAGGGAAGTAAAAATAGGAAAAACCGATTAAAACACATATTTATCTATTAACAAGATCAATAAAATCTTCAGACCATTCTCTATATAATAACACATTACCGAGAATCTGTGTAACAAGCAAACAAAAACGCCCTTGAACGAAACTGAAAAGACTCTATATCCTGTTGTAATTAGTAACTAACTATCGTGTGGTGTGGTTTCGTCAGTCAGGCAGTGCCACTGTTACAGAACAATTAAGTGGGATGGCTTCGCGAAATATTTCGAAAGTGAAATGTCATGAAGGCCGGGGCCGGGACCCTACCAGCGAGCGAGTCCACTTCTGCACTCCATCCACTATAAATACCAATCGTCACCTTGGCAGTGTTATCATTCCGTCTTCGGTAGCAAGGTAGAAACCAAACACATCATGTTCAAGCTGGTAAGCTGTTTCTTATTTCTTATTACAATATTTCTTATATCACTATTTCTTATTACCTATAAGAAAGGTTTATATTAGCTAGTCTATATCTATATATATTAAACTAAAGTCTGAGGATTTACGGGTACTGAATACAAATCCACACCGTTACACCGATTGCCATCAAATTTTGCACAGGTAACCTTTGACACAAGGCGCAAAATACTGTCTAACATGGAATTTGATATTTTGCCCCGGCCGCACGATTTAGGCCCTTTTAATTACGCCTTTTCGTTGACGCGTATATAGATGTCAACAACTCCATGGAGACCACAATTAATTACCATAGTAACAAGTAAATAAACAAATGATATTTAGCGGCATCGGAACTGTACCTTTATCCGTTCCTGCATTTTTTTATGTTTTTAATATGCGATTGTATCCATATATTTTGTAATTTTGTATACAGATACGTCTATATATTTTGTAATTGTCTTAAAAACTATAAAATTTATGTTTATACGTATTTCTGATGATGCAATGAATAAGTAATGAAATATATTAAATACTACTACTAAAGATGTCAAAAACACCATGGATACCAGAATTAATTAACATAGTAACAAATAAATAAACAAAAGCTATTTAGCGGCATCGGAACTGTACATTTATCCATTCCTGCAATACATTTTCGATGTTTTATATAATATGCGATTGTATCGATATATTACGATGTGGAAAGTGTACTAATTGTAAATTTTCATATTACTTAATGAAAAGCGAAAATACGTGTTGTTTTCATTTGTGAGGTTAGGTGACAACGGTTTTTGGTTTTTAGTTTACTGCTGAAATAAATAAAAGCCATGGTTTAGGAAAACATAATGTTTAATGTGTTATACAATGCTTATAACACAGTAACACTTAAAATAAAGAATTTAGCGTTTCTGATTTAACAGGTACTTTATAAATATCTCCAAAGGCTTTATAAACGGGTACTTTTAAATCTCCAAAGGCGGTTGCACCAAGATAATAAATTAGTATAAGTAAAAATATTACAAGTGTTGAAAACAGCTTTGGAGAGAATTTGACTAATGAGTACAAAATTGTTTTACGAGCTGACAGAACGCCAAATAGACTTAGACAATAAAAACTGTATTAAAATACTTACTAAAAGTCAAATATTTGCGTGCGAAGCTGCGGGTAACAGGTAGTAATTTATATATATAAGTTAAAGGCGTAACAAGCCACACATGCTCAAACTGTCCAAAAGTATTGTGCAATATTTCTGAGTGCTGAGAAGTTATGTCATTTATAAAACAAGAAGAGCATGAATAATAATAAGTTTGTAATTTTGTTAATATTCAAAACACTTAATGCATTAAAATAGTTAGTAGGGGAGAAGTTTAATGTAAGTCAAATGTTTGTAGTCTATAAAATTGTCAAGAAAGTCGACTGGACTACTCTCTTAACTGGTCCTATACTTAATTGAAGGCGGGCGTCAATGGTCATAATCTTCTTTTAGTGTAACGTCTGATTCATTATTATATTGCAGTGGACAGTTACATTTGTGTTTAGATTCCGTACTCCTGGGATATAAATGTTACTATTATTGGAGACTTCTTCCGTTGCATTACAATCCTACGTTGGACTTCATTCAATGTTTACCTTCAGTCTCGTTTTCTTTCGCTAAATGTCTGCAATTCCCGACTCCTATCCTACATCCGTTACCAGCTGTTGCAGCCATCTACTTCCTTCATTTATTTTCCTATCCGCCTCACATCGCCCGTTTCTACACCCAAGATTAATATCGTTCGTCTGTCTCGATTCATTTTCCACGCCTAAACCAACTAATTGGTATAAATCTCGTTGTACCTTTTGTTTCATTATATACACCTCACCGTTATTTCTTACCTTCCAGTTTGTTCCTTCTTTTGCAGGGCCTTACGTTTCCCTTGTTGTTTGCCGTTCAGAAATGTTTAAATTGGATCAACACGTTTGATAACACAACGACATTAGTGTAGCTTTGTTTTTGCCGGTTACAGTGCGGTCCATAGTTATTATTTATTTATTTTTTTACACGAACAGGCCAGCCTGTTTATGTATACAGAACGAATATTATTTCCTTTTCTTCTTCTGCCAGAAGGACCTCATTCGTACACTGGTGCCGCCTTCCTTTCCGCTGTCCACCCCTTTCTCGTCTTCTTCTCAACGCAGAGAACCTCAAGATTTTGAATTTTCTTTCTGTATGTATTTCTATCCACACAGTCGTTCAAAGAGATACCCAGTTTCATCATTTCCTCCTTGAGTTGTTTGATGAATCCGTTCAGACTGGAAAGTTGCTAGATATATTTGAAAATTTGTTTATTTAATCTGGACCGATCCATCCGAACCAAACGTCCAAGGAATCTCAGTCTTTTACTTCGGAAAGCCGTTTCCAGATCTTCCAGATCCCTGTACAGCTGTTCTTTGGGTCTATCCCTGTACCCATCTTCAGTTTTCTTGGGGCCATAAATTTTCCGAAGAATTCTTCATTCTTCGTCCATAGTTATTATTATGTTAAATTGTTTTCGTGGAACTAATGTAACTGTTAATCAATTAAGTGTGTACATCCTGAATCATGTGTAGTGTAGCGATACGAATTATTATCGGAGTGTCGATTTAAGTGTACGATGTAGGTGTATGGGCTTTACTTAATACTAATGTAACTGAATGTTCCAGGAACCTAGTTTTTAGTTTTAACTCATAATCTATGCGTTTCAGGTAATCGCCTTTGCTCTGCTCGTGGCTGCTGTATCGGCAGGAGGACTGGTAGGACATGCGTATCCCTTGGCTCCTGTACTGCACGCGCCCGTCGCCACTTCCTACGCCAACACGTACAAAGTGTCCGTGAAAGCTCCGCTGGTACACGCTGCCCCTGCTCTGCACTACGCCGCTGCCCCATCCCTACATTATGCCGCTGCCCCGTCACTGCACTACGCCGCTGCCCCGTCCCTGCACTACGCTGCAGCGCCAGCTCTTGCCTACCCTTACGCATATGGTAAAGCTTACGGCTACGGATTCCACTATTAGGAGGCGAAAATTTCAACAACGTATAATTTATTTATAAAAATTATTACACAAGGATATTTTGAAGAAAATCTGGAATTTTCTTTATATAATAACCTTGTGAAAGCCATTACTTATTTGTTGAATAAATAAAGTCATTGGCTCTACAGTAATTTTTCTTTTCCATACACCAACTATACAGATTAGTGACTTTCAGTATGCAGTAAAGAACTAACTTTCATCGGATAAATTACTCTTAAATACGTAAGCCTAGAAAAGGATGTTATTTGCAATACAAAAAAATTACAGATTGAAAGGATCTGTTTTAGTGATTTATTAATAAGAATGAGTAGGAATACATTTTTTATGGCAGTAAGTACCTCCACTACAAACAACAGTAAACGTTTTTAGTTTATTATCTACGTCTTAAAGCGGTTTTATGGCGTGATTATTAAATGTAATACCAGGGGAGGGGGTTAATGACAATACTGTGATACAAAAATAAAGGTATTTCTCTAACAACTTGTAAAATAATATTCATAAACAAGTTATAATTACTGTAACCAGCTAACAAGCTTTGAAGCCTCATACACTATTTATAATCACAGGAACACAACGGGCGTCAAACTAATCGAATACAACGCGTGCGCGAATAAATCAAACGTGAGCAAAAATCACGGCGCAGAAAAAAAGATACGTGAGATAGCGATTAACGCCCCATCATAACAGACGACGTTGACACGAAGAACAACCGGACCATTCAGGTCCAGAAACTAAAAGTTCAAATATATAAGGCTTCGGATCCTAGAAGAAAACCCTGTAAGATTTAAAGCCTTTCATTCCCAAACAAAATAAATTTGGACATGTAAATAAGGAAATCAAGTAATCTTGTTCTAAGGCTTCATCGCCAGCGTCAATGTTGTTAGAATGAGCGTCGGTAGGGCTGTTAGACCTCATGTCGGTAAAACCAGAGGTCTCGGCCTCACCAGAACGAGGCCATCTGCAGTGGTAAAAAGTTGGATAAACGTTTTGGCAGTTGTTCGCCAAATACCCCATACTGAGGCGTAAACTAGTTATACTATAAGCTTTACGCTCGGAACTGGAGTATTTGGCGAACAACTGCCAAAACTGTTACAGCTGAAGATGGCCTCCTATGGTGAGGCCGAAACGCCTGGTTTTACCGACACGAGGCCACGGTCTAACAGCCCTGCCGACGCTCATTCTAACAACATGAAACTCATGTATTTGGGGACTTGAGAGCGACCGAGTGGGATAAGGGTGAGCGACAGTAAGGACTGAAGTAAGGTCGAGAAACAAAAGGGGCACGCGATCCTGTAACGAAACTCATTGCTTTCGTTTGTCTTCGTGAACCAGAAGAAGTCGAAAGAAACGTTATAACTTAGCTAACAGTGTAAACCCATGATGATGATGATGATGACGACGACAATAATTATATCAACATAAACTCAATTTAGTAGAAAAAACTAATTTTCAAATTAACTATGTTGTTATTAAAATATTATTTTAAAAAATCCAAGAAGAAGATAATTTCCCAAAAAGTGTGTAGGCAGAGAGAAAAAGATCGTCTTTTGTAAAGGATTATTTGGATAAATGTTTCAAGTAAACGTATTATGTCGTTTAGCTGACATCAACCCTACAAGAGGGACGGACTTTCGGCTACGCAACAAATCTGTAGCCGTCTTCAGGCTAAAACAAACACTAAAACATCATGAATAAAAAATAAAATATACTTTGTCTCACAACCGACACAGAGTCAAAACATACTAAAGAAAATAATAAATAGGTAAATAAAATTTATCTACTACGGAATCTATAAAACGTCAATGTTTGTGTGATGTTTCAGTGTTTGTTTTAGCCTTTCGGCTACAGGGACGGACTTTCGGCTACGCAACAAATCTGTAGTCGTCTTCAGTCTAAAACATCACACAAACATTGACGTTTTATAGATTCCGTAGTAGATAAATTTTATTTACCTATTTATTATTTTCTTTGTTATGTATTTACTTTAGTATGTTTTGACTCTGTGTCGGTTGTGAGACAAAGTATGTTTTGACTCTGTGTCGGTTGTGAGACAAAGTATATTTTATTTTTTATTCATGATGTTTTAGTGTTTGTTTTAGCCTGAAGACGGCTACAGATTTGTTGCGTAGCCGAAAGTCCGTCCCTCTTGTAGGGTTGATGTCAATTAAACGACATAATACGTTTGCATGAAATATTTATTCAAATAATCCTTTACAAAAAGACGATCTTTCTCTCTCTGCCTACACACTTTTTGGGAAATTATCTTCTTCTTGGATTTTTTAAAATAATATTTTAATAACAACATAGTTAATTTGAAAATTAATTTTTTCTACTAAATCGAGTTTATGTTGATATAATAATTATTGTCGTCGTCATAACTCACTGACGTCTCTTACAGAAATTATGTCGTGTAATTACTGTCGTAGGTACAGCTGAACATGTACTACTCGACCTGTGTAAGCACATATTACTCACACTCGACTCAAATGAATGTGAATAGTGCAAGGCACAAACAACACGGTCACTTACTTTATATACGTAATCTATGAGAACACTTTCATTACGATTGTCCTTTATCGAAGGACGTACAATATATTAGTGCCTAGATCCTGTCACTACTAAACTCGAAGGATGTTCCCCGTCCCTTTGCTTCCTATCTGAAAGTAATTGTCATGTAACAACGGTCTTCCTGCCTCTTTCTGTCCTCAAAACAAAACCAAATCTATGAAATTAGAGAGCCCACGTTAACCGCACCTGAATTCCTTTGTAGCCCTAAATTATTAAGCGAGTTACGTCCTTTATGGAAAATACGTTGCTTTGATTTTGGACTATCACGGCCGGCATCAACATCATTCAAAGTATGATTAGCAGGGCTGTTAGGGCGTAGTCTATGGATGTCAAGTGCAGACGTTTCGCCCTCACCATCGGGGGACCATCTTCAGTGCAAAATTTGTTGTGGCAGTTGTTCGCCAACTAACCCCAGTAATTCTTCTTCTTCTTCTTCTTCTTCTTCTTCTTCTTCTTCTTCTTCTTCTTCTTCTTCTTCTTCTTCTTCTTCTTCTTCTTCTTCTTCTTCTTCTTCTTCTTCTTCTTCTGCTCCTCCTCCTCCTCCTCCTCCTCCTCCTCCTCCTCCTCCTCCTCCTCCTCCTCCTCCTCCGCCTCCGCCTCCTCCTCCCGCCTCCTCCTCCTCCTCCTCCTCCTCCTCCTATTCAACGATTACGTTATATAAACCTGTTACGGCACCCATCTCATCCTCGGACGACCCACGTCTCTTCTACCAATGGCTTTATAGTCCAGTGTCGCTTTCGTCATCCTCTGTCCGACGATCCTCTGTCATCCTTTGCGGGTGAGGATCTATTCTTTTCCGTGATATACCCACCATTATTTTCCGTAAACTGCAATACTTTCATTTATGTCCTTTACTTTGAGTTCTGCTCTGATTCCTTATTCTATCTTGGAATGTACGATTTAAAGTATTTCGAAAAAATTGCATTTCAGATCTCTGAATCTTGCCGCTTTCCTTTTTTGTCATGACCCACGCCCCCAGAACTAAGGTTGCAAAATTTATTTTAGCAGTTGTTCGCTAACTAACCCCAGTGCACTGAAGAAGAAAAACTACCAAAATACATTGGAAATAAGGTTTAGCGTCACGATAAGAGTAGTTTTAAAACATAACTTTTAAGCTACTCAGTAGGCTCGAATATTCAATTTTAACTTAGCTTATTTGAAATATATAAATTTTCTGTCACACCAAAAAACCATACACCGCCTTTTTGCAAGACAATAAGGTTAACATTATTAGCTTTTATATGGGCCCAGTCTGTGTAGCCTATTGGCCTATTGTGATTCTACAAGTTAAGGCCTTATCCAGGCAAACAACGTCCAAGTTAAAAATTTATATGCAGATAAAGAATTCAAATGTACAACTGTACAGACCCATCCAAGATAACGATTAAAAATAGATTTTTTTTTGTTTACTTAATACACAGACTGTTCTAAACGTAATGCATACCCACTGTTCGCACATACAATGACAAATATTTTTATATACATGTGTAAATCTAAAATTTAGTGAAAACGATGACGTAGTATTTAATGCCTTAGACAATAATTTTGTATGTAGTATACGCATTGTTAAAATTTAATCAGAAATGTTTTATAGTTTCCGATTGCCCTTACTGTTATGTAATACTGTGTATACAAGAGGCTTTCACACAAGCAGTAGACCACGGGCAAACATCCCGGCAAATAATAGTTCCAACAGCGTTGGCGCCTGCCGTGAAAGCCTAAGGAATTCTTTACAAGAAGGACGGTGTTTAGGAATTCGTGCGGTGTTTATTATTGTAATAACTAGTGAAAACTGTAACAGTGTTTGAACCGAGACTCCGACGTTATATACTAATTAAATAACGTATCGTATCGTCATATACATACATACATGATAATGTAGGCATATATCATCGTCATCATCACTGTCGATGTCATCATCGTCGTCATCACCTACATTATCCCCTTACCAGTCATTCTGTCCATCTACGTTTTATTTCTCTGCCCATAATAGAAATACGTACAATTTTTTGTTTGTTTTAAACACGCACATAATAAAACAATATCTATACATAATAATAAATGTGTAATATGAGTGCACGTGGGTGCATGATTATTTAAAATCCATTTTTATTGTAAAATTGTGGCCCGTACTGTGGTTGCAGACGCATGGTTAATGACATTTCGTTCGAACGAAGACCTTCAGTTCAGACATGACTTGGAGATAAACAAAGTAAGTTGTAACAAAGGCAAATCAGTGTGTGTGTGTGTGTGTGTGCGCGCGCGCGCGCGAGTGTTGACCGTGACTCTGGAGAATGGTGGACTCCTATATATAAGCATACTATCGTTATGTGCTGTATCATTCTATCTACAAGTGCAGGACCAGCCTAACTACATACACTTAGTCGCCACCATGTATAAAGTGGTAAGACGTCGCTACAAGCTTTCACAGTATGCGGTCGTGAGCGAGAGAGAGAGAGAGAGAGAGTGTGTCTGTGTGAGAGAGACTCTGTTTTTTAGTCGGCCTGTGTCTGTAGTATGTTGACAATGGAATAAGGCGAGAAGGTGGTAAGATGATGAAATAGATAGACGTTATGTTGTTTGTGCAAAAAGGTAATCATATTTTCTTGTTACCAGTATCAATTTCAATTTCAATGACTCGCGCCAACCTGTACTAGTTTTTTAAAGGATGAGGCGATCGCCATTTTCTACGCGACATAGCTGTCCCATGAGCTTGTGTATACAGCTTAGATTTTCTTCTTCTTTGACCGTCAAACCGTAGTTGGTTGGCAGCAGTTGTGCCTCTCACTTCATTTCCTCGCAGTGTACGTTAATTGTGTTCGATTTATAACTGCAGTTAAGTCTTCCAGTGCCGTATCTATAAGTTGGTCTTCGAAAGGGGGGGGGGTCGAGTTGGATTCATACAAAAGGAAAAAAGAAGTTAAGACTAATCAATCAACATTACTATCTTCAAAGTGATTGAAAAAACGTGTGATTACATCCCGAAATAAATCCCATTAAAGTAAACGGCAATAACACAATAAAAATATTATTGAAACATCGTTTAGAAGATACTTGTTGACTGAATTCATTTTTCTGTACTTCATAATCCAAACGTATACGCAAATGCTGTGTAATAAACCTGGTTGTACATTTGAAAAACTATTATATTACTACCTACTATTATATTAGCGTACACGGCTGAAAAAAAAATAATAAAATAGCGTAAAAATTAAGAGAATAACAAAATTCGTCAACTTTTTTCGTCCCTTTGGTGGCGGTGGAGGGGCCGGTCCCTCTCCTTAAATACGCCCCTGAAGTCTTTCAACGTGTCTCTTCCCCTTAGGGAAACTTACTTATTGTTTTGATAATCCCCTCATACTGTATAATGTGGTCCAACAATGAACATTTTCGAGTAGAATATATTTTTCTTCTTTCAACAACTCTATCAAGAACTTCCTTACTGCTGACTAATGCTGGCGATCCGCATTACAATGTCCTACATGTGGACATTTGAAATGATGAAGCATTCTCTTCTCTTCTGCTGCTATAGCCCAGGTCTGGCGATCGTACAGTGAGTTTGCAAATAAAGTGAAAACATCAGCAAACAAAGCTCCGTACGTAAGTTGTTAAGAATTTTTTCTTTTGTTTCCAGGTAGACCTACCTACTATTGGATGCGGCTTTTGTATGTCGAATTTTACTCAAGATATCTCTCTTTCTCCGTCCATACTTAGCGATTTTACTATCAAAGAATTACTACCATCGACAAATGAATAACAATTGGTTAACGAAACGGTTTTTCTGTAGTCAATGCTGTATATATAGTTCTTTATCGATTTGCTGGCGACGCGTTCCGTTATCAGAGCACTACAATAACATAACTTAGAGCAGCTTTGAGCAGCATCACACGAGTCATTACTGCGGTTTCAACGCGATTATTTTATACCGTGGAGTGCAATCCGGCACATTATCTTATGGCACTATACGGTACCGCATTATGTCGGAGCTCGTGGAGTAAGGTCGAACACGTGCTCACATTATGTACGTGTCATCTAATATAACAGTTTACCGATTTATATAATAATAATGGCTCCCATGTATACCACCGAAGTAGCTTAGGAGTAGGCAGGGTAGGCTGCCTAATGTGAGCCGTACGGAATACAAGAAAGGCAGTGTGGCCAGCACTACGCTTCAGCCGCCCATTATTATCCCCAGATGTTATCCCAGGTACTCATTTTCAACAGACTGAGTCGACCTGGGGGCTGAAAAACGCACCTTGATTTTATGGTGCGGGCCTGGGAATTGAACCCGGGACCTCTAGATTAGTAGCCAGGTGCCCATACCCACTGGTCTTCTGAGCCGCCTTTACCGATTTATCAGTTTTCAAAAATGAAAATACGAATAAAAGTAACAATTTTGAATTTTTGTAATGAAAATTATAAAAAAATTAGTTGAACAGACGGTTGTGCATTATTATAGGTTTTATTTCGTATGAGCCACTGTGGACTACGTACGTTCAACTGGTTCTCCCTTCTTCTCCCCTCTCTTCCTCGTCACCAATATCTCCTTCTTTCTTTATCGATGTCTCTCCCTCCTTTCGTCAGACGAGATGGCACCCGTCTTCTTCTTTGTTTTTTCCTGAAAAACTTAAGCATTTTTAAATTTATTTTTGAGCGGTAGGCGTTCTTCAATGTCTTCTTGAGTAATCTGGAGTTCTATGTATTTTTGTTCTGTCTGGTATTTTGTTTCTTTGAACCACGATCGGGCATTTTGAGCTTTCTGAAATATAAAGTAGGTTTATTTTATGTGTTTCAAAATTTATATTTCATAAATAATATTAAAATGTACGAAGTAGTCGGGTAAATATAACACTGACGAACTGTAATTGAAACTATAGTTTGCAAATTGTGTATAAATATGTTTAACGTAGGGATTATGTGATTGTAAGAAGTAACACACAGTATAGAGCGGAAGCGGAGATTAATGAAATAGATATAGAGAAACAGCGAGAGAGGGGGAGGGAGAATGAAAAGAAAGGAAACGAAATTAGTAGAGACCTGAAGGCATGTTTTCTAACTTTATATTCTTCAGTAATGACGTTCACGTACACATTGCAGTATATATTGTAGTACTTGATTTAAGTGCAGCATAGGCCTACTTGTGCTATTACCAAAATATTTAGCTAATCATCTGACAACTTATGTCGTGTATCCACTCGTGACACTTTCCCGTCGTCAATGTAACATTTTTTAAACAAGACTCCAACAAAAAAATTGAGACTGCAAACAAATAACAGACGTAAATCACTACAACGTCTGCCCTTCGTGGGATGGAGGGATCAGGAATTACTGCAGAATGCAATGAATTAGACTAGATTTTTTCTGGAGCGAAGACACTGATGAATGAGAAAGCAGTCGCTCGGCTGTGTGAAGGCATCGCTGATGATGGTGGTGCTGGTGCTGGTGGTGATGATGATGGTGGTGGTGGTGGTAGTTGTGTGTGACAGAGTGAGAGAGAGAGAGAGAGAGAGAGAGAGAGAGAGAGAGAGAGAGAGAAAGTTTGTGAGAATGGAGAATGAGAGGGAGGATTCGTCGAAAAGAATAGTTAGTGCTCATTACTAATAAAATTAATGAGTAACATAATACGGGTTTGTATTGTACAGATCGTCGTTTGCCTGTTGCTTGCCGCCGTAGCCTCAGCGGGCCTGCTGCCGGCGTTCCATCCGGCACCAGCTGTGGTCGCCGCTCCCGTGGTACCAGTCGCTCACGCTCCGGTCGCCACCTCCTACGCCAACACTTACAAGGTGTCCGTCAAGGCTGCTCCTGTGGTGCCCGTCGTCCCAGCGGCTCCAGTCATACCGGTACATTCCGCTCCCGTCGTACCGGTACACCCCGCTCCCATCGTCCATGGTCTACACTACTAACTAATAAGAATAACTGTAATGAAATGAACTGTAACGTAAGAATTAGTAAATGGATGTACTAATTTCTTACATATATTAGAAAATTCTGTAATATAATATGTAATAAAGATTAATAGTTTTTTAGTCTGGATTTTTAGCGTAGTCGCTACACCTTCACGTTCTGAAAACAAAGGACATTTACATAATTTAAATATTTTGCAATATTATGTTCCGTTATAATGTAATGAAATTTAAAATAGCTATTAAAATGAAGTTAGACTAACCGACAGAGTTTCTGGGGATCTACCCAACTGCAAACAAACTGAAAAATACCAACTTACTACAAACATTTGGTTTTCGTCTTTTTGGACTTCATCGGAAAGCAGTAAACAGAAAAAGTATAAAACGATGTTTTCCATTTGAAATTTGACTAGAAACAGCTCATTCTTGTCTTTTTGACCTTCATTTAATTCACCGTGTCTGTTGTCTGCTGGTCATTTCAGTCTCCTTTATGTATCCAGCCGATTTGTGAACACCATGGATAACCGCTCTAATAACATCGACTATCCATAAAAACAATTGGCGCCCACAATAGGGTTTAATTGAATCAGAATACGTGTCTAGCCCCGGTAGTGCTACACGTCTCCTTAAGAAAAAAAGTGAAAAAGTAAAGGAAAAATGTGAAAAAGTAAATTACTAAATATTAAGAACTGGGTAAATAGCCAAAATACATTTTGCGGTTTGGTAAATCATTATCTTTCGATGTTTCTAATTTTAGAATTCAATTCGTATTTCTGATTACGGTAATCTATATGAGCTTCACGGTTAAGCGTAAGAGTTAATTCGATTCCATTACTGATAGACTTGGGATGTATATTTATTTCTTCTATTTTAGAAATGTGTAGGTGATCTGTACTTTTTCAATTTAGCATCTTTCTTTGTATAGACAATATATTTTTATCCCTTTCGATCAAGAAGGATACTATCGCTAAATTAAGTTAAAATATTTGCTGTATTATTATTGTTTTATTTAACATAATTCCCCTCATAGTTTAATATAATATTCTTTATACAATAAATATTGTTTAGACTTAATATGATGACATTATCATCAACCGCCCGGTTTATGCAACCTGTCCTGCTCACATTCGAAATTACGTTGAGATTTAGCTGTATTATTTAGTGGCCATCGTCCTAGATGTCAGTCCTTCTGTTCCATTTTTTTGAGTTATAAGTTTACCGGTGCGTCCTACAGCTCTCAATCTGCAGGATCAGAGTTTGATTTCGGAGTTGAGTTTCAGCTAGACGAGTGAACACGTATGCTGGCATTACCTGTAGTAAAACTATACACTTTGAGTTTACGAAACGTAAATTATAAGTGATTAAATAAAACACAAATGGATAACATAAACATGAAAAATAAAGAGTGTGGCAATCAAAACACAACAATTTGTGTTACCTCGTGTTTGGTTACTATAGCAACAGTAAATAAACTGATGGTTTTATAACCTCAAATTAAACTATGCCATTTCAGTAAACGTAGGTCAACTGCGAGATGAACACATCGTGCGTTTTCTGTAGAAACGTTTCTAGAAAGTAATGATTCCTATATAACAACACAAAGACTGTTCAGAAATCATTTTAACGTTGGGAGACATGGAAGAGTTCCAGATACCTCAGCAATATCGAACTTGGTAAAATATTTAGAGCCACTGCCTCGAAACAGAAAACAATAGGAGGAAATATAAAAACACTGCGCACGCCAAAAAATGTGAAAAGAATAAGAGCTGCTGGCACGCGTAGTCCAAAAAGGTCTACCAGGAAGCATGCTATGGAACTGCAGATTTCCACTAGGTCTCTACGGAGGATTTTGCACCAAGATCTCAATCTCCATCCATACAAAATTCAAGTGACCCAACACAAGTTTGAACGTGATTACACTAAAAGCGTTGATTTTTTAAATGAAATGTTGGAATTCAAAAATAAAGAATAAAACTTTCATGAACACTTTATTATGTCAGACAAAGAACATTTCCACCTTTCCGGGCATGTCAATAAACAAAGCATGCACTATTGGAGTGACAGTAACACTCAAGAACTTCATGCTGTACCTCTTCATAGCCAGAGAGTCGCTGTTTGGTGTGGCGCTTCCTCAGTTTGTGTTTATGGACCCCATTTCTTTGAAGACGACTGTGGAAATTCAGCCAATGTGAATTCAGACCGATATGTGCACATGCTGGCTAACTTTTTTCTTCCTTTGTTAAATGATCTCACGATTGATTCTGACTCGATATCGGTTGATCTCAAGATTTGGCGCAATGCCCTTGCCAGAGCGATCATCAGACCTGTCTGCGTGTGATTTCTTTTTGTGGAGCTATCTGAAGTTTAAGCTTTTCCAGTCGCGACCACGTGATTTAAATCAACTCAGGCAGCGGATCATCGAAGAAATTGAGGCGATACCGCAAGCCATGCCGCAGAGAGTCATGCATAGCTTTTCAATCGACTTGAAGAATATAAGCGTGTCAATGGGCGTCATTTAAGGGATGTTATTTTCAGACGACGAACTTGACTAAGTAAAATGACATCTTAGAACTTTCGCATTTATACCATATTTGATTTCAAAATATTTAACCAGTTCCGGTTGCGATAGTTTTAAATTGTTGTGTTCTCATTGCCCCACTCTGTGTCTCTTTCACTTTAATATTAACACAATGCAATTTATGTTTATAATTAAAATACTTGTACCTCTTCGTCAAAACACGATTACTTATATTTGTTAATATTAAACAATAGGACTACTTGTGAAATTTATTTTTTTTTATTTGTGCATAATCTTTTGATCGTATGTCACTTCTACTCAACCCCAAGTGTTCTTTATTCTTACAAAAATAACGTTTAACAAGAAAAGAAAATCTTACCAAAATGTATTATTTTAGAACTTATATTATACGAGTCAGAATAACTAAAACCCCGTCAAAAAGTAACTGGATTAATATTGGAAATAACAGTCTACATTATGTTAATTAATATACTGCGAAATAATTCGGTTTGCAAATAGAGATATTGCAGACAATAATTGGATGGAAAAAACAGAATAACTTACGATAGTTTGCGCAAATTTGTTGCTGAAGATTTTGAAGGAAGCGAACACATCGTTGACGATTAAGCGTCTAGAGAAAACTGGATTAACAACAGAACGTCGATAACCATATTTTTTCTCTCTCACAATTGTCGCAAACAGTTTTCATACCGTACAGACTACAGTGAAACATCTGAAAACAATACGAGATCAACGCTAATGTGGTTCAGTTCTAAATAAGGAAATATCGCCGAGTACAGGCCAGTAATGTTGTAACGATGGACTCGCCGTTCTGGAGCAAGGTTGCGTCACACGTTAATGGCAAACGAACGCGTAATTTGTACTAGCAATGTTTTAATTATTTTACTGCTCCTAGGTCGTTTACTTTTTATGTGTTATCAGAGGGTCAGCATCCAACGTATAAACTAACTTATCATCAGAAAAATCTACTTGACTCTGTATTAATAGTGAGAATCGTGTTAGGTAAATGTAAAGCTTATCATGTTAAATTTATAATTTTTCTGTACGTCTAGTGATTGATAAAGTAAAGTTATATTATTAATCTATTGTATTTTACGACACATTTTAAACCAGTTCGGTCTATATTAAATATGTAGGTCACACACGATATTATCCTTCTCCTTCTCCTTCTCCTTCTCCTTCTCCTTCTCCTTTCTTCTGCTTCTTCTTCTTCTTCTTCTTCTTCTTCTTCTTCTTCTTCTTCTTCTTCTTCTTCTTCTTCTTCTTCTTTTTTAGCACTACAGCCCAGCTTAAGCCCTGACTTCCAACAACAAATTTCTCCAGTGTCTCCTATCCGCTGCTGTCTCAGCGTAACGTCTCAGATCTATACTTCTGACATCTTCCAGCACATCATCCAACCTTCTTAACCTAGGTCGACCCCTCTTTCAACTTTTGTATGCCTGTGCCTTGCGAAATAATTCAGTTTTGAAATAGAGGTATTACAGACAACTGAATAGAAAAAACACAGGACGACTGATTTTTGAAGGAATGAAAACACATCGCAGCTGATTAGGTGTCTAATAAAGGGGGATTAACAAGAGGTCTTTTTAGTTTTCTTTTAGGCGTAAGGGAAACGATGCGGTTTATCTTTGGAAAATTACATGCGTGAATCTACATGGATTTATTCGGCTGTCATACCGCGTACCTGAGCTGCTGACTGGCAGCTAGGATTTCGCTCTCCAATAGGGGAAACAACCAGTATAAAAAAATCATCTGGCCCTCGAGGTTGGGGGGGTTTTGCGTCAGGTTAACATCCCGGCCAAGTAAAAATAAAATCGTTATGAAACCAACAACTAAGCCTCGGAAGAGACCGTCTTCTTGAGAAACACGTTAATAACCAAGATTTATTAAAAACGGTTTACTTTCAACTTAACTTATAATAATAAATTTTGTTTAATATTTACCTTAAACATATTGGAAACCTTTTACTTTTACTGTTTTACGGGCAGTACGAAAAGTAGCGTGCAAAATTTTATACACTTGTGGAAATATTCTAACATTCTTGTGGAAACTGTGTAAATGAAAAAAAGTGAAGCTTCATTTGGAAATTTGATGCGTATGTTTTAATAAACTTTAAAACAGAATTTTGTTTCAATTACACTGATCACTGTTTTGATACCCTAAATTTTTTTTTACATCCTGTACTATATTCACACCTACCCGAATAGCTCTAAAAATATGTGTTCTATATATTCTTTTTTTTTTACTTGTCTCTTTGAACGTTTTGACGGCGTCTTTCAGGGCTTGGTAGGATTCTTTATTTAACGTGATTTTAACTAGGTTTTCAAACAAAGTTTGTGTGTTTAGATAGCCATTTCTTTTCTTTTATATTTAACTACTTTAATGTACTCAACCTTACTATATGTCTATGATTATAATTCAAAACTGAATTATGCGCACTGACATAACTAAGTAGCCTGTCATTTGTCAGTAGACTAACACTGTTTAGCCTTTCATTTGTATTATACAGATACTTTCTCATCAGTTCTGGCCTAAACAATAGGCGATAAGCAATCACTTGAGACCAATAAACGAACAGACAGGTTAGCCAACCAAGTGGAACAAAATGTATTTGTAATAAATTACAAGGAGTATACATGAAAGTGCTGACCGTTATTTCGTTGCCGTACTGTGCTCTGCATTCATCGGTTCGTTATAACTGTTTTAACATTTTCTGTGATTTTTCCCTTAAAATAAATAAATATATAAAACTACAGAAATACAAGAATATTTAACCGAAATTTTTACAATTTTTTGCTGCCATAATTTACACTCTTAACAGAGTGCCATAATTCACGTTAACAGAACTCGTAGTTTAATTCTTATAGTTAGACAAAGTGATATTATCACCATTGATATAGATCGTTTAGACTTAAGCCAATGATCATCATTGATATGGAATTACTCGAAATAAGAAAAAACGTCAAAACACACTTCGAACTAAAGGCAGGTCTTATGTTATTCTTGATGTAGCAGAATTTAAGAACACCAAAAAATTCGATATATCTAAAACCTTTGAATTATTCGAAAGCTCAAAGCTTTGCTGTATTTTATGTAAAATGTTACATGTATGCACGCCTCAGAGGTATTCAGTTTTCATTAGCTTAAATTATTCTAAATATTTGAGATTCCAAAGAGAATATTTGGCTTCCGTTAAACGCAAGCTATAGCCAACTGATTAAAAACAGTGGCCAGTGTACGTGAAATTCTTTAACCTCGGTTCAATTACATACACACATTACCGCAAGGGCACGTGACGTTGCCGGTCGCACGTCCAATACCCGCGCTACGTGACAGGTTAGTCCCGTTTTATGAAAGACAATCGAACACAGTAAGTAAAAGTGACCTTCACAGACGCGGACGCCGGCTATCAGTGCAAAGCCGGAACGTCCATTCACGAATTTTTTACTTAAGAACACAACGGATTTGAAACAAAGGAATTCTTTTTTTTATCTTCAGCGGTCTGCGGTTATGTGGTATAATGCGCATGTCAGCGAATTGGCGACCGTCAATAGTAGTAGTAGTTACAACGTTGGAGATTACAGCTGTCTGGTATCTGAAAAAACTTTATTTTTCAACTTCTCCTTCTTTTTCTTCTTCTTCTTCTTCACCTCACGGAGTAGGAACTTTGCCTGAATTTAGGCACTTTTGCCATAAGACAGCAGTCCTGTCATGTCACCCTCTGCGAAGGGCTGGTAACTCTTCCAGAGTAATTAACTACTCGAATTCTTTTCAGTAGAATTTAATTAATTTAGACTAATATTATAAGACAGGTAAAGATTTCCAAACGCTTAGGTAGTAGGGCCTCAGTGGGCGGATTTCTGCTGCAGACACTGATCCCAGGATTAGGATAAAGACTAGTACTGTACAAAAGAGAGTAGCGACTGCTAGAATCAAGAAACACTGGGCTGGGAACAAAGAAAATCTCGTCAAGTCGTTTATGTGGAGACTGACTCGGAATGGAGGACTTTTGTGAACCGAGACAAGGAATGATAAGAGAATTTTCAGCCTTGATGATGGAGAAGAATGCAGACGTTTTATGGGGAGAGACAGTGGCTTTATACAATTCGTCGTCATCAACATCTTCTTAACGATTTTAGGCTTTAGCGGCCTGTTCCTATTCCACAGGCCACCTTTTCTTAGTCCTACCAACTTTTCTTCTGCCTGTAGGGTTGTAATCTTTCGCTATCTTTGGTATTCTACTTTCTTCCATTCTATCTATGCGTTGAATCCATTTTCTTCTGTATTCTTTAATCCTTTCATTATCTGCAAAAATATCTAAATCACTTCTTATCTCCTCATTTCTTATATGATCTCGTCTATTACACTTTTTAACTGATCTTAGAAATTTCATTTCTGCTGTTTGTATCTTCTGTTCATCTTTTTTCTTTATGACCCAAGTTTCAGGACCATACAGTATTGTAGGTATGTAGGTATTGCCATTGTTTTATAAAATTTTATTTGGGTTTTTTGTCTACATTTATTTTCGCAACGTTCTCCAAATCGTTCCACAAACTCTTGTGAAATTCGTCACTTTATTTTCTATACCTCCACCTTGATCATAAGTAATGTCAAGTCCGATATAGTTGACATGTCTTATTTGCTCTATTCGTTTGAAACGAAACTTGAGAAAATCGGAGAAAAGCCTCGTCGACCTAAACAAAACTGGTATATCTCCCAAAGTACCCGGCCAAAATATCTCCCCAAATATCTCACGTCACACCGGCCAATAAGCTTACTAAGCTTACAAGGCTTTTTAATACGTCAAAAATGTTAAAAATGTTTCAGAGGTTACTGGAAAAAGGTGCAGACATAGAATAGATAAAATCATAATCATACCATAACACCGGCTCGGCTTTCAGTTTACAACAAAGTCGAGGGTCGTGAATTAAACACTGAAGAGCCGCGAAGAAAGCGTGTATAAACTACTATATACCACCACATCAAGTCCGGAGAACTCCCAAGTAGTAAACTGTATCCGCTCTTGCACTTAATCTTCACAGCCGACATCCCAACAACAAAAGACATAATTATGGCGAAATTCGCTGATAACTCTGCCATAATAGCTGTGATGAAACCCTACTCTAAATCTCGAAGATCATCACAACCAACTACCACGACTGGCTAAGCAGACTCATGCAGGTTACATTTATTAACCATCGTGTAAACTCCCTAATGATAACAATAAACGGCACTCAAAGGTCGGTTACAAATAAAGTAAACTATTTCAGAATAACTCTTGATGATAAAGTGACGTAGACACTCTACACAATTGCTCAATCAAAGCTTAAACAAACAAAATATCTAGGTCTTCATGTGACGAAAATCGCAGCTTACTCAGGAAACATACTTCTTCAATATTAGTCTATAATGAAATCAATATGGGCGTACAGGATTCGACCAGGGGCCGTGCAAAGCCACTCGATTTAAAAGCAATAAAAAGTAATCAATCAAAACACTAAGAACAAAATTCAGTGCTCCTGTATCAGAAACAGGACACTTCACGTCGACTCGAGCAAATCTCTTGTAGAAGACGAATCCGAAGAATTCCAAGAGAGCTACCTAGAGCAAATAGCTTCATCCAAATGAAGCGATTAGACAACTACAAGTTCCTCCAGTTATCAGGAGAAGCTTGGAAAGATAGTGTCTAGCTCTGATGTTCTAAAGTTATGAAATTAAAAAAAAAAACTAAACGTTATATTCAGATTGTCGTTAAAAGTCTCTTTAATTCGGCATTCTACACAGTCTTTTGGAATTAAAAAAAATTGTGTCTCGTGAGCCGTGTTGCTCCAAAATTTTGAAATTTCCAAAGCTAAAGACTATATTGAGATTGTGGTAAATTGATTATCTTTAATTCGGTACTCCATATGACGTTTTGTGATTTTTCAAAGTTCTGACCCCTCTCAATGTTTGCCCCCCCCCCGCCACCCTATTTTTTTAGGGATCTCAGAACAATATAGCTATGTAGGGTAAAAGATGTTTGGACACACGTACCAAGTTTTACGAAAATCGGCTGATGCATTCAGAAATTATCGTGAGACATACCCCAAACAAATAGATATGACAAATGTCAAACGCCAAATGGTCAAGTTATCATTGAGAGTTCTGTTTGCTCGTTCAAAAATTTGGATTGCTATCAAGGAGCAGTTTCTGCTCTTATCAGTTCCTTTACTTATTGTATAAATCGATTTCTTGAATCGGTAAAAGAAGTGTAACTAGCAACAAAGGAATCTTGCAGGAAAGGTTAATAGGGGAAATCCTACATAGAGGTTGCGAAAGAGGTTCTTAGTTTAGGTAACTGAAGTGTATAATTGAGAGGGTTTATGCTGTACAGCACGGTAACATATGGGAAACAGTGAAGAAACTGAATCCTGTCTTAACTATTGTCTGAAGCTCGCACGGGCGGCGTCAAGAAATCCAAAATTACGACTAAAAACCGGGCTGTCAGGCCGTGGTCGGTTGCTATTAAACGCCATTACGTCGGCAAAGTTTCGATTCCCCGTCGGGAATCTTCTTCAGGCCGCTAAGAAGCGACAAAGAGTAAAAACACAATAGCGACAGGTGTGCGCCGAACACTACCCGATACCTGAATTGAATGAATCCTGTATGTTAAGTCTGATCCGACAATATGCAACAGGTGTCAAAGGACACGACTATTGCGACGCCTAACGTTAGATAACCGTGAACTCTGTGTTTGGGGTCTGCAAGAGTCATTTGTTGAGTAACAGCGCTCTTTTGGCTACTTCCCCATCAAACCAAAACTATGGTATCTGACAAAACAGAAGTGGCTGACAATGAATGAAGAAACAGACTGTCAAATATTTTATCTCGAAATTAGATGATTTCAGAGGCGTAAGTTTCCATCTCGCATGTACAAAAGTTCTCACGGCTGCTTTCTCAGCCTTGTTTGGCAACAAAACGCATTTACTCGGCTTCACGCGGCTGATGGCTGAACAATTGGGCAGATCTGGCTTCTCCGATATTACCGAGCGACCAGTGTGCAGATTCTCCCAAGTACGTATTGAAAATTTATCGGTTTAATCAATTTTATGCCTTCATCAAGATTTAAATATTTACAAACACGATATTGCTGCACATATTGTTCAAGATTATAGGTCGGCTAAAAACGAAGCACGTATGCTTCATTAATGACAGTAATGACACCCCGATTTTACAAGAAAGCAGAATGATACGTGAACTAGATCTGTCCCTGACCGCTTCAGGCAAAGGAAGGGATCAATTCGTACAGTATATATAGCTCCGGCATAGCATCTCGGGTTGTCAATCACAGTTTGGACTTTCCATTTTATCTGTGAACACAACACAACAGGACTACTCCTCGGTCGCCATGTACAAATTCGTAAGTACCGCTCCGCTAATCAGATCATCGTCTGTCTATACATGTAGAGAAAGCGACTACTCCGGTTGTCGTGTTGTAATCGTAACGTGATTAGCCGGGAATTATTTAACATCAGCCGGGATTATCGGTTTGTCTACATTAATTGCTTGTTGTCGACGTACTACTGGAACGTTCTGTTTTGGTGTAGCGAGAATTTAGCGGAATCTTATACGTATACTGCCTTCCTAGCTGCGTTCGTAAGCGAAGGCGGTCAGTTTTAAACGTATATATTCAACATGTATCGTAAATATAATTTTTAAATGCATGTTCTCGCGCCTGCCCACGCACAAACATACATGCATATATGTAACAACAATATATGTAACCCCCTTGTAGCGTTGATCAGCTTTTAGTCGCGTCTTCTCACTTAGACTAACTGTCATCCCATTTTGTCTTGAGAACGTATTCTGATTCCTATTTATAATAACAACTGCATTTTTCACAATCCCCTTCTAATTTTTCGTTCACGACCGTGTTTTTTTTTATATTACTTTACCATTAGACTTTTTGCTCATTCTATTATGTCGTATCTTTAGCGGTAAATCCTTTGCCAACATAAAAAAAAAACATGTTATTAAGAAACACATGTCATACCAACTCTACGAGAAAAAATAATTTCATCTTCGAGTTCTCGGACTACCACTTTTTTCGCCTCTATTCCAAAAATGTTTTGGGTGATCCCCTTTCGTGTTTTCAACTGGTTTCCATTGGTATACGCTACCTGTCGATTGCTAAATTATTGATGCACGATTAACTGCCAGAATATTTAAGACCTTTTTTCAGTCATTCCTATTACCGTTTCATTGATTTTCGTAAGTTGTCTCACATCCTGGAGTCTAGGACTCCACCTCAAGTGGTACATATGGGCCGAGGGAAGTTTGATTTGTGTGAGTGTGTGGGGCGGTGCAGTATATACATATGTACATACACTTTGTTAATGGCTACTTACTTTGTAGCAGTAACGTATGGATCATGTACGAATCTTTATTATCGGTTCAGGTTGTTTCCGGCTTGTGGTTTTGACCGTGTAGAGTCAAAATAACGACATGAGTGCAACAATTCAAATCGACGTGAGAACGTATTTTCTTTTAATTGCCTTATTTTATTAACAGTAATCCTATTACACGATTACAATGTATAAATTGCAAAGTATATCACGAATTTTTATCCTCCATTGGTTTATGAAACTATTTATAAAAATCTATTTTCTCGGTCAGTTAGTTTAAATCTGAAGTCATGAGTGGTCCTCTACTTGAAATATACTGATCCAGTTTGTATGGACACATGTTAATTAGGGTGTTTAGATATTTAATTTCTATATCAGTCACTGACTTCGGTACTTCCTTTCCCAATTGTAGGTGTCTTTAATTCTTATTTAGACTTTGTTACGTTCAATCCTGAAAGCAATATTATTTCTCGGTCCACTTTATTTTGCCAGCTTCGTAAAATTACATTGCGTGGAATATTAGATTAGATGATCTCAAAGACATATAACTTCGTATGTTTTGGGCTTCTCCTTCTTCTATGGCGTCACAGTTCGGAGCCGAACTTAGCCTCCATATCATCCGCCTCCATTTTTCTCTGTCCTTGGCGATTGATGTCCATCGTTTTATTTTAAGTAAGGTATCATCATCCCTTGCCACTGCGTCAATCAAGCGATGCTTGGGTGTTTCGACAGGCCTTCTATCCTCGATTTGACTAAATAGTAGGCCTACCTTCCTAGGTATTCGGTTGCCTTCCATCTTAATGATGTGTCCTGCCCATTGCAATCGGTCGGATGGTGGTGGCCAGATCATTGGGGTTTTGGTAGATTCGTAAAATTTCATTGTGTGCAGTAGTAGATTAGATGATCTCAAAGAGATATAGGTCTAAGTTCAGATAGGCTGTAAAATAGGTTTATAGAGTAATTATATTCACACAAGTAATTATATTTCACACAAGCAAACGTAAAAAACGCTCTCTCTCTCTCTCTCTCTCTCTCTCTCTCTCTCTCTCTCTCTCGCACACACACACAAACACACACACATAAAAATACATAATTTATGATTTAGTAAGTCGTTGTAACATAGTGAATGGTATTATTCTGAAAATGAGACCGGATCATAATATTGGATGGCAAACATCACTATATTTAATGTTACACTACGCGTTTTGTTTAACGACGACACAAATTTTCAGCCACTAAAGAAGTCACACTTGTACGGTTTCCTAAAGTTGTGTATTAATTATTTCGCGGTGTTTTTTTGGCCAGTGGGAGTTGGTGCAGAGTTCCTGTGCGTCACGAAACAAGACATTTTACTTCACTAGGAAATCAATAATAAAACTGTTTTCGTGTCTGTTTCCGTTAAAACGACACGTTTCGCGGAAACACGTACGACACTGGGTACGTCTAAGTGTTCGTAAGACATCGTTACCGCACACGTTACGAAGACCGTCTCGATCGTTTCGTCATTATGTGGTGACTTACATTCTCCGTAATATTGTTTTCATTTGGTGTATCGAAGTGTAGTTACATACCCACTTACATTACACAACTGTGGTTTGCAAAATTGTACGTCTGCTTACATACTAAGAGTGAATTTGTCAGAATTAAATTGTTAATTAACTTGTTAAAATGACCTAAATATATTGTTTAGTTTCTTTGGGAATTGTTTGAATCATTTGCAAAAACTGTAATTTTAAAGTCGGTTATAACACTACAATCAGTTACTTTTACGCTTCATATAAACTACCGACATGTCTCGTGTATACACAAATTGTAAAGATAACCTGGTTTTATTGTACATTTTACCATAGTCTATGAGTAAGACTTTAGATCTTTATAACAATCTTATAAAGACTTTAGAATTTTAAACGTACTCTTATATAATTTTTTGGGTAAAGATATAAAGATAAATTTGCAGTTATAATCTCTGCATTTTAGAAAAGCACTGTTATTTTCTAGCAAACAAGAGCCAACACTGAAACGTTACTGGACGATGCAAACAAGAAAGAGATTCTCTTGACAGTTGAATACAAACGAACATTTTACACCAACAAAATATTCATTTTTAAGTGTACTAACTAAACCTCTGTTATATTAGAAGTATGTGCCGGGCTGTTTGGCTGTGGTCCAGGGTTTACAAACAAACCAAACGTTTCAGCAGCACCACTGGCTGCCATCTTCAGTGGAAAACCAGTCTACCTGAACGCGTGGTGTCAAACGTCAGGCCCACAGTACTGTGGTGAAAACACCCCGCGTTCATGTAGACTCGAATTCCTCGAATTCCACTGAAGAAGGCAGCCAGTGGTGCTGCTGATACGTTCGGTTTGTCTGTAGACCCTGGACCACGGCCAAACAGCCCGGTACATACTTCTAATATAACTGACACCGGCCGTGAAAGCCTTAGAACAATATAAACCTCTGTTACTTGATAGATAGACGGCCGAATTTTGTGACTGATTAATCGTTTCACTCGATTCCAGTCAAGATATTCCGAGAATAACAGTGACGCGTAGGTAAAGTGATACATTAAGACTTAATAGATTAAGTACCGATAAAACGACGTTATTTAATTGTAAAAATTTACCCTACAAAAAAAACTGTCTTTTTTATAGAATGACAAACAATAATTTTAATTTTGCTCATCATAGCTTAGTGAATACACGGCTTAGTGGAACAGAATGTAATTTTATACCGGATGACTAGCAGACGCATCAACAGAAGGTATACCACGTGGTTGACACAAGTGGGAGCTATAACAAGTGGGAGCGATTGATTATTTTGAAAGCTTCTCTTAGCCTACACAACAAGCTTATTCAATAAATAAGCTTTTAAGTAAAAATATCTGGATCGTAAAATTTGTTTCTAAGCCCGCTGTTCTAAATATCGTCTTCTGAAGAAAACCTACAATTCAGAATAGGATTATTGTTATTTTTGTTTACAAAAACTACCGGGTGATTTTGATTAGGCCTACTTTTAGCAGAGAGTTCTCTTTGTAAACAGTATCACTTAGTTACTGTGCTCTGTACATATACCCAGATAGTAATAGTAAAAAATTGTTACATATATAAAAACACAACGAGGATTATTACTTTTAAAAATCCTTTGTGCGTACGTATAAAATAGTTCCAAACAGTGACGGAAATCGAACAAAGAGAAAACTTAACACGGTGGAGAAAACTTTTAGCTTAGTTTTTTTCTAAACTAAAGTAACATGCCCATACCGCATACGGTGAATGTTAAATGATAGCAGATTGTACGCATCAGGGTACAGTTGGGAACATACGGTTCCAGGGCAAAGACGGGGTTGGTTAGTGGGTAAACATCGCTGGCGCACGGTGAACACGGGTGCAGTGGTGTCAGTAGTGTTTTGTTACAATAAATAAATGATATTATTGTTGACAACCTAAAGCAAATTAAATGTCTCTTTATTAAAGTAGGTTGAGATCTCGTCAGTATGTAATTTGTGATCAGCAATATAATTTGATAAAGCGCGCGCGCGTGTTTGTGTGTGGCTTCCTCTGCAAGTATTAAACTGTGAGGCCGGATGTATGTTTCACGAGAGCTGCTTCAGTATGTTCACACTCATGCAGTAATTATCGTTGTTATATAAAATAACTGCCTATCCTGCCCAACTCCTAAACTACTTTTGTAGCACGAATAAAAGTCATTATTATTATTATTGTTGTTGCAAATACGGAGACTCTCCCCCATGAAGATGCCTCGCAGACGCTTTCCAATTGCTGCAGATTCGCAAGACAGAGGTTGGTACTGAAAACGGAGAGGGGGTAGTTCACGCGTAGTTGCGCTTATGCTTCGTGGTAAGGCGGAATGGAACCGAATCAATAGTGGGTCCTACCATAACTACTCGTGTTACGACGGTTTGGTTTGTAAACCTGTTTTAAAAAATCAAGACTTAAATTACTTAATAAAATTAAATATAAATATCGTTTACATTTTCAAAAACTGGTTGCATGATCACACTGCGACTCGTAAGGGTAGACAGAGGATATAGGTTCGATTTGATAAGTACATTTATTTCCATGATATTATTAATTAGACCGTGATTTACACGTGTACCGAACAGAAAAGTCGACAGCGTGATGTAATTAGGCCGAGTTGTTTTACCGATGATGGGAAAAGTGCCACGTTACATAGATAGTAGCAATTACATACTTTACAAAATATCTTAATAAAACTCAATTTTGTGGTTTTTAAAACGTTTTTTAATACATTTATTTTAAGGCAGTAGTCAATTATTGTAAAAACGAATGAATTACTAAAAAATCTCAACAAAATTTATACGAAAGATAACAGTTCTATTTAACAGTTATATTTGACTGTTTGTGTAGTGTGCGCTTTAATTTGTACACACAAAAACGTTGGCACGAAGTATGGAAATTATGAAATCTTAATGCAACCTACACAACGTTTTATTTGCGAAATAATATGGGAATTTACAAATCTGAAGGATACTTCCTGTTACCCTGGACTATAACGATAGTTTTTGTACAGATCTTATCTATCATGAATGTAGTAGGTTGTTATAGTGTTTTATAAGCAACACATAATAATATAAACATAAGAGAATACCATATAAATTAGAAAATTTCCGGTAATTGATTATTTATAAGCAGAGGTGCCCATCCCCCCAAAGGCCATGGTGGAATTCCCCCTCAAGTATTCCGAAATTCCCCTCCCCTCAAAATTGATTTCGTGGGTAGCCCTCTACATCATATCACATCATATCACAGGGGTATGGAATAGCCCCCGTTAACGGTGGACCTTGGGGATTTAACCAAAAAATGTTTGAAAAACTAAAGCCAATTATTGGAATAAAAAAAACTCATATTATTCTTCTTATCAATACCAAAATGTTTTCTAGTATGACTAATCAATAACTAAATTATGAGAAATGTAAAAGTCTGGTCAAACCTAGCCTAATATAATTACTAGTACGTTAGGCCTTATCAAGATAATCTAACTTGATTTTGTAATTACATTCCTCCCCCAAATTACAAAATTCGCCTTGAAAAATCCCCCCCCCAAATTCCAGTGGTGCGGCCTGCACTGATATAACATGCTGTGGGCACCCCTGTTTATAAGATGTACAGAGTCAAGTATTTATAACATATAGTGACTACGTCCGCTAAGTAAAAATATTAATTTCGTAAATGTCCGATTACAAAAGCGTCTCTATAACACTCAGCTGTCAGGACGGACAATTTTGCAATTTTGTAAAGGATTCATCCAGCCTATGTCCAGAATGTGTAAAATACTCAATCCTGTACATTCACATAATATTCCCTTTTCAGGAAATTATCCGTTTTGTAGAATTGTAAACTAACCAACTTCTGGCGCACACGACTTTGCGATTTTGTGTTAAGAGAGGAATACTCGTTTGGTTTTCGACCTAGGCTTGCAGCAAGCATGTTAAAAAGCAATAATAAATGTAATTCTGGTGTAAAGTATGTTATTATACAGTACACTAATATTGCACAGCACAGTTCTAGAATAAATTAGAATATACTTTTTAACTTCAGATTTATATTTGCAGTTATTATATCCGTCATACGGTTGTGATGACTGGTCAATATTTGACTTTGTTGTTTTACAGAATCGGGCGTTACACTTTTTTAGCATGAATTTTACAACACACAATAGCCGTGTACTCGCTGCTTAACGTACTAATTTAACTTTTTATTTCTACGTTTAAAATAAGGGTCGTTTTCCTAGTAAATGTTTGTTATTCAGAACATTACGCAATCGTTAGATGTACATTGACGTGCTTGTGAGGAAATCGCGTTCATTGTATTATTTAAATTAAAAAATTATTCACGTGGAATAATTTTATAATTTTTATGTGGTTAATTATAACCCGACCGATTTATTATCCACGTTAGGAACGTGTAAACGAAGATCGGTAAAAAATTATCGGTAGGCCTATTGAGACTTCATTGTGTCGTAGACTAAGGAGACTTCCACGATAATACTTTTGGAACTGTTATTACGCCTACTGTGTTTCTTCTTTTCGTTTTCCTGTCCCAGCAATATCTATCTTTCTATTCCTTTAGTTAAGACTTTATTAAGAGCTTTGTTCCTTACAGAACTCTGTTTCTTAAGAGCTTTGTTAACTACAATGTTTACTAAAATGTATTTAACATGTTTTTCCAATGTTTGTAGATATTTGTGTTTCGTTACACGGCCAAACCATTGCAGTGTTTTCCTTTACATAGTGAACACAACTAATTCCTGTTGAAGCTTTTTTCTGACCTTTTATTCTTTACTCTGTTTTACCCATTAGTAGCACAGTTAAAAAAAACCTTAAGAGAAACGCTTTTGACATTTCATAAGACTGACATTGTCTGTACCGACTCGTCTACACTCCTTAGACTTGAAACTGGGCCATGTAAACGAAAATGGAGTAAACCAAGATTTTTTGACAAACATAGGCAACGGAACATTGTTTTCGAACTAGGGATATTTAGGGAAGACCTGTACACGTATCCATTCAGTGATCGTATTCCCGCTGTAGGACCGAGAGGATTGAGAAATAGATTGCAGACTGTGGACTCCTTGACTTTCTCTCTCCAATTTGCCGTTAAGGTGGTTTACAGATAAAGAGTATGCAAACCGAAGAGTAAGTCTTCCGAAAGACTACCAAAACATTTTACAGGGGAAAACACACCCGGGACCTATGTCAAATACCACAACGTAAAATAAAACACACACACACACACACACACACACACACACACACACACACACACACACACACACACACACACACACACACACACACACACACACACACACACACACACACACACACACACACACACACACACACACACACACACACACACACACACACACACACACACACACACACACACACACACACACACACACACACAGACACACACAGATATAATACAAACAAACATTAGTGATTATGTCCGAAGACAGGGGTTCAGCTAAATTTTTCTCCACTGAGTCTTTAATGTCTCTTTAATTTTGCTCCTTCATCAAATCCGTCAGAAAACAATATCTTTTTCCTCTACCTATCTTCCTTGTAATATTGGTTCTTATTATTAATTCTGCAAAAAAACAGTCCTTTCTCAGAATATGACCAACTTGCTTTTCTGTCTCTAATAGCTCCATCCAAATCAGTCTTGTCTTTGCTTTTAATTTATCCCCCTTTATTTAGTATCTACTCTTCCTACTATTCTTTTTCACTCTTCGTCGTAACCGCATTCCGAAGCTTTCCAAATATTTTCTTCGTTTGTTCTTGGTATCTCTGAACAAGAGATTAAAATGCTGCACAGAAAACAAGCAAATAGATTTCCTAATTCAGTAGATTTAATTCTTCCTCTGGTCAGAGGATTTTGGTATTCAGCCAATCAGTTGAAAACTAACTGCAAATGATGGGAGAGTAGAGAGGTTTATTGTCTCGAGAGTCTCCACAAAGATGCTGTTTTCCTTTGAGTATTTGATCAAGAAGCTAGAGGATGAAGAAATTAATTAGTCAGCCGATAAGTTGATTCTAACAAAATTGTGTTTATCAATTAAAACTAATAGTTAATAGCGGGAAGCAAACAGACTTACTGGCAGACAGACTGTTTTAAGCAAATAATATTACATATTATTCTAGTATTTTAATTGTATTAGTATTAATGTCAAACACGAATTATAGGCCTTCTGTATTTCTACTAATAGTAATTAGCTAGTAATTACCTATTCATTCGAATAATACTAGGTAAGAACAACGTTTTACCTAGTATTAGATGAACGAATGACGCAAGCCTGTCAGTCTATTTATCTATCGATTTTGGAGATGTCTCAAGGTACGTTTAGAATGCGATAACCGATTTTCATAGAACGCGGCATACACGTCCACATATGACCACGTGAGGAATCAAAATTTTGGAAAAATAGAAAAGTCCGTATGTGGCACGAAATTAAATAATATCTAAAAAATAATGTTTAATTTTGGAAATTTTTCAAACTTTGTGACACAAAAGCCCAGAAAAGACCGACATTTTGGAAACATTGTAAAAATCCATGACGGCATCAGTCTAAAGGACATTTTAATCGAAATCCGAATGTAGTATTGACTTCGAAAAATTTTCAACTTTAAGAGCACTCAAGCCAAAAATTGAAGTATAAGGTTTGACAAAATTGTAAAAGCTTATGTAAAGCATCAAACTGTAACAAAATCTTATTTAAAATACGAATTAGGTGCCTTTAACAATTTGACAAAATTAATGTCCAGCACCCTTGCAAATTTTGGACCGCCTTCAAAACGTTCGTTAGCTGTCATTGGAAAATAACGTAACAAGTTATCAATTGCATATTGTGTAAATTGTGTTAGACAGAGACTTATAGATATAGATGGCAATATACATAAATATAAAAGCTAAGACTAAATTATTTGCGACAGGGATCTGTTGCTGAAAGATGTTATTAATCAATTTGGAACTAAAGGTATTTATTTTATATTTTCTAATAATTCTTTTCTACGAAAGCGTATTTTCGGTTTCTTCGTCATCATCGTCGTTGTCGGCATAATCATGATCACCATTATCATCATCATCTTCTTCTTTCTCTTTACTTCAAGGGTTACGGCTCCAGGACCTATATTCTCCTCTACTTACCAAGATCATTCTTTCCAGTAGGTTCATAGGTCAAGATATACTACAAGATATAGTATCATTCAAAGAATATTGTTCCTCCGCAAATAATATAATCGTAAGTCAGTGTATTACATGTTTATTTAATCTTGTGTGTTCTTCCTTTGAATAGTTTAACTGAACTTTTGTCATCTGCAATTTCTGGAAAAAGTTCGCGAGTTATCTGCGGTTTTGGACTGCTCCTGACACTTACCTCAGGAGACACCCCGGCAATGAGACACTGACTGTATCGCTTTCCTAGCATTACATAACGTTACTCACCTACTCTGTCTAGTCAGGTTTATTATGCGATTAACAAGTACACACTTTGGCGTGCGCACACTTTTCCTGTCTAACCTGCGTACAAAAGTTATTCATTTCTCTATTAACGTAACATAGATAGAGGACGTAATATTAATCCTCATACATAAGGTTGGATTCAATTACACGTGAGATTACGACATCAAGTGCACGGGATTCCATACAAGTAACAACAGCAGTAAAGGAAACAGACGCGGTAGCCTGACTGACTAGTCCTGCTACAGCGCGACAATTAGAGAAACGTTCACCGTTTGTCCTACATTCCATACACGCTGGCTCTTCCCGTTTAGTAACCGCTACTTCTTATTTAACTAGTACTACTTGATTTGGTTTTTTGCTTATTGGTAATTCTTCTATTATTTTTTTCTTTCAATTTCCTCTTTAACGTCAGTCCTTATTATTATTCCGGCTGTACAATGTTCACACATTTTCCGGAACCAAAGATTACAGAAGTGATTGAATTCTCATCTTCCACTACGGAAATCCTTCAATCGAGAATCCTTCACGAAACGGAGCCGAAGCGCCACGCTATGTCACAAACCAGATGGTACATCTAGATTTCTGAATACCAAACGTTAAAGAGGTTGTCTACGAACAAAGCGTGGAACATCGTGTAAGGTTAGAAACTTACGCCAATCCTCTCATCCAATTATTTGTACATGATCATCACACCAGAAGGGCGAAAAGAAAATGGCCAATAGACCTGACATAGAGTATAAGAGATCTTTTTACTGAAGTCTCATCACGCTGGAAGAGGAGATGAACAATTAGTTCCAAAGCTAGCAAAATTATTGTAATTTCTTATTGATATTGTGAATAAATAAAATGAGTGTTACGTAACAGTTATATGCACACCTGTAGGTGTCATTTATTCAATAAATGATATCTAATGTGAAAACTAAGTATTCATTTAACTTTTATTATTTATTATTCCGGCTGTACAATGTTTAAACATTTTCCGGAACCAAAGATTACAAAAGTGATTGAATTCTCATCTTCCACTACTGTTTGACCATCCAAAGATCTTCAATTTCTCGTTCCCTCAATGTAGTATGAATTTCTTCTATCCAGGTGATAGGTGGTCTTCCTCTTTTCCTTCTTCCTGGTGGGGTCCATTCCATAACTCTCCTTGGCAATCTTTTCTGTGCCATTCTTTTCGTGTGTCCATACCATTACAATTTTTTTGTTTGGATAAAATTAACAATTTAACTTTTCAAATTCATTCTGTCCTTATGACTTCATTTCTAATTTTGTCACGTCTGGATAAGCTTGTCGAACGTTTTCAAAAGTCCATCTCTGATATCATTAATTTTGTTCATGTGTGCTAATTAGTAGTCCAAACTTCTGAACCGTAAGTCTTGATACTTCTCAGAATGGTTTAAAATATTTTGGTTTTAGTTTCTGCTGTAATTTGCTTATCCCACAGGTTTACATTTAACGTAGATATAGCCATGTTTCCCAACTTAATTCTGGATTATATTTCTTTGTCTTGCTTCCCACTAGCCGTAATTTTCACCCCAAAGTACTTGTATTCCTCTGTAAATGAAATCTTCCCCATGTCTTCCTCCAATATCAAGTCTTGATGAAGATCACCTATTACCATGTATTTTGTTTTATTCATATTTACTTTTCCCCATGTAACGTCACTGCTTCTTTCCTTAAATACATCTTTAAATAAATCTCGGTCTGGTTGAACATCAGTGAGAGGGTGAGAAAAAACATCAGGTAACGAATTATTGAGGTTCTACGTTATCGGCTTACATGTTTTGACATTAAAACAAATTGACAGGGAAATAACGGACTTTATTAGCTATATTATCTTTAAAATCTCTTTCTTGAAACAGCTTAATAAAAGGCCAGGATCGATTATGGGTGCAGAGATCTGTAAAAGAACAAATTAATCCAATCATTACGAACGTCTAAATAGTTTCGCATGTAGTAAGTAGACTACCGAGGATCACATTAAAGAATCGTTTCTACAGGAAAAATGAGATCTTGTACGGCCAAAGAAAAAGTGGTCTAGACGAAGAGGGGGAACAGGCAGTGTGCCTAATCCCTGGATTGACATGATGAATGAAAGGAGAAGAAGGAAAAATAAGAGAAAGAAGGAAAGGAAAGGAAGGAGGAGGAGGAGGAGGAGGAGGAGGAGGAGGAGGAGGAGGAGGAGGAGGAGGAGGAGGAGGAGGAGGAGGAGGAGGAGGAGGAGGAGGAGGAGGAGGAGGAGGAGGAGGAGGAGGAGGAGGAGGAGGAGAAGAAGAAGAAGAAGAAGAAGAAGAAGAAGAAGAAGAAGAAGAAGAAGAAGAAGAACAACAACAACAACAACAACAACAACAACAACAACAACAACAACAACAACAACAAGGAGAAACAAATGAAGAAGAAGATTTAATGGACAATGGCACGTAGTGTACTGTTACATATGGAGCAGGAGTCTGAGCGTTAACCAGAAAGGAAGAAAGCTAAATTAAGGCAACAGAAATGGACTTCCTATGAAGAGGCTGTAGAGGTGGACGGACGGAAGGACATAATTACCAACAGAGAATCAAATGACGAAATATAGCACAAAACACGGTACGCAGATCATACCGAAGTCAAACGAGAAACAGACTCATAGTAGGGACAGAAAAGGAAAACATTCCGGGTCGATGGAATGCGAAAGTAACTGAAGACACTTCTAGTAACATGACTGACAATAATCAAACAAGATTCTAACACATACACTGTTCTTTCTAATTACTTCTAAATAAGCAGTTCTACGATGTATAAGAGTACAAGGCACAAACTTCGCACTTAAATGAGAATTACAAGAGAGCAGTAAATATCGCTTTTTCCCTGGACAGTCCTGTAGTTTGACTTATGTAGGGTATTTATAGCACTTGTCCCAGTATGTTTTCAATATTTTGTTTCTAAGTAATATGCCTTACTATTTAGCTACTAGCACATTTTTTGTTATCGTTCAATAACAACAGTGTTTTCTTCAAAATTATGTATTTTTAATGGCTTGAACGAGGAAGATGTATATGTCTCCAGTGCCAGATAATTTTTAAACATTAAATTTAATTACAAACTGAAGAGTGTTGGCTTTCATAAATGGACTAAGTCAAATGAAGACTGATGAACGAAGTAGCAACCAGTTCAAAGTATAAATTAAAAGGAGTTGAAGAAGAAGGCGAAAATGAGGATAATGTTCCTGGTTCTAGTATTGGTATTTTGAAATAAATGTCAATGTAACTTTTTCTAATTGTGCTCAAAATAACAGAAATTACTTAATATCTAAATGACTAATTAAATGTCTCATCATTAATTTTTATTATTTTATATAAATTTTGTAATAAAAACATTTAAATTTTATCAAACAATTAAAATAGTTTAATTCTTGGTTTCTGTTGTCCATAACGTGTCCAACGGACAATTAAATATTAATTAAATATAATTAAATCACTACCGACTCCGAACACAAAGTTTTCTATTGGTAAAAGCGTAAAAGTTTTACCTTATAGCCTGAACCAGTTTTCGCTTTTAAAAAGCTTCTTCAGAGGCTACCTAAAAGTGAAAGGTAAAACTTTTACATTTTTACCCATAGAAAACTTTGTGTTCCGGGTCGGCAGAGATTTAATTATATTTAAAATAGTTTAATTAAATGTCTTGATTTATTATAATTTTTATTATTATCGTCGTTAAACGTACATGAAAAATTGTATTAAGTTTAAATAAAAAGAAAATTATACTTTTTCTAAACGTAAAGATTATTTTCTTTACCATAAAGATATTAGTATTTCTAGAGAAACTCTAGACAATAGCGCAGCTCATCCACGTCGTACACATTCGCGAACATATATCAGTCCCTCATTCACTTTTTTTGTACTGTTTTGTCTATTAATAATGCAATATACGGCCATCAATCAAAGACTGTTCTTGTAAATAGAATTATCACTGTTGCACACCACTATAGAAAAACTATTCCGATTAGCGCTTTCAAGGTTCACAGCTCATCGTGAGATCGGAAACGACGATTGATAATTGAAATGAGTGATAATTCTGTTTGTGATTATAACCACTAACACAACTTTTTTAATTAAATGTTATTGTAAAAAAGAGTAAAAGTAATTTACATCCACGTAGGTACGTAGCATCTTCATTTACCTATTGTCCCAGATACACTGTCAATTTTCTTTCCCTCTCTCATTTATACAGCGTCATCTCCTCTTCATCCTTGTTTTTGCTTTTCTACGTCCTACCTATATCCACTCGACTTACTCATTCTGTTCTCATATAAATAATAAGGGTAGAAGTGCTAGAGTGGAAATTGGCTACGCTTTAAAACAAAGAATGTAGAATGTTATAGCATACTGTACAATTTTAATATCGTATAATATGCCTATTATGATGTTAAAATTTGTGATAATATTATTTTACCGTTTAGTTGTAGGCTATTACAGTGTTAAAAAGTTGTCGATCGTTGCGTGTACTCATAACCACGAGCACACAATGTTATCAGGTAACGCCTCCAGTCATGACCTTGGCACATCTTCTATTAATAACTTATTAATAATTCTATTAGTAATCTACAAGTTAGTAATAAGATTGTAGTTAATAAAGTTACATTCTAATCGATTAGCAAATAAATTGACTTTATACAATATGTTTGCTTTAGTTTACGGTTTAATCTGTTGCTTTCGATTTTTACTGTAACAACATAAATGAAAACCGAATAAACAAACATTATTATGACTTTCGCACTACGACCGAAATCTATCAGGGGACGCAATGTACGCACGAAGTATACATTGGAGATGAACAATTTTTTAATTTTTCCAAGACCGTAAGGTAACTTAAATTAATAAATAATTAACATAATAATCATCGAATTATAGCCATTTTCATTTATGTCATAAGTATGCAATTATTTTGACATTATGAATAACTCTACTATGATTTATGTTAAAATATGTTATTATAAACTTAAATATATTTTATTTGATATTCTTCCAGCGACAACCGTAGTGTGGTAAAGGTTAATACAATAAAATCCAGCTCGGTTGGTTAGATCGTGCTTTAGATTATGCTACGTTTAAAATCTCTATGTACTTTCTAACCTAGTTATGTGATTATTTGATTCAAGATCCTCTTTGTGGCCTTTCCATATTATTTCATCACTATGTTGTACCTCCAAACAGCTACTGTGCCTAATTGGGTTTCTTCCAATTATTGTTTTCTTCTTATGAGGATTTACCACAGTCTTTTTGTCGTGCATTTTCTTTTCTTCCTTCCGCTAGCTCACCACGAAATCCTCTGCATTCTCATCCAGTAAAACATGACGATCCATCACTTTGTAAAAGTCTTTGATCGATCGTTCCCTCTCTTCCCAGCGGTTCGTAATTCAGACACGTCGAACTACTTCTTCTTCTTATCTGGCGTTACAGCCTTTGGTGGGCCTTAGCCTCCTCAGCAATACTCCTCCATGCTTCCCTGTTCTCCGCCCTTCCTCTCCACCACCTGATTCCCATGCTAGCAAGATATTCTATTATATACCATCCAACCGTCTCATCCTTGGTCTCCCCTACGGCTAGTAGTATATAATCTTCCCTTCAGCATTGTTTTAGGCATTCTTTCCTCAGGCGTTCTTTCCACGTGACCCAGACAACACGTTGAACTATGCTCTACGAAAAAGGAGTTTTTACTTCAATTATGATTCATTTTTAATTTATTAAAATTCTAATTCATTAACTAAGTGACGGTTGGGAACTGATCCTGAATGATTGTTTGTTCACAGATTGTTATTCCTCTGTGCTTCGCAGTAGCGTCAGCCGGATTCCTGGGCGGATACGGCGGCTACGGTTTTGCGGCTCCAGCTTACAGTTATGCAGCGCCCGCGGTCAGCGTAGCGGCTCCGGTCAGCTTCGCGTCGCCCGTCGTTAAGGCCGTAGCTCCGGTCGCCACTTCCTACGCCAACACCGTCAGATTGCAGTCGGCGTCCGTGCCCGTCGTCAAGTCATTCGTATCGGCTGCGCCCGCTGTGACTGCCGTCGCCGCTCCGGCTATTGCAGCGCAACCGATTGGTCTGAGCTACGGACTGGGACACGGTTTGGGCTACGGTTACGGACTGGGACACAGTTTGGGCTACGGTTACGGACTGGGACACGGTTTGGGCTACGGTTCTTACGGACTGGGACACGGATTGGGCTACGGTGCCGCTCTCCTTCACCACTGAGGAGGCGACGACACATGCGCTGTCGCCAACACCTTATCCATATCTTGTATTAACCACTGGGTGTCACAAAACATTCTGCTACTTTAATTAAATAAATTATTAAATTGTAATAAACTCTGTAGTTTTTATGGTTAATACAATTACAAACTCATGGAAGACTGTGTCCCTTTTTCGTGACGTCAAGACTTTAGAACCATTTCAGCTTAACCGGGCGAAAGTGTCTACACTTTCTGTATAAACACGTTTCATGCATCGTCAAATTACACACCGTTCAAAACTACATAATATCCGCCTGTATTCTAAGTAAAGCAAGAAAAAACATAAAAAATATTTAAAAAGAAACAAGACAAATATATAAAACACAAGTAAAAAGAAACAACATTTAATAACTAATACTAACCTGAATTATGACGATCGCCAAGATGAGTCCAAAACTAAGGTGCGCGTACCACTGAGGATTAAAAACTGATTGGAGAACGTATAATCTCGCTTATGAGAGGAACATTATTTTGTTGTATAAGTAAGTTATACTGTAGGCCTACAGCTTCATTCCGTGCAATAGGCCGTAAAAATTGAAAATTTAATTGGTCTTTCTGCTCATATGTGCAGTAAGTGCTTATCTATAATATATTTGCCAAAGCCCACTCACTCACTCATCACTGTATCTCAACAATGACAAGGCCTAGAAAGATGAAACTTTACATAGATATTCACTAGATATTGTAGATGTGCAATAAGACGGGGTTTGATAAAATTCAAAATTTAAGGGGGGTTTTGGAGGGGTCAAAGTGACCGATTATTCTCATACTCACTCACTCACTCATCACTGTATCTCAACAATGACAAGGCCTAGAAAGATGAAACTTTACATAAATATTCACTAGATACTGTAGATGTGCAATAAGACGGGGTTTGACAAAATTCAAAATTTTAGGGGGGTTTTGGAGGGGTCAAAGTGACCGAATATTCTCATAAGAAATACATGACAGTTAAAACGTGACAACTGTTAGGCAGCTTCTAGATGAGATAGAAACATGAAATTTGTTCTACAAGTTAACTTAACCCTCTTTCAAAGAACACAAAGGTCAATCTTAAATAATTTTAATTAAAACTACCCTAAAGAAATCTATAATATATTTGCTAAATACCACTTACTCACTTAGTCATCACTGTATCTCAAGAACAACAGGGCCTACAAAGAAAATATTTCCGAATAAATTGATTCAAAGTTGTAAAAGGAGCGTAATAAATATATAGAAAACATTTGTCGGTAGAAAACAATATTATACGATATATTAACTATTGTCTTAAATAAATATTAATTACTTATGAACACATGAATTTTATGCATTCCTGCGATAAGAACGTGTTCCCAGAAGTACTATCACACAATTTACGTAACATATTTGTTTACGTTGCAATGTAGTCCATAAGAGTTGTTATGTTTAGTCTGGTCTGGACACAACTCAGACACACTTGCGTCATGGGGTTCAGTCTAAAGGCCACTGATAACAGGCCAGAATGCTGCTTTGTTCAGTTCAGTTCAGTCGCTACACTGCCACTGCACACTCCTGCTACTTTGTTTAAGACGATTATTTGGTTAGTTTTAGTTTGAGCATTGGATATTCTTGATTTTTTATTAGTTTGTATCTTATTTTTTAGTTTATTTGTCAAGTTTGCAAGTTTGACTATTTTTCTTATTTTGCAGTGTAGATTCCACTTTATTAAATACGTTTTTGTTCTACCGCCGTTGTTGCTCTTACAGTTTTTGTTAAGAAGAGAATAATTTTGTTTTAGTTTGTTTTAAATAGGCTTTCTTTTCTACTTTTTACATTTGTTTTGTTAGTTTGTATCTTATTTTTTAGTTTATTTGTCAAGTTTGAATATTTTTCTTATTTTTGCAGTGTAGATTCCACTTTATTCAATAGGTTTTTGTTCTACCGCCGTTGTTGCTCTTACAGTTTTTGTTAAGAAGAGAATAATTTTTTTTAGTTTGTTTTAAATAGGCTTTCTTTTCTGATTTTTATATAAATTCTATATCCCTAATACATGATGGAACAAATTGAAGTTGATGGGATCATGGTACCTCACCGTACTGTGCCTGTGGGTGCAGATGGGTCGTGCTTCTTTTACTCCCTGTCTTACCTCATGTACGGTACTGTCTACCATGCGTCTCAAGTGCGAACAAGCGTTGTACAGTACATTTGTAACAACTGGCAACGGTTTGAGGAGCATACAATGATGGCGTGTGGTAACATTTATAGAAGTTTGGCTGAATACCGTGCTCACATGTCTCTGTACACCACATATGCCACCCACTGTGAAATTCAGGCTGCTGCCGAAATATACCCTTACCATCTGGTGGTGTATCGTGATGGTGAGGTGATTGTACAGCCTGATGAGTATGAGGAGGGAAAGCCCATATTGCGATTCAAGTGTTCTGGACCCATGATGAATGCCCACTTTGAACCTCTTAGTCCTCAATACATTCCTCCTCATACATCAACTGTTGTTAACCGTCCCATCTGCACCTCGCTTGGTACTGAGAGCCTAGAAAAAAATCGTTGTCGAGCAAACTGCCCAAGACCAATCCGACCACTTACTATTGTTAACCGTCCCATCTGCACCTCGCTTGGTACTGAGAGCCTACAAAAATTCGTTGTCGAGCAAACTGCCCAAGACCAATCCGAGGATGATATACCACTTATTTATTTGCTAAACTCTGCTAAACGTGATATCCAGAACCGTTGTGTGACGCCCCCTACTGACCTAATTTCGAAAAGAAGAAAAAATCGACGTTCAAGAGTTAATGACAGAATCAAAAGACACAAAAATAGGGAGTCCGTAAGAAAATACAATAGCAAAAATCCTGAAGTCCATAGAGAAGCTGTTGAAAGATACAACAAGACAAACCCTGACGTCAACAGGGGTTCAGTTTCTAGATACTCAAAGAGACATCCGGAAGTTAATCAGGAAGCTGTTCGAAGGTACACTGAGAAGAGGCAACTGATCCCATGGAAAACAAAGTCTTTATCAGGATTTAAATATGACCGTAGTACAGACTACAATAATGACAAGGTTGTTTCTCTTGGTCACCACATTGAATGCAAGTGGTGCCATGCGAAAAAGTGGAAAGAAGAGAGCCCTGGCTTATGCTGCAGCAATGGTAAGTTTCGTCTTCCTTCTACTCAACAGCTTCCTGAGCCGCTCCATAGTCTTCTTACTTACAGTCACCGCCAGTCTCAGCATTTTTATCAAATACCAGAAAGTATAACGGATGTTTTCAAATGACTTCATTTGGAGCTAAAGTGGTGCACGAAGGAAATTGCCAACTTTTAAGGTCCAAGGGCAGGTTTACCATAGAATAGGAAGTTTGTTACCTTCTCCCCAGCAAGACCCCTCTTTTCTACAAATTTATTTTGTTGGAAACGATGAAAAAGAAACAGAACTCAGATCCAACCTCTTTACTGTGGTTAAGCCTTGGTTAGTTGGCCAACTTCAAAAATGTCTGCATGATAACAATCCCTACATACGAGATTTTAAAACCGCAATGGAAAATGTTCCGGAGGGGCAGGAGTTCAAAGCTGTTATTCATGCAGACAGGAAGCCTGCAGTTGAACATAGGGGTCGTTACAACGCGCCAGCAACAAGCGAGGTAGCTTTGGTTATTGTGGGACAGGAGTTTGAAAAGAGAGACATAATTCTTCACAGCAGAGACACAAAGTTGGTACGGATCAGCGAAACTCATCGTCCATACGACGCTCTCCAGTACCCTCTTATGTTCTGCAGTGGAGAAGACGGCTACTCTATCAATATTCCACAATATGATCCAATATCTAAAGCATCTCTCAAGAAAACAGTTTCCGCTTCAGACTTCTACGCTTACAGAATAATGGAAAGACAAGGTGAAGAAAGTTACCTATTGCTGTATCGTAGTCTTTTCAACCAGTTTTTGGTTGATATGTATGCCAAGATAGAGACAGAAAGGCTTAACTTTATAAGATTCAACCAGAGTAAGCTGCGAGCGGAAAACTATGTTCATCTTAAAGACGCCATGTGTAAGGGGGATGCTAACGTTTCAGATATGGGAAAGAGGGTCGTGTTACCATCCAGTTTACCATGCAGTATATGCACGAGAGAACTCAGGACGCCATGACATATGTTCGTCACTATGGTCGTCCTGATTTGTTTATCACATTTACCCGAAATGGTCTGAAATTGGAGCTGCCTTAAGAGACAGACAAAAGCCTCAAGACAGACATGACATCATAGCTCGAGTGTTTCATTTGAAAGTTAAAAAACTTATTCATCTTTTAACTAAAGGTTCCATTTTCGGTCAAAGTAGGTGTTACATGTATACTGTAGAGTGGCAGAAGCGTGGCTTACCTCACGCACACATCTTGCTATGGCTGCAGGACAGGATCACGGCCGACCAAACTGACAGTGTCATAAGCTCAGAGGTACCTGACCCTGAAACGGACCCTGAACTTCATGAAATTATTAAGTCGACAATGATTCATGGCCCTGGCGGAAGCTTAAACAGGAACTCGCCCTGCATGGTTAACGGCTCATGCTCCAAAAGATATCCACGTCCCTTATCTAAAGAAACCCAAACTGCTGACGATGGCTACCCCCAGTACCGTCGAAGGTCTCCTGCTGATGGTGGTTTTACAGTCAACATCAATGGAGTAGACCTAGACAGTCGGTGGGTGGTACCGTACAATCCTGTTCTGTCACGTACCTTTTTGGCACATATCAATGTCGAGTTGTGTAACTCTGTCAAATCGATAAAGTATATTTGCAAATACGTGAACAAGGGCAGTGATCAAGCAGCTTTTGTGTTGGAAAATGAGTGGGACGAAGTGTCCAAATATGAAGCAGGCCGTTACATAAGTAGTTCAGAAGCGGCATGGCGTATATTTTGCTTACCAATCCATGAAAGATATCCTCCCCTAATGCATTTGGCTGTACTCCTTGAAAATGGCCAGAGAATTTATTTTAATCCCGGAAACGTTCAAGACAAAGTTCAAAATCCACCCAAAACCACTCTACTGGCATTCTTTGAACTATGCAAATCAGACAATTTTGCCAGAACCATAATCTACAGTGAAGTCCCTGCTTACTACACCTGGAAAAACAATAAGTTTAGTCGGCGGAAACAAGGCAAAGCCGTTCCCGGACATCCAGGAGTGAAAAAAGATCAAGTGCTCGGTCGGGTTTATACTGTACACCCTAACAATGCAGAATGTTACTACCTACGTCTTCTCCTTCATGAAGTTAAAGGGCCTACGAGTTTTAATGATCTTAAGAGGGTATCTGGCATAGTTCACTCCACTTATCAGTCCGCCTGCAGAGCGTTGGGTTTACTTCAAGATGACAATCATTGGGACATCACCTTGTAGGAAGCTGCTCTGTCGGAGTCACCACAGAAAATCAGACAACTGTTCGCTGTCATTTTGGTGTTTTGTCAAGCAGCGGATCCGTTAGTGCTGTGGGAGAAACACAGAGACAGTATGTCAGAGGACTTCAAGAGACAGATGGAGTATGAATGTCCGGGCTTAGAGCTTGAACTACGGAACAACATCATTTACAACAAATGCCTACTTTCATTAGAAAACTTAGACTCTTCAATGTCCAATCAATCCCTCCAACAACTCGGTCTTCCTTCTCCAAGTCAAGAGCCCAACAGTTCTGCAGTCAACCGCGAGTACCTGAAAGAACTCTCCTACAACACGGTCCATCTATCTGAATTGGTTGCTGAAAACGTGCCTAAACTGAACGACGAGCAGAAAAATGTCTACAATGAAGTAATTGCGAGCATTGAATCAGAGGCTGGACGACTATTTTTCCTTGACGCACCAGGTGGTACAGGGAAAACTTTTTGATTAATTTAATATTAGCCTCGGTAAGACAAGATAGGAAAGTTGCTATATCTTGGCTTCGTCAGGTATAGCAGCAACGTTGTTGGATGGAGGGAGGACAGCTCATTCTACCTTCAAACTGCCTCTCAACTTAAACCACTCTGAGACCCCATTTTGCAACATATCAAAACAAAGCGACACAGCGAAGGTACTTAAGGATTGTAAGTTGATAATTTGGGACGAGTGCACCATGGCTCACAAGGGAGGAATTGAAGCTTTGGATAGAACTCTGCAGGACATTAGAAGCAATAAAAACCTGATGGGTGGAGTCACACTTCTAATGGCCGGAGACTTCAGACAGACTTTACCTGTTGTACCTAGGGGAACTCGAGCAGATGAAGTTAAAGCCTGTCTAAAGAGTTCTGTCCTGTGGCCTAAAGTCCAAGTTCGTTCCTTGAGAGTCAACATGCGGGTGCATCTTAAAGACAGTTTAAAGGCAGACGAGTTTTCAAGTTTACTTTTACAGATCGGTAATGGAAATCTACCTGAAGAAAATGGCAAAGTCAATATTACAAAAGACTTATGTGAAGTTGTATGCGACTTGACAACGTTGGCTGAAAAAATTTACCCAGATTTAACTAATTTTTACTTGAAAGATGTATCTTGGCTGAAAGAAAGAGCTATCCTTACTCCAAAGAATGACACTGCTGCAAATATCAATAATAATACATTATTGGAAAAACTGCCAACTGAGATTGTCCAGTACCAATCCGTGGACTCTGTGGTGGAAGTAGAAGATGCGGTCCATTACCCAGTAGAGTTCTTGCACACACTTAATCCTCCAGGCATTCCACCGCACAATCTTTGCCTTAAAGTTGGAGCTCCAATAATGCTGCTACGAAACCTGGTACCGCCTAAGCTTTGTAACGGTACTAGGCTGCAGATTAAATCGTTGCACAACAACGTCATAGAAGCAACAATATTCACTGGATGTGGTCAGGGAGAAGCAGTCTTCATTCCACGCATTCCCTTAATTCCATCGGATTACCATTTTCAGTTTAAAAGACTCCAGTTCCCTGTCAAGCTCTGCTTTTCTATGACAATAAATAAATCACAAGGGCAGTCTTTGAAAATGGCCGGTGTTGATCTGAGGGAAGACTGCTTCTCCCATGGCCAGTTGTATGTTGCTTGCTCACGAGTTAGCTCTTCTGAGAGTTTAACTATCCTTCAGCCACAGGGTCAAACAAAGAACGTTGTCTACAAGGAAGTTTTATAAGTGCCGTATTTCGTTTCACAAAACGATTTCAGTAGACTTAGTATTAGCACCCATTTATGCTTTTAAAAATTTGTAAATATTACATTTATACAATGTGCTTGGTTACCCAAGGTAAAAAAAAAAAAACCACCGAACCAATGTGTTTATTCAGTAAAAACCGTAGCGAAGCACGGGTATACAGCTAGTATTTACATACAAGTACAATAAAGTAAAAGTGTGAAAGTAATGCTACCTTTCATAAAGACACTTTCTTCACTATGGTCCAATATCAAAGTCTCCCGCGGCCTAGAAGTAAAGGTTCGGGAAATTTGGTTTTATCATTTATTCCCCGTGAAACAACTAATGTGGACGGAAGAAATAATAATTTTACTACATACTTAGACTGTGCAGAACTGTGGTTTCAAACAAGTTTCTGATTACACCACAAAAATTGGCAAACACAAAACCGACCGCTTAACTCTTGTAAAATCAACTATTCCGATGATACCTGTGCAACATCGATCTTAAAGTAAATACATTTTCACTATTATTTTTAACATATTTTACATACACACATAGATACAGATACTTATAATGGCGAGCCAAATCTTCTGTGATACGTAGTATTCTTGGAACTCGTTGGATTTTAAAATGTAGACAGTATTCTGGTGAAACCGGTTTTTTTTTTTTTTTTTGACTTAATTCTATTAACTTCTTCTCACTATTATATTATATCATACAGAGTAAACAAATTAAAACGAGCTATTTATTTAGCTACTCAGTAAATAAAATTACCTCTTTATTGGTTGCTATGGAAACGCGTTTCTAACTATCGGTCTATTAATATACTGTAGCATCAGTTTAAAGTCGCACGTCAAGGAGCGGATATTTTACTTGGTGTACTATCTACAAAGAAAATTACAGTAAAAACTAGAATTTAGTCCTTGCGTTTGTCAACAAAACTCCATTTTGAGGTAATCCCTGTCTCCATGTTATGGTTTTTTTTTGTGAACACGTTAATTGTAGAATAATTTAAGATACGACACTCTGTAATACGTACAGAAGAAGAAAGAAGTTATTTTACAAGAGAAGACCCAGGACCGCACACATACATACAATTGCCAACGAGAAACAGACCGTAAGGCTATACTAATTACACTGATTCTATTACAATGTCATCGTTATCTTCTCCTTCAAGGATTAAACCAAGGATGGTTTGTTCTGGTCTAAAACACCGAAAATCTAGAGCTGGTGACTCCTGCGCTTCCTCGAACGACCCATACCTCTCTGTCCCTTCGGCTTATAGTTCCATATTAGTTTGGGGATGCGGCAGTCATCCGTTCGAGTAAGATCTTCTATTACAATATTATTCTGATTTAAATGGAATATGTTGACCAAGCGAAATTCACGCCTTGTTTTGTGATTTTTTCGGCTTTGGTATAAACTTATTAAATAGCAACTTTTTAATTTGGAAATTCGGTATGAGCAAATATACTATCAGCAATTCATGTATATTAGGGATTAAAGGTAAAGTAGTAAATTACATAACCAATAAATCCTGGAAATTTACTGGAATAAATATATTAGCTACCAATGTCTTTCTACAGAAATAAATCAAATTGTAGGTTTCATTAGTTTTTGTGACTAATTTCGAAGCAGAAACTTTTAATTTCGAAGTCATGTAAAATAATGTTCACAATTTTAAACTTATGGACACTTTGATTTTCAAATCCAATTGTATTTTTCAGTTTTCCACTAAACAAATGAAAGTAGATAAATCAATATTCATACACGCGCGCCCGTCTTTATTTACCATACATGTGTGTGCGGGGAGATGAGTGTGTCTTATGGTTGCCTTTTTACTACCTAAACACTCTAGAGGTTAGGCAGGCTAGGCTGAATTCTGTTAGCCCTTCGGCATGTATACAAGAAAGGGAGTGTGGCCAGCATTGCGCTTCAGCCCGTTATTACCCCAGGTAACCCTTTTTTTATTATCCCTTAAAATGACAGCATTCAACTCATTAATATACCATATGTATAGAATCCCATTAAATGAACAAGAAAGAAACAAAGAAAGATATATTATCAAACAAATAGCAATAGAAAATAGATACAAAATAGAAACTATCATTAAATTAGAAAATAAAATAAAACAGAAACTCACTAAACACTCAAGGATCTTCATGTGAAAATCCTTCCACTAATGATAATATAAAATTTATCAACTTTACTTATCACGGAAATATAACACGTAAATTAAGCCAACTAATTAAAGATATCTTATAACAACATTATATCTAACAAACTATTTAACATTATATCTTAAAAATATCTTATAACACAGATAATATTATTTTTAATAAAATAAAAGCTAAAACTAAATTCAACACTCATAATAAAAATGGAGTTTACAAAATAGAATGTCCAGATTGCAATACATTTTACGTAGGCCAGTCGAAGAAAAGACTGTCCAAGAGATTCATTCAACATCGCAACGGGTTGTAAAACTTAATATTTACAAATTAATTTAACCACACACTGTTTAAACAGTAAATATAAATTTCCAGACATTCAAAATGTCAAATTACTTAAAAACGTACAAAAAGGTAACAAAATAAATATCTGGGAAAATCTTAATATTACAAACACAATAATAATAATCTACTAATTAAAGAACAAATTCAAATAAAAACAAAACAAGACGCTTTAATTAAGATTTATCAGAATAATAAAATAAAACATTAAATATATTGTATAATAAATAGCTGTCTACATAAACATTAAAACAATAGAAAATAGAATCGAAATAAAATCGATTATCTGTTAACTGTATTGTAAGCAAAACATTCAATTACAATTAAAAAACTCTCTGAAGATACAAAACAATTTCTGTGAAACGTCCGTCAGGTGAAAATAAACCTACTTGGAGTGTATTTATTCGAAGATATTACATGGGAGACCTACAGGAAACTCAACGAGTTACTTACAAAGGAATAATACGTGTGTGTGTGTGTGTGTGTGTGTGTGTGTGTGTGTGTGTGTGTGTGTGTGTGTGCGCGTGCGTGCGTGTGTGCTTGTGCGAAGGCATTCACGGTGAATATCTTTTGTAATAGGCTTTTGGGTTCATTCGCGTATGGAAATTTTCAAAGTGCCGACGTTTCGTTCCGTAGCCCCAGAACATTTACCCCCATCTCCGAAACTTCCTCTACCCCACAGCAGCAACCCCAAGGGAAAACTAGGTAATAACGTGCTCCGTAGCCAAATCGAGAACAGGACGCCTTGAAACGTTCCGGGATTACGGAACGAAACATCGGCCTCCTTCTCTTCTTCTTCACCTCACGGAGTGGACACTTTGCCTGATGCGAATTCACAGAGTATCACTCCTACATCTCTTGAACCAAAGGGTCTATATTGAAAACCAACCTTAGGTAGTCGTCCACCTTCCATCCTGTCCAGATGATGTAACCATTCTCTGCGATGTGTCTGGATCTTGTCATTTATGGAGAATACCTGCAGCTCTTCTCTAATATCCTCATTGCGCAAACGATTCTGTCTCATGCAACCCTTTGTTCTTTACAGAAACTTCATTTTCGAAGTTTGAATCTGGTTTATAAAATTTGAAAAGAAGTTAATAAAATTTATCTACTGGGAGAAGAAAGTGTGCGAAATTTATATCAGCAGATGTTACAGCAGTATCTTTTGGATTCGCTGGCAGAACGATGTAGAGAGAGAATCGCAGAGTATAAAATGTTTTGTTGGCAATGCAGCACAAGAAGGTCTTGGGAAAAGAATAAGTTCAGAAGTATGCAGTAAAAGAGAAACAAAAAGCATATAATCAGTCGCTACAGAAAAGGAGAGATGAATCCAATCAGAGGTATATAGAAACAAGGAATGAAGCAAAGCGGATTGTACGAAAGACCCGTCAAGAATCACGTGATAGATTCATAAGTGATATAGAACATGATGTGCATGGTCGACAAATGTTTGCATACAAAATTTTTAAAAATTGTACTCAATCTGAGAAAGATATGGGAAGAATAAGTGTAATAGGCAAAGAACGTTAAGGTCTACTTCCAAATTTGTACAAATGTGCCTTACAACACTGTCGACTATGCTGACATTTATGAAACACCGCCAAAACAATTCACCTCATTAGAGGAGACTAGGGATGTATAAAATTATTAAAAAGTAAAATGTAAAGACTAGAGAAAATTTTAATTTTCTATTTCCTTTTGTTGGTTTACATATTCATTGTTGTTCACATAAATCTGTCTATAACAAGTTAACAGTCGATTACGTTTTAGACTGCTTATCTGAATAAGAGTGTTTATACACAATTCCCGTATTGCACATTTATATATAACGTGCAAAATCATTTCTGATAAATTAAGCAATAAGAACGCAGTGGCCTGGCGTCCATATAACCTCTGTTGCCGGCGGCAACAGTCCTGGAAACGAAAGAAAATCATGTTAGTTATATTACAGAATGAATAGTTTAGTTATTGAATAATTTGAAAACCGAACAATATTAGGAGGAAAACTTGAAGAAAAGCTTTCGAACTGATGCGCACCTGCACCCTCTTGTGTTGCCGGCTCAGACATCGTCAATGTTTTACGGCATGTAGCCATTGACCTCGTAGTAGTTGTCACTGTACAAATGAGAGAGGAGCACATTCGTCCTCCCAATGTATTGCCGCTGTATAAACCGGCAAAATGCTCACTTAGCAGCTGTGTTCGTTTCGGAACCAACGTGCAGCAGATGCTACCTACCTATTTGTGTTTTGTTCGTTTAGTTGTGTGTTTCTCTGTTTATCCTTATTATTATTAATTCGATTATTTGTGTCCTCATTTATTATGTGTAAGTACAATGGAATCAGATTCCGTTTGAACGGGGACCCTCTTCTTCTGCCAGCGAAAGATAGAAAATACTTTAAAAAGATATTATAGTTCTAAAAAGAATATTTCGGCTCTAAAAGGTACACTGGGTACCACGAAAAATTCGAGTTAATTTTTATGCTAAGTTTTAGGCCTATTACAACCGGCAACAGCTGTTATGTACCCACGCCACGCCACTGTCTATCAACAACGAAACAACACAAAAACGGTAATTGACGACATATTCGCATGAACATCTAGGATACAAACCCGCTTGTCTATGAACTTTGACGGATGTATTTTGAAATAAAACATAAACTTTTAGCTTGTCTAGCGTAGAAGGCCAGCCAGTAGATTGGGAAATCTAAAGTCAGACACTTTCATTTACAAGGAACGCGTAAGTGTAACTGCATCCTTTCGACAGTTCCTACATACTGTATGTTGTTTCCGGCCGCTTGTGAAAGCTAAAGCCATATTTCTGGCGTCAATCGCGTGATTCATTCATACTCTTCCGTGCACTTAATTAATGGCAACGTCCATGCACCGCACGGATTCGTGCATACGTGTGAGCGTGTTAGTACGAAGCAGATTACGCTGTCTAAGGAAGTACGTATAAAGTGCATTGTAAATCATTAATTATCGCTAGACAAATAATGATAGAAATAAACATCCTCCTCTAGTTGGCTTGGTGAAACTTATTCTCATAAAATTTACAAGATTCATTGCTACAGCTTCCTTTAAAAAAGGCAAACTACCAATCTTAATAACAATAAATCTTGTAAATGTTATGAGAATTATTTTAACCAAGACAAAGCCAGAAGGACGTTTATGAATATTTTTCTTCGTTTGTATCACATGGTTATTTAGAGATAATTAACGATTTACAATGCATTTTATATCTTTCAGAGCATTTTATGATTGGTCACTCTACAATTGACATTTGTTGTTTGCGGACGATCAGGCTATTCTGTCGGACTCGGAAAACAGATTGCAGATGGGTATACATTTGTTAAATCGAATCTGCAAAGACTCTGGATTACAAATAGCCACAATTAACACCAAGGTGGTGGCTTTTCGTGGAACCGATCCCGTACGAGCAAAAATTGTTGTAGATGGTACTGTCCTGGAACAAGTTAGCAATTTTGAATACCTGCGCTGCAACGGGTCTTATAATGCAAGCAACGACGTTGTGAAGTTCCATAAGTAGGACCTTATGTGCGATACCATTATGCAAACCCTTAAGTCACCAAGTAAAGGAACACGCCTAAAATTCTACAAGGTGATGGCCCTTCCCACTCTTCTTTATGGGTCTGAGAATTGGACTTTAACGAAAGGCCAGGCCAGTCGCATCCAAGAGGCTGAAATGAGATTTCTCAGGCACTTGGCAGGGTATACTCTCCATGATCATAGAGGAAACACAGATATACGGCAGAAACTGAATACTACAGGTATACTCGACAGGATTGGGCAGTATCGGCTGAATTAGTGGGAACATTTTTGCCGAATGGATGACTGCCGCATCCTCAAACAACTATGGAAGTATAAGGCGAGGGGACGGAGAGGTGTGGGACGTCCGAGGAACCACTGGAGTGGCCAGCTCTAATCTTTGGCTGTTTGAGACCGGAACAAACCATCCTTGGTTTAATCCTTGAAGATGATGATGATGAAATAAACATAATTAACTTAGTAAATGGTACTATGACGGTTAGTGTGATTGACTAATGTAAGTTATCTGTTCCGAAATCACATGTTATGAGGTACTGCGTTGCCACGTTCTTACCCAGCTAAACACGTCGTGGCCAGTTTTGCACCGTGCAGCGCTCGGTAAATGTAAAGCTTCCCGTGTACAGTTGACAACGTCGCAGTGAAACGTCAGAATCGCTTGCTGAACGGCTCGAGTTTAGGATATCAAGATTTTTGGTGCATGTACTCCCCACGATACTTTTTCTCAAAACATTCTTGAAGGTGTGATGTTGGGGAAAAGATTGCGAGGCGGCCTGGTTTGTCGTACTCAGGAAATGCGATCAGTGATGTGGGATGCTCCTCTTTCATGTATGTGAAGGGGATTGCAGGTGCAGGACTCAGGTATACGTAGCTACACAGATAAGTCTTTGTCTTTGGTATAAGCAATTAAATCTTAAAGTCTACGTAATCTGCGCAATTGACACTTTTAATTACAGAATGCAAATTGTAGAGTTATAGGGTTATAGGTTTCCATTAAATGAAAAAGGAAGAAACGAAAAACGAAATATTATCAAACAAATACCAATAGACAAATAGTTACTTCAGGGGTCCACATCTTGTGGGTACGGGTTTGGCAGTCCCGACGTGCCCTAGCTGGATTCTCACTTTGCTTCAACTTGTCTTGGGTGAGATCCCTTCCTTTAGTCTTTTCTGTCTAGTCTCTCTTGACTGCCTCTTGTTCTTTTGTGACCCCAACGCTATTAGAGTAATCGAGGGCTGGGGTTCAAATCCTTTTACTAAACCTTAGGATCTTAGAGTGCTCACTGATGCCGATAGGTGAGCACTGGAAATACTAAGAAAATTTCAGTATCAGGATAACTGATATAAAGGCACCAAATCCAATCACAGAAAGAGAAGGGTGAGGGCGAATTTCCTGCGCTCCAAAACAGGGGGCTTTCGGCTAAGCCTGACAGAAGAGTCTCTGGTCCTCCTGGTAGGGGGTTGTGCAACAGGCCAGTAACCTGTTCATGTAAAACTTTTAAATACTTGTAGCATCCAAAGCAGCCTCGGAGTAAAAGAGAAGATAAATAAATATGGAATATTTGTGGTACGATTCATAGAAATCTTAGAAATAAAACAAGACACAGCACAAGGATTAAATTTTATAAGACCACTGCAATACTCACATTGACATATGCGAGTGAGACGTGGGTCATGACAAAAAGGGAAAGCGGCACGATTCAGACTGCTGAAATGCAATTTCTTCGAAATACTTTAAATTATACATTGCGAGATAGAATAAGGAATGAATATATCAGAGCAGAACTCGAAGTAAAGGACATAAATGAAATTATTGCAATTTACAGAAGACAATGGTGGGATCACCTGCAAAGGATGACAGAAGATCGATTGCCGAAAGCGGCACTGACCTATAAAGCCATTAGTGGAAGAGACTTGGGTCGTTCGAAGATGAGATAGGTGCCGGAACAGGTTTATATAACCTAATCCTTGAAGAGAACAAGAAGAACAATAGAAGAAATAGCAGTAGATAATAGATATAAAGCAGAAACTATCAATAAATTATAAAATAAAATAAAACAAACTCACAAATCATACGTCTAATAAAAATACATCTAAAAATCTATCCATTAATGATAAAATAAAGTACACTATTACAAAAATATAACTTGAACACTAAGCAAACTATTTAAAGAAACAAACTTAAAAATATAACAAAAAATACAATTTTTAATAAAACAAAACCTAAAAGTATACCCAACGTTTACAATAAAAATGGAATATACAAAATAGAATATCCCGATTGCAAAGAGGTTTAGGTCAGTCAGACGAAGAAAAAATTACTCGATAGGTTTCTTCAACACCGCAGTGCACTTTTAGTACCGAATATTTACAAGTCTAATTTAGCCACATACTTTCTAAATAATAAACATTGATTTCCAAAAATGTAAAACGTTAAGTTAATCAGAAACATACGAGAAGGTACCAAAATCAATATTTGATAAAATCTCAGTATTTATGTACACGACAATAATAATTTGCAAATTAAAAATCAAATTCAAATAAAAACAAAGCAAGATGATTTACTTAAAATTATGTAAACTTATTAAAATATAGAAAATATAAACACTAAAATATCGGGGGACCGAGCTTTGCTCGGTTTTCATATATATATATATATATATATATATACACAGATTATTTTTATATTAAATGTCTAGGATTTGTAAACATAAGCAGAAATTTGTAAACGTAAACAGAAACTATACGTGTATTGTATAAACATTTAAAATAATAGCAATTTCATTATACATATATAAAAAATACAAGTAAATAAAATAATACAAAATACAGTAGGCCTATAATACAAAAATAATACAAAATTATTGGAAAGGTATAGTAAAGTCTTCTAGTATTTAGTATTTCTTTCCATACAACATTTCGTGTATGGTGAGGATTTTCTGGTGGGAAAAGAACTTTTAAGCTGCTTCGTCTTTTTACTGTAGAAAATGCTACATACAACATTCCATGCATAAAAAGTGATATAAGTAAGTAGATATCAACGAATTCAAATGTTTGTCCTTGAGCTTTGTGGATGGCCATAGCAAAACCAGGTCTTATGGGGAACTGATGCCGTTGCATAGTACATCCAAGTTGATTTTTGCTAGAATCTAATGTGATTCTTGGGATATGGACTTCTCGGCCTGCATTCTCTCCAGTGATAATCTTTGATTTAATAATATTGTTACACAACTCAGTAACTATTAACCTTGTTCCATTGCATATTCCTTCGGAGACATCCAAGTTTCGCAAGAGCATTATTATTGAATTTTTAACAAGTTTCAGTTCATGTGGTGGTAGATCAGCCATTTCAACGGAATTCAGAAGAAAATTCGAGACCTCCTTCTGGTTGGTCTTTGACAGAATCATAACTGTTGTAAACTTTGCACTCTCCAGGAAGCTTTTCAATAATTTCTGCATTCCTTTTATTAACATCTTTATTATTGGTTCTAGTAGGTCTATAGCCCTGTCCTTCGTATCTTCATATCTGTTTTTAGCCAGACAGTCTCCGAATACTTCTTCAGTAAGATTGCCGTTGGAAAGAATATCCTCTGGTAGTTCAATCTCATGCATAGGATTTACTGGCAAGTCTCCAGTGCCAACTTTTAATAAATATTCATCAAAGTCTCTTTGCTCTGGATTCACACGCATATTTTCTGTCAGTGAAAAGAAGTTAAAATGACGCCAAAGACGGTTTTTCTTAATCGAAAAGTCTACCAACTCACTGCGGTTAGCACGAGGTTGAACGGGCAAGCATTACCGGAAATCTCCTCCAAAGACAACAATCTTTCCACCAAAGGCTATTAGGATTTCCTATAGAATGAAGTAGGTGATCCGTATTGTGTAATCCATATTTAGGTAACATACCCCACGCACCAACCCGAGCGTTTTACTCTATAATAAAACGTACCTTTCTGTTGTAAGTCACAAAGAAGCAACAGTTTCAAAAAACCCCATAATTTATTATTAAGTTTAGCTTACTAACAACCTTTTTCGAACGTTTCAATACAATCCTTGAATTTTTTTGTTCATGACGTGTCCGTGTATTAATGCTTACCTCAGGGAACACAGAAAACACAACAGCGTACAGGGAACACGTTATAAATTAAATACGTTATTGCTCGCTTAATATAATTAGATAGGGTAAAAAATTATTGCTCGTCTTAACTCTTATTTTGTTTATTTACATTTATTGCAACAGCTATTTATTCTTCTTCATATATAAACATATCGATACTGCGCCGTTTGCATTTATCGACGGTTTCTGTAATTTATTTATCTGTACGTTAAGAAAGCTGGTTATAAATTACAGTTGCCTAGCAATAATTAATTGTCGCGCGGTATCGGTCCCGCGATATTTTAAAATAAAGGCCCTCAGATGTGGCCCTTAGACGAATTTTGCGGAAAATGAGACCGAGTCCAATCGATTCCTGGTGTCAAAATACCCTTAAGTACCGACTTCCGAAAAAATCGTTAGAGCCGTTTTCGAGACAAAAAAACATAGCTACATACAATTATTGCTCTCTTAATAGTATAGGATATTTTGAATATAATCATCAAAACAGCTGACTACAAAAAAAAAAAAAAAACATTACAACAATCGAAAATTTAAATAGGAACAAATCAATTATTCGTTAATTCATATTAAAACCTCCGAAGATACAGATTTATTCAACTAAGAGTGTGTCAAATAGAACGATAATAATACCTATGTGTCATCTATGAACCGCCGATGCCACGATGAGCAGGGCACAGCACAGTGCGTGCCCCAGTTACGGCAGCGTCCGGGCAAGCCCGATGACTGCCTGTTGCTTCATGAGTGCTTGGTGCGAGACTTGCACACCTAAGCCGGCACAACGCCCGATCCATCTATCGGCCTGCAACGGACCGGAGATTTGACTGGTAGGAAGGTGGTCAGATACGATTGGTCGGTGCGTGGACAGATGGTGAGTGGGTAATTTTTTATTTTAAAATTATGGTGGGTCGTCGAGCAGAGCTCGAGGGCGGCGGCGTTTGACTGGTGGTGGTCCATCGTCGTTATCGAGGTGTTGGAGGTGGGGAAAGTCTGAAATGGACGCTCGATGGAAAAGGTTGAACGTGAGAGTTCGCGCAAATCCAGCGAGCGACGGAATCTTCAGCCCTCGCCTGATAGAATCATTTTTTACATACCAGGGAGAGCCGGAGATAAGGCGAAGGGTAATGGATTGGAAGGCTTCCAGGCGTTTAACGACGTCGGGGGCGAGTTGGTTCCAAAATGCAGGCGCTGCGTACATAAGGACGGCTCGTAAAAAGAGCAGATAAATCGAGAGCTTCGTGCGCAATGGCAGTGGCCCTCGAGGCGATAGGAAGGGGTACAGTTTGGCTTTGACGCCTCGGGCGCGCTGGAGCACTGTGGACACGTGAGCTCTGAAGCTTAGGCGTCGATCAAGAGTGACGCCCAAGTACTTCACAGTACGTTGCCAAGCGATTGGGCTCCCTTCAAGGGAGAGGGTCTGGCATCGGGAAGTGAGCTGACGGGAGAAGGCAATCGCCTCGGATTTCTCCGTATTGATCGCCACCCGCCATTTCCTTAGCCAGGCCGGAAGTAATGCGAGCTGGCGCTGCACCACGTCAGTCGCAAAACGAGGGTTTGCAGAACTGGTGTGGTACATCGCATCGTCCGCATAGAGAGAGAGCGTGACTCCAGGCAAAACTGGCAGGTCGTTCGTGTACACAAGGTACAGAACGGGGCCGAGGACAGATCCTTGAGGAACGCCAGCGGCGACGGGGCGGACAGAAGAGTACGTCCCGTCGACGCAGATCCTAAATTTGCGGTCGCAGAGATACGACCGCATCAGATGTACAAATGAGGCAGGGAGAGGGGAGGTGGCTAGTTTATAGAGAAGGCCTTCGTGCCAGACTTTGTCGAAGGCCTTGCTCACGTCCAGAAGTACGGCAACAATTTGATGATTTCTGTTGATGGCGTCAGTGAGTTGCGTGACAACTCGGACAAGTTGAAGAGTGGTCGAATGCTGCCTGCGAAAGCCGAACTGTTCCTGCCGGATGAAATTATCCAGCAGGGGAGTAATTCGGTGATGCAGGAGGCGCTCGAACACCTTCGATAAGACTGGCAAAAGAGAGATTGGTCGATGATTCTCCGGGAGTGTACGCAGCTTGCGAGCCTTCGGCAACATGATGCTTTGGCTCGTTTCCAAGGGCTGGGATAGTAATGGAGCCGGAGACATCCATTGAACAGCACGTGGATGAGTGAAACGAGACTTGCTGGGGGGTTAAGTAGGGCCGCTGCACCAATACGGTCCTCGCCGGGCGCCCGCTTGGGGCGCAGTCGACTAATGGCCGTTTCCACTTCAGCCTCGTCGAACGGGTCGATTGGGTCTGCGGGAGGGCGGGAAAAATAACCAGATAGGAAGTCTGCGACCGCTGCCGAGTGGCCGGGGTCACAGACGCCTCTGTGAACAGTAAATTGTTCCTCCATGGTATCGGCAAAGACTTCTGCTTTGTCGGCCGCGGAGTACACAATCCCGTTCGGTGATCGTAGGGGGTAGCGGGTCCTTTTCTCGCCAGTGAGTCGGCTCGCAGCCCGAAAAACGGACTGGGGCGTGACTTCCAGAGACTCAAGATATGAGTCCCATCGATGAGCAGTGGCATCAAGCAGAAGCTGCTTGGCAAGGCCTGATTGGGCGTTCAGCCTGCGTTTTACGGCAGGGTCCCGGGTTTTTGCCATCGCCGGCGGAGCTGGCGCCGTTTGCGGATGGCTAGAATCACCTCTTCAGGTAACTGCGACCGTCTGTTGGGCGCAGGGACGTTATAGGTAAGTTTGTCCATGGCGGACGTGACGACTTCTTGAAGATAGTCGGCCAAGCGGTCTACATCATCCGGGCTGGAGATGTCGACCTGGGGGTCAGATGGTACTGTTCGACCCAGTTCATCGTGGAACGATCGCCAGTTGACTCTCGTTACACGATGGGGAGGCTGGAGAGGTGTGTCCAGCGTGGGCCGAACAGTGAGTATTACCGGGTCGTGATCAGACGAGAGGTCTGACACGGCTTCGATAGCGATAGGATAGGCCACGTCTTTGACAACAGCAATGTCAAGGACGTCTGGTAGTCCCCCTCGATTGGGGATATAGGCCGGTGATCTAGGACCAAGAGCGTTCACATGAGGATGACGTTGAACGTATTGGTACAGAGAGCGGCCGTATGGGTTTGAGACACGGCTGTTCCACAGGGGATGCTTACTATTAAAGTCTCCGGCTGCGAAGGTTGGTAGAGGGTCTTCAAATAGAGCGTCCCATTCATCCTCGTCGGGCGGTGGTCCACCCCGGGGGGGGGGGGGAGGTAGACTGAAACCAGGCGAACCTCCCGATCCCCGATGCAGAGAGCAACCGCCGACGCCTCCAAGCGACGAGTCGCCGGAGGCGGCAGGGGGCGGTGGGCGATGCGCCTGTGAACCAGAATGGCTGTGCCGCCAGATGCGTACAGCCGGTTCTGGCCAGGCCGGTCTGTGCGATACGTCGTGTACGCCGGAAGCTGGAACGAGTGAGCGGGAATTAAATGCGTTTCACTAAGGAGTATGACGTCTATGTCATATTCGGTGACGAAGGCGGCCAATTCGGCACGGCGAGATAGAACGCCACATGCGTTCCAAGCCACCAGCCGAAAGGGCCTAGCCATCGAGAGGGATAAGCGAGGTCACGGAGGTAAGAACGATAACTAACAAGGACTGGACATCCTTGGCAGCAAGAATTTGTGGGATCAAGGCGTTGATCCAAGCGCGCACGCGGTCGGCGAAAGTCACGTCCGAGGACGCGGCAGACGCCGGTGCCGCCTGAGGCCTGGGCGCCGGGTGCTTAAACATGATGAGCGGGGGCCTTTTGTTTCGGCTGCCTAGGATCTTGGACATCTGGAGTAGATGGTGGCTGAGGTGAAGCGGGCGTGTGCTGCGAGGAAGCGGGGGGCGATGGTTTATTCTTTTTCTTGGACGGCGCAGCAGGTTTTGGCTGCTGGGCCGCGGGCTGTGCGGCAGGCTGAGAAGCAGCTGCAGCCGCATAGCTGGGCGCCCCGGTAGACGCCGGACGAGCTGGGGCAGGCGCAAGTGCCGGTGCCGCAGCAGGGGTAGGTGCCGCCGAGGCGGCAGGCCTTGATGCTCGGGGCCTAGCTGGAGGCGCAGGAACGTGCTGCTGCAAAGACTTTGAAATCTTCTTCAAAGCCGCAGCATAGAACCTGCACGACTTAGATGACGCCGGGTGGGTGTCCCCGCAGTTGGCGCACGTGGCGGCAGCACGATTGACCGGACAAGTGTCCTTACGATGGCTATCGCCACAGCGCAAACAGCGGGTGGGATGGTGGCAAAAGCCGATGAGTGGCCGTACCGCTGGCAGTTGAACCGCCGAGGTGAAAGCATCGCCTTAAATAGTGTCTGGCATGGTTTATTTTCCATGGCCAATCAGAATGGAGTATGATGAGCTGGCTTCTCATTGGTCCGCGTTATACACCTTAAGCGGCCAAAAAGTTATAAATAGACACAGCGTAGCCTTCTCTCACTGTTGCTTGTTCGCAGTTCATTGGGAGACGTGTTCGGCGTACCATCTTTTTCGAACACTTTTTTTGCTACTGAAGATGGCCACCGGTGGTGTGGCCGAAACGTCTAGCTGTAGAAGATCAAGCATTCGACCACGGCCTTTCAGCCCGGAAGTTTTAAATAATTAGAACGATAATAATATAACAAACAGCACTCGCCGAATTATTTAGTATTTGTAAACAAACATATTATATAGAACCCCTGTAAGAAACAATCAAGAGTTTCAATCAAGAGTCACCTATAAAAAAGATGAATTACAGACTTGCATTTCCTTCTTAGAATACAACTAAATTAATGGAACCTACCAACATGAAAATTTTCCTTATCCTTACCCCAGGAAACTGCTAAATAAATAAAGTCTTAGCGTCCTGTCTGACACGTCCTTCAGTCTGACTGTGCACATTTTCTCGCGAATTACAGAGGAAGCCGTCTTTCCAAACCAACTCTTTGACAATAATAACTGATTTTATTTTAAATAAATGAATACGACGCCAAATAGTATTTCCATTATAAGCGTTTTAAGTGTCTAATAGAAGGCAAAATCACTTCCTATGAAGTGCAGTAAACATTAAAAAAAAACCTTGTTAAAAACAGAAATTTGACAATTGAAATTATTATTGTCAGCCGGACTGTTAGGCCGTGGTCAACAGTTGTCGTTGTTGACAAAGGTTTCGGCCCCACCATCGGAGGCCATCACCACTGGGGACTAAGATAGTCTCTACCTCTTCGCTGAAGTGAATTGGCGGATTGGCGGACACCGTGCCAATATAGATACTATGATGGCCTTCGAAACATCAGTCAATAACGACAACTGTGGACCACGCCACGGCCTAACAGCCCGGCTGACAACAATAATTTTAAAGAACTTGCATAGAAATTACACTGTTGCACACCACTATAGAAACCTCTATGTTTGTGATTATAACCACTGAAACAACTTTAGTAAGAGTATTTTATATACAGTTTGGAGCCGTCTCCATAAGCCTATATGGGTGGAGGTAAATAACAACATTTTGTCTGTATGTTCGTGCGTAAGAAAGAGACAGATGGGTACAAAAGGACTAAATAATAATCAAAAACCACGTCAGAATTATAAGAAGAGTGAGAGGGAGGGCGGGTCCTTTAATACCGACAGTTTCTGGTATTTTACATTTGAGAGAATAAGAACCATAAAATTTTTTTTTTTTTGCGTGTGAGCCACTGTAGACTACATTTAGTTCAACCAGTTCGTCCCTTCTTCTCCTCTCTCTTCCTCCTCTCCCACATCTTCGTTCTTGACCGATGTCTCTCTCTCCTTTCATCAGTACATATGGCACCTGTCCTCTTCTTGGGGTTTTCCTGAAAACCTTTGGCATTTTTTAATTTCTTTTTGAGTGGCAAGCATTTTTTTTTTGTATCGGCCATCTAAGGACCAGATGCCAATTTCTATTCGTTTTTCTTTTTTCTTGTTTTTTTCTCAAAAATTCTTTCACCTTTTTACTGTGTCTCTTCTTCCTGTCTTCAGTCCACTTTGAACCCGCGTTTTCTCTCGCCTACCCTGGACTCCTTATATTTTTAACACTTTTGCCCGAAAAACTTCTCTTTCAATTGCTTCTTCTGCGTTTATATTATATTTTTCTAAATTCTTTTGGACTTCTTTAATCCAACTTGATGTTGACTTCTTCCCCCACAGATATTTAAAGATCTGCTTTGTAACCTATTGTCGTCCATTCTACATAAATGTCTAAAAAATATTAGTCTCCTTTTTCTCACTGTTTCTGTCATATTTTCTATACTCTGATATATTTCATCATTACTTCTTAATTCCCAAACTTTTGAAGTTTCTCGTGGGCCTAATATTTTCCTAATAATTCGTTACTGTTATTATTATTATTATTATTATTATTATTTTCATAATAATAAATAAATAAAAATGAAATACACCTATTTACTTCCAGTAACCATTGCCAACGATATGCTATCGCTCAACAGATTTCATCACTTCATTCATTATCTTTTCAATATCTCCATCACTTTTTGATTTATTATTACGCATCAGTGAAAGTCTTATATCATAAGCTGAAGAGTAAACTGGTAGGTGTGTTATTCACTGCACCCAATACATATAGAATGTAATACTAAGGACAATTGTAGGCCTATTTTCATTATACCTATTTAACAGAATATTTAACTAATAAAGTTGTGTTAGTGGTTATATCACAAACAGAATCAACACTGTTACAAACCACTACAGAAAAATTATACCGATTAGCGCTTTCAAGCTTCACAGCTGATCATCAGCTGATTTCCGATCTGATGATGAGCTGTGAGCTTGAAAGCGCTAATCGGAATGGTTTTTCTATAGTGGTGTGTAACAGTGTTAATTTCATTTAAGAGAAGTTTGTGTTTGGCTCAAATTTAGCTTTAGGTCTCCGCAGGAAGTAAACTTTTAGACTATAAAGTAGGTTAATTACCTTTCGTCACACTTCTTAAGTATCCAAAATTCAGGATTACTCGAGTTTCGACATTGTTACGTCATCATCAGATTCTTAGAATGGGGTTGAAACTACATCTATCGATGTTCACACATCTTGTCAGACGATAAATACGACACACACGAAGGGACAAAAACATTTAAACACTTAAAACATTCAAAATAAATAGGGAGCGAAACACACGATATGCGACCGTTGCGGACCTGTACAGGACTGCGATGCACGTCAAAATTAGTCGACTCCAACTTGACCTTCGATCCTTCCTATCAATCTGTCACAGATGAGTTCTCGCTCTATATCATTAATTCTGTTAAATAAAACATTATTTTTATGTTTTGATTTCTCATTCAAAACGAGATTGTAATTTTCTTTTGTGGCTTTATATATTTCAAACCGTTCAAGGGTGTCTAACTTAAGTGATTTTTTACATTTATGTATTATGTCCAGATTTTCTTTAATACTTTAATACTTTAATGTATGATCCTTTATGCTTAGATGTTCAGCGAAAGTGGATCTTTCTACATTTGATTTAGATCTTGGAATGTGTTCCTTGTATCGCAATTTGAATGAGCGTCCAATTTGTCCCATATAGAATTGTGAGCAATCAGAACAATTAAGTATGTATACACCAGTGCCGTCATATTGATCAGAGGGTCTACTCTTACTTTGAAAGTTCAGTTTGTTCTCAAACTTATTAGTTGCCTTGGAAGCTAGTACAATGTTTTGTTTTTTTCAATTGACTTTTTAGCGTGTGATGTAATAATTCGCCATATTCTATTGGTACATATTTTTCTTTTTCTTTAGGCATGTCATTATGTGCTGGCCTGTTTTGTTTCTTGTGTATTATTTTATCTGTTATATTGCTATTGCATCCGTTGGCGGTCGCAATGTATCTAATAATGTTAACTTCATTTTTGTAGTCTTCTGCGGAGAGGGGCACAGATTTTAATCTATGTATCATGCTATTGAAAAATGCCATTTTGTGAGAGTACAGGTGATAAGATGAGGTATGGATAGCGTGATCCGTGGTTGTTGGTTTTCTATAAATGCTGAAGCTGATTTTGTTGTCTATTTTCGTTAAAGTTAAATCTAGGAAATTTATTTTATTTTATTTTATTTTTCTGTTTCTAATGTAAACTGCAGGTTGTTTGTGACGGTATTCAAGTATTTGTTAAGTAGTTCTAATTGTCTGCAATTGCCATTATAGATTACTATCGGGTCATCCACATACCGACGATAAAATAAGATTCTATTACAGTGTTTGTTGTTAGGCGATAATATGTTATTGGTTTCTACATGGTTTAAGTAAATTTCTGCTAAGATACTTGATAGTGGGGATCCCATTGCTAGCCCATCTTGCTGTAGATAATATTTATTATCAAAAGCGAAATAGTTTTGGTTCAATACTATTTTTATCGTGCTAATAAGTTCATCAACTGCTTCTTGACTTAGTGTGGCTTTTGATAGTAGCAACTTTTTTGTTATTTCGAGATTTTCATTAATCGGTACATTTGTGTACAAATTAACTATGTCAAATGAGACAAATGTGTGTCTTCGCTCGATTGTAAGGTCCTTTGTGAGATCCACTAGTTCTAAGCTATTTTTCAGACTGTAGTTCTCTTTGAATTCTATACGCTCTCTTAAAATCTTATCAAGTTGTTTAGCAATTTTGTATGATGGTGCTGATGTGAAATTTACTAGAGGACGGACTGGCATATTGCTTTTGTGTACTTTAGGAAGGCCTCTAAGGTGGGGCGCTTTAGGGTCAATCATTTTTAAGTACTTTTTTTCTTTATTCGTCATGATATGTTTGGTTTTTTTCAACACTGATTTCACATCAGTATTAAAGCTATCGGTAGGGTCGCTCTCAATTTCAACAATGTTATTGTTAACGATAAAATCCTGTACTTTATTTTTATAACTCTCGTAACCTATAATTACAAGTGTCTGGCCTTTGTCCGCTTTGGTGACAATGCAGTTATTTTCTGCTAGTTTTCTTTTTATTTCTTTAAATATTTTAGTTTCTTTACTGTAGCTAGTTTTATTATTTTTCGCTTTCAAAATTTTCTTTATTTTAATTATTTTATTATCGATTACATGTCTTACAACTGTTTTTGTTTCTTCATCAGATATAGAGTTTATAGCAGTTTCAGCATTTATAATTTCATTCATGAGCGATTGTTTAGATCCTTTATTTTTAAAACTATATTTTAGGCCTTTGTTTAAAAGATTGGTTTCCTCGTTAGTGAAGTCTATTTCAGTAAGATTAATTACACGAGGATAAAACTGATGCGCTATTTCATTGTTCTTTTGAAGGCTGTTTTGTTCTTTCAATAGATTATTTATTTTCTTATCTTGTGTTTTCTTTTTCCTGAGAACGGCTTTGTTTATTTGTTGCTCTATCATATACATTATTTTGTCAGTTTGTGTTGGGTGTAAATTTTGTAATAGTTCGATATGTTTTTTCATAAGTAGCGTGTTAAGCATGCTCTTTCTACAGTACAAGTGTTTGATTTCGTTCTTAATCCATAACTTTACAGCTAATTCTTTAGTTTTTCTAGAACTATAAGATTTAGGCTTTATTTTAATCTGGACATATTTTGGTACAATCTGTAAAATTAAACAGGTTTTGTTGTATTTGATACAAAATACAACAAATGCAACAAAACATGTTTAATTTTACAGATTGTGCCAAAATATGTCCAGATTAAAATAAAGCCGAATTAAAGAATATGGTGAATTATTACATCACACGCTAAAAAAATCAATTGAAAAACAAAACATTGTACTAGCTTCCAAGGCAACTAATAAGTTTGAGAACAAACTGAACTTTCAAAGTAAGAGTAGACCCTCTGATGAATATGACGGCACTGGTGTATACAAACTTAATTGTTCTGATTGCTCACAATTCTATATGGGACAAACTGGACGCTCATTCAAATTGCGATACAAGGAACACATTCCAAGATCTAAATCAAATGTAGAAAGATCCACTTTCGCTGAACATCTAAGCATAAAGGATCATACATTAAAAGTATTAAAGAAAATCTGGACATAATATATAAATGTAAAAAATCACTAAAATTAGACACCCTTGAACGGTTTGAAATATATAAAGCCACAAAAGAAAATTACGATCTCGTTTTGAATGAGAAATCAAAACATAAAAATAATATTTTATTTAACAGAATTAATGATATAGAGCGAGAACTCATCTGTGACAGATTGATAGGAAGGATCGAAGGTCAAGTTGGAGTCGACTAATTTTGACGTGCATCGCAGTCATGTACAGGTCCGCAACGGTCGCATATCGTGTGTTTCGCTCCCTATTTATTTTGAATGTTTTAAGTGTTTAAATGTTTTTGCCCCTTCGTGTGTGTAGTATTTATCGTCTGACAAGATGTGTGAACATCGATAGATGTAGTTTCAACCCCATTCTAAGGATCTGATGATGACATAACAATGTCGAAACTCGAGTAATCCTGAATTTTGGATACTTAAGAAGTGTGACGAAAGGTAATTCACCTATTTTATAGTCATAAACCACTTCTGAAGGCAATAACAATGTTAAAACTTTTAGAGCTTTAGGTCCCTTGAGTTGTGTGTGTGTGTGTGTGTGTGTGTGTGTGTGTGTGTGTGTGTGTGTGTGTGTGTGTGTGTGTGTGTGTGTGTGTGTGTGTGTGTGTGTGTGTGTGTGTGTGTGTGTGTGTGTGTGTGTGTGTGTGTGTGTGTGTGTGTGTGTGTGTGTGTGTGTGTGTGTGTAAAATTTGCAGTTGCTTGACCTGCACTTTTAAGTTGCGGTATCATTTTTAGTTAGTTTTTAATACAAAAAACCCTTGTATTGGTTTTTAAAGGCTGACGATAACGATTTGAATAGCTGAAACCTATGCATGCGTCTACTCCCTCCCCCCAGTAAATCATTGGTGTAGTCTAAATCTTGTTTGAAGAGGGGGAGGGGTGTCTTTTGTAAACAGTATATAAAGTAACACGCTAATGGCGAAGCCCTGGACACCGGCATTAGGTTGGAAAGGCGCCGAGAGATACTGGCGGACTCGGACTTGTACTGTGACTTCTTCAATGGATTCAAGAACTGTGATAGCAGTGTAAAGTCGATGTTTTTATTCGGTTACAAAACACAGAACCTGGTAACCTGGGCGACATCGAAGAATTAAGAGAAGAAAACCAGTTCACACTGAAACATGTAAAATGACGATTGTGGTGTATACACATATAAGATCAGCGTGCGAAGTTTCAGAATCAAGATTAGTTTGATTATCGCATTAAATTTAAAACGCTGCCAGAATGTCGGATTACGTGGAACATGTTTCTTCTCTGTGCTTCGGAACTCTCTCCGGTGTGATATAACTAAACAGCAAATAAGTGACAAAATACTGTGGAATATTTGTCAATAACTAACATTATTATCTGTATAGACTAAGTTGGCGTCTGGGCCGGCGACTACCAGCCCCAGGTAGTCGCCGGCCCAGACGCCAACTTAGTGTATACAGATAAAAATTTTTTTTTAAAGGCCATGTGTAAAAAACAAAATTTGTTTATTATGCGAATGTTAAGCACTTGTATAATAATTAGTTAAATCGGTCATGTTTTAACGCATCTACACGAAAAATTACAAAATCAAATTACGTGATCACGTCGTAACTAACATTTTCACAAATATGATAATTTTGAAATGGGCATTCTTATCTCGCTGGGGACATTGTGTGTGTGCGTGGGGGGGGGGGCTGTTGACGAAAACAGAGTTACTCTAATTTTGTACAAAAGTTGCTGTGGAACGTTACTGAAATGAATTTTATTATTTCTGAATAAATTTGAGTTTAAATGACACACGTTTGTTTTTCAAAATCCTTAAATTACTGCTGACCGTCAATCTATAAATGTTTAGCGAGAGGATCGGTAAATAAGTATTTTACACTTTTTCACCCATACACATTTAAGTATAACTGCATTCTATTATAACTGCATTTGCAATTATACTTAAACGACCATTATGTTGTCAATATTGTTACGACGGTCTCCGTGATCGTCGTATGGTACAGTGGAAACAAAATACAAGACACCAATGAAGTCGCTAATCACCAGCTTTAATCATCACAAGTACAGTTTGTAGTCAACAAGATTATACTCGTACAACAATTCCAATTAATCTGTTCGCACGCAATAATAATGTCAACTAAAAGAGTCCGGACAATTATGAAACACACAACACTTCGCCACAATACTTCGAACCTCAGTGGAACAACTCGTCACTAAAACCGTGTAAGCGTCGCTGAATGCTTGTATTTATACTCCGCTGAGATTCCAGAATAATCCATAATACGCGTCAACTACTAGAAAACACTAGAGCGTGATTGACTGCGGGCTTGAACACAGTGCGCGCGGACCAGCATGGTCTGGAATAGTCTCGTTGCGGACGCGTGACAATTGTCACGTAATTGTCCTTCATTTCAAAGTAGCAGCAATATGTACGCGCGCGCGCGCGCACACACACACACACACACACGCACACACACATTACAGCCGAGAAACACGTAGAATATCCTGTAATGACGTGACAACATATTAAATTACTGTAATGTATTATTGTTTCAAATGTGTCAAATACAAGGACTAATAATTATATTTGTTATCAGACGCATAACAGATTAACTAAAGAATAAAAATATTTTTAATATTGCGTCATCCTTGTAACAGTATTTAAACATTTATAATGTGCTCACATTCTTTAATGTATATTACGTTTTGCTTAAAGCACACATATTTGTGGGAGCGGGGAAATGTTGGATAGCTATATAGGGAAAAGAGGTTTGATTGTCTTGACAAGACTGATTTTTTGTTTCAGCTATTTCGTGACTCGTTGAATCAGTTTACTGCGCTAGGAGCGCTAGGTGTATGGGTATCGTAGTGCCGTATATGATACTGCAGAAAAAATAATAGAAAGCCGAAAACAGTGATCGTACTAGATATCATCTAGAGGAAACAGGACTTGGGAAACGACAGTCCGGGATAGGCACCTAGAGGCTGTCGAAATTGTCTTCTATGGAAGAAGCGTTGAGTATAATTATTGAAATAAGTCGTACACGAAGAAATAAGAAAGAGAATACAAGTAGAGAGGAAAGTCGCGGAAATTATAAATACAAAGCGACTAAAATGGTACAGGTATATTAAAAGAACAGGGATCTACCGGTGGTTTAAAAAACTATTGTTGAGAAAGGACCAAGCGCCAGAAGATTGGTTAAAGCACGCTACTTTAAACATTAAATGAAGGTAGCTGGGAAGAGAAGCTTGGAGGAGTAGTAGCCTCCAGAATTTGGCTTGGGAGGGGTCTGGAGTCGGGTCAGCTTCATATAAAAGATAAAACAATTTAAGACTATTAACGTTACTATCTTTAAAGTGGCTGAAAAACGCGTGATTACATCCTTAAATCAGTTCCATTAAAGTAAACGGTAATAAGACAATAAAACAGAAATACTGGTAAAAGATACTGACTGTCTGAATCGATTTTAGTATGTTTCACATTCCAAACGTATACCCTAATGGTGTGTAATAAATCTGTCTGTATATTACACAAGAGCTATTAATATATATATTAGCGTACACAGCTGAAAAAAATAAAATAAAAGCTTAAAATTAAGAGATTAACAAAATTCGTCAGCTTTTTCCACCCTCTTTGGAGGGGGAGGGCGTCCGTTCCCGTTCACTCCTTCGCCCTAAATGCACCTCTGGAGTGGAGATGATTGACGGAGGCTTGGAGGAAAGATCCGAGAGGCAGCCACGAACTGTGTAATCTCGCTATATACATGTAGAATAGAGGTATCGTATACATTTGTAAATAACTGACATTTTGGCTACAGTAAAAAACCTCGAATAGCACTACGTGCGCGCGCGCGCGTCAATAATTGCAGTTTAATCAGGTTTGCAGTTAGTGGAAAACAATCGCATTGTTGCACCATACTGTCGTCGCTGCACGTGTCGGTAGAGCCGGTGACCGACCTTCACGTGGAGCTCCCCGGCCGCTGCATCTGATTAGGTTATTTATTAACCCGTTGTGCTATTTTAGTATTCAGATGTTAATTAACTTAAGACTCTAAAATTGACCAATTTAGAATCCATCTATATTTAATGCGTACAGACGATTGTCGGTTCAAATTTATCCTCACCACTGGCTTACGGAAACGCGAGAAATATAATAAGCACACTGTAAGACGAAACAAAACAGGGCTTGTAGTATAGAAGCTGTACCCTCTATTGTAATTGTGTGTAAACATTTAGTTTATTCTATTACACAAAATATGATTATATTGCTTTATATATTCAAGTAATGTCTCGTGGAACCGAAATTAATTTCAATACAAGTAATATTTTAACATCAAAACACAGGTTTTACTTTTCTTACAGCAATGCTGGTAGAAAATAAATGAAATTTTATGAAATGTAACATTTTCTGTTACAATTTCGTTGCACTTACAAAATATACGTCACCAAGTGTTTTAATAATAAAACAATTTATATCCGGGCCGTTTGGCCCTGGTCGATTGCTTTGTTCTGTCATTGTCTAAAGGTTTCGCCCACCCACCGGACGCCTTCTTCAGTGGAAAAACGTTTGAAGTGTTCGACAAAAGGATGAAGAGCCGGACGTACCCCTAACCGAGGTCAGGTTATCGTTTTTAAATGTCGACTTCGGTGTGTCGAAACGTTTAGAGAATGACAGAAGAAATCAATCGACCACAGGCAAACGGTCCGGATATGAATTCTTTTATCAATGACTCCGACCGTGATAGCCTATTTAATATGTTTTAATAAGATTTCGAAATCGTTTTGAAAAACTATAAGGAGAAATGAAGAATATAGGGAAAGCCCGAAATTGATAAGCCTAATACCATTAATTGAGAACGTAATCGCAGACAATCTGATAATAATTTCGCAAGATTATGATGACTTCATAATGGGTTAGATAGAAAAGACCTAAGGATAATAGGCTACACTGTATTGGAACCAATGTGCAGTGGTTAGAGTAGATAAAGAGAAAACTGAAGAGATACAAATTCTGCGCGGACAAAGACAAGGATGTATATTATCTCCGCTTTTATTCAACATCTGTTGGGAAGGTATTTTTAAAGAAGCTTTAGACGAATGTGATGTGGGAATCTCTCTGAACGGTGAAAGAATAAATAACATACGTTATGCGGATGATACTGTCATTTTCGCAGATAACTTAGAGAGGCTGCAACAACTAATGAATAGAGTGACAGAAAGCAGCCGTAGATATGGTCAGACTTCATTGTTAGTGAAATTGTTAGTCTAATGATTGTATCTAAGAACATGTTCACAAAGTGCACACTTCATATAAACCAGAGGCCAGTTGAACGTGTAAGCAAATTTACATATCTTGGTACTATAGTCAATGAACAATGGGACCACTCTCAAGAAATGAATAGCAGAATTGAAAAGCCAAGAGCAGTGTACACTAGAATGAACAGTTTATTCAAAAGTCACGATTTAACAATAAACACAAAGATGAGACTTTTATGTTGCTACGTATTCTCGGTCCTCTTCTACGGTGTAGAATCTTGGACTTTGACTGAAGCCACAACTAAGAAATTGGAATCTTTCGAAATGTGGCTTTACCGTAGAATACTGAGCATTTCATCGACAGCGCATATAACTAATGTTGAAGTTCTTAGAAAGATGAAGAAAGATAGGGAAGTTATTAACACAGTGAAGATAAGAAAGCTTCAGTGTCTGGGACATCTCATGAGAAATGAACAGAGATTTTACTTATTGCAGTCCATACTACAGGGATACGTACTTGGAAAGAGAGGAGTTGGGAGACCGAGAATATCATGGCTGAGAAATTTAAGGACCTGGTTTGGCATGAATACAACTGACTTATTCAGTACAGCAGTGCAGAAAGTTAAAATAACCTGTATGATATCCAACATTCGAAACGGATAGGAACTATCAGAAGGAGACGAAGATGATGCCTTGAACTAGGTGACACGACATTTTGTAGAAGAATGTACATAAAGTAAGAGATAAGTAAAGAGGACACCGAATTTGTCTCGATAGACATCAACAAGACTAATACTTTAAGACTGAAGAAAGAGAAAGGCGTACAAAGAATACATTTGAGAGAGGAAAACGTTTTACGGCAGAGAAAACTGGACATTGAAATCAAAGAAAACAGCCTGGGAATAAATGCTATTATTACATTTCCAACGAGATAATAACTAAAAAATACCGGGGGCAGGAGTATTTTTTATTCTCAGGAAACAGCCTACCGTAAACGGAAACTCGTAAACTATTCACGACTCGAAGTATAAGTAAGTATAACTACACAAGTATTTAACTAACTGCAAACAACAAAATTAGAATGCCCGCGGAGAAGAAACGCTTATTTTCGAGCCAAACCGGAAATAACTTCTAGACAAAAAGACCTGTACAATTCTGTAAACACGTGAATTACAGGAAAATATATTTCAACTGCACGCGTCACTGTTTTCATACCGCAGTAAAGCAAGATGTTTCTACAGAATTGGAAAAGTAAAATACATATTTACCAGAAGTGATTGACGTAAAACGTTGAGTAAATTTAATTTTTCGTCCCACAGTATTAGTAAACTGATCACACTTATAGACGCTGTGGGAAACACTTACCGTGTGTGGTCTCTGTGAATAGGAAAATACACTTTATATTTACGTCTTACCCAATACAAGAAATTAAATTCATTTCACTGAAAATTAAATTAACTTAAATTTAATTTTCTGCAGTCGTTTAAATATTTAACAATTGGTGACCCACTCTATCTTTTATTAACGATAAAAAAGTAACAATAATATTGATAATAATAAATCACAGTAAATCGTTTATGTCAACATCCAACTACCAAAAACTGGACGCAGTGGTTTGTGGTCGCTAAAAGCGTAGGCCTACATTTTGTACAGCTCATAGTTTTTATTCACAGAGTACATCGAGTCTAACTGACATAAAGGCAAGAAGAGCTGATATAAAGAGATTACGTCCTGTTATTCGGGACCAGTCAACACCCAAGATCGATAGGTAAGCACAGAGTATAGGCGACAGACGTTTAGGTTCAAAAGTGTGGGGTGTATCTGAAAGAAACAGGGAAAAAAGTTAAGATGGATTATTTCCAGAAACTGTAATTTGACGAGACTAGACATAATGAGTAAAATTATGAGGAGAACTGGAGAGGAAACAGATATCACGGAAACCATCGAAGAAAACTGTTGAAACAGTTTGGCCATCTAAATACGTAGAATATGCAAAATAAAAACGTTATGCTTGGTAATATTAACATTAACGTTATACATACGTTCGTCATAATCCGGGCGACTTCCCTGACTCATTAGTTTGCAATGATTTTACAATGATGGGTTACGTAGATGGGCGGAAAAACTAGGTCAGTACATTAAAAATGTCGTTTTTTATGTCATTTTATATTTGTTCTATTCTTTCCCCGTATGTATTATTCATTAAAATATACTAAAAAATAAAACGTTACTAATAAACGTTTCTTCAAATAAAGAAGAAAGAATTCATAAGATAGAAAGGGCATATGCTATAACTAAAGATATTTACAATCAAAAGTGCATATCTAAAAATGCGAAAATAAGCATTACAGTACAGTAGTGAAGCCAGAAATGCCTATATGATAGTTAATGTCTAGCATGCAGTTATAATTTAGACAAACTAGAAATATTGGAAAGACGAATTATTAGGAAAATATTAGGTACACGAAAACTTCAGAAGGTTGGAAATTAAGAAGTAATGATGAAATATATCAAAGTATAGAAAATATAACAGAAACAATGAGAAAAAGAAGACTGTTAGTTTTTGGACGACAATAGGTTGACAAAGAAAATATTGTAACGTTCCTTCTTTATGGGTTACAAAAAAAATATATGAATTTGTAAAAAAAAATTTTGTTTAAATATAATTAAAGAAAAAAAAATTTTTTATCATTATCTTTATTTATTTATGAAATATTTATTAGTTTATTTATTTATTATATTAGTCCTTAATTCTTTTAATTACTATTTTAGTTGATTTATTGTGTTATAATAACAATAATTTGTTTCCAGCGTTAAATAGATTATGAAATGTAATAATCGCTTAGTGGTATTCAGCTATTCAGTAATTGCGATGTTATTCTCTTCTTCCTTGAAGTCCAGGTTTCAAGTGCTATCTGAAATTCTTCTAATATATGTTCACCAAGAAATAAAACTCAAAATTGGACTGTTAAATAAATTTATTAATCTAATTGCGATTAATCTACTTTGAATCGAACTACTAATCCACAGCTCGAAAACTCATATCTCAGGGCAAATTGTTTTCTTTATATAAATTATTAACATTGAATTATAGGTTATTTTAGCTGTTATTAAAAGTCAGAGAAAGGGTAATGTTGAAAAGGTACAATACTTACAATTAACAAGTTCTTAATGACAAAAATAGAAACAATATTTAATATAAAAATGTTAATAAAAATTAGATTTTTTCGAACCAATGGCTCTACGTAGGCTGACGTCACCACACTGACTGAGGCTGGTCTGAGATTCAACAAGATGGCCGTTTCCTTGCTGCATATGCACATTAAGATCTTCACGACGAAATTCCTCCAAATAAATGTTGATTCTTTATGTTTCCTTCATCATAGTAGTAGTGATCAGTTTTCTTCGTCTTAGAGTGATGATTCCGTTGTTTGGTTCGGCAATAAGTGTGTAGAAGTGTACTCGTCCAAGTATCTCGTACAGTTTTGTAATGTGAATATTCACATCGGCAAATTCTGAATTAGTGCCTGGATTGTTCCGATATCTTGATTACAATTTCCAATCTTCGTAAATATAATGGTTGGATTTATTTTATTTGAGTTTAGTGTTAATAACTCATATTTTAAATTTCTTTTTTTTTATAGATTTAGTTCATGTCAAAATTATATTTTTTATCCTTTTTCCCCAGTTTGGTTTTTTAATAATCTATGTTATATTCTACTGTATTTTTGCTTCTCTTTTGGTCTTATAATAAGATGGATTTTCTGTCATGCTACAATATCTGTGGGGGAACAAGTCAACATCAAGTTGGATTAAAGTTCAAAAGGATTTAGAAAAAATAATTCACTCGCAGACGAAGCAATTGAAAGAGAGTTTTTCAGGTAAAAGTGTTAAAAATGGAAGGACTCCAGGGTAGTAGAGAGAAAAACGCAGGTTCAAAGTGGACTGAAGACAGGAAGAAGAAACGCAGTGAAATATGAAAGAATCTTGGATAAAAAGAAACGAGCAAAGAATAAAGAAAACAGAATTTAAATTGGCATGTGCTCAGTCTGGCATTCCCGACTCATTATTTCCTAATGATCTTACAATGATGGGTTACGTAGATGGGTGGGTAAACTGGCTCAGTAAATTAAAAAGTCGATTAATACCGACATAAACTGCTGCATCGTGTAAAAATTATGGCGGATTGCAGTTTGCGTAAGTAAGCTCTATTTTACGAATCTAAAGACAAAATACTTGGAATATCGAAGATGACTTCAGATTACTAATTGCCTAATTTTTAAGGGAACGAAAAGAAGAAGACGATTAATAATAATGCAGGTATATTTTTCAGCAAATTAATATGTGCAGTTTGAACAGAGAAAAGGCAACAATTTTTCCCGTGTGTTTTTGTGTTTGGTGGCCTAAACATTATTTAGTAACAGACAACGTTTATTTTAATTATCATCATCATCCTTTCCAGCAGGCATTAATCTAAAAATGGTTTGTTCCAGTCCCAAGGAGATAGACAAACACTCCCAAGCAGATAGAAGTCCTGGTCACTCCAACGCTTCTTCGGATTCCGCATTCTCACACTTCTCCATCTGGTCGGTTTATAATTCAATACTTGTTTGAAGATGCGGCAGCCATCTATTCGGTTAAGACTTTCCAACCATTTTAGCCAATATTCGACAATCCTATCAAGTATACTCTTAATGATTAGTTCCTACCGAACATGGACATTTATTTTGCGATCTTGAAGAATCATGCCACGTGACCTCGAAATCTTGTTTCGGCCGCTTGAATACGACTGGCTGGCCTAGAATTTCGCTAAAATTTAATTCTTAGACTCATAGGGAAGTGTATGGGGAGGGGTATCACCTCGTATAACTACAGGCGTGTTTCTTTACTCGTTGATTTTAGAGTTCTTCTGATGGTCCCTGATGGTCCCACACATATGGTTGAACTTATGTAGCTGCTTCACCACATCATTGTTTGTAGTGGGAAACACATTATAGGCCAGATATTAGAAAAAAATCCTGCGTTAAACTAAATGTTCCATATACCTGTAAGAGACTCCGTAACGCCACGGGTATATGCTGGGAGGGTACAAACAAGCCGAAAGCCTGACGACTGCAGGAAAATTCAAACTAACTGACCTGCTCCAGAATGGTACCATCTACAACAATTTTTGCTCGTATAGGATCACCTCCATGAAAAGGCATCACCTGGGTCTTCAGTGTGGAAATCTGCTCCGACATCCTTGGAGATTCGACTTAACGAGTGTACTTTATTTTAATTACGACTTCATATTGAAATAAGTAAAATGAATCTGAAAAGTAGAAACAACGTCTGCAACAGAAGAAAATTTTCTGTAACTCATAGGCTCTGTAATTAAGAGATTATTGCATTCACCCGTAATATGACCCATACTGATTTACTTCCATGTATATCGTGATTTAATTCCAAGTTCTGTCTTGCGACAGGTCCAAGATTTACGATCCGGCCATGTCTCTTCACGTCACTGTCTCTTTCACGCACCCCTCTATATTACTATATAAGAGCTTTATCCCTTGCTATCGTCAATACGTTTGGAGTTCTGTCTTGCGACAGGTCCAAGATTTACGATCCGGCCATGTCTCTTCACGTCACTGTCTCTTTCACGCACCCCTCTATATTACTATATAAGAGCTTTCTCCCTCGCTATCGTCAATACGTTTGGAGTTCTGTCTTGCGACAGGTCCAAGATTTACGATCCGGCCGTGTCTCTTCACGTCACTGTCTCTTTCACGCACCCCTCTATATTACTATATAAGAGCTTTCTCCCTTGCTATCGTCAATACGTTTGGAGTTCTGTCTTGCGACAGGTCCAAGATTTACGATTCGGCCATGTCTCTTCCCGTCACTGTCTCTTTCACGCACCCCTCTATATTACTATATAAGAGCTTTCTCCCTTGCTATCGTCAATACGTTTGGAGTTCTGTCTTGCGACAGGTCCAAGATTTACGATCCGGCCATGTCTCTTCACGTCACTGTCTCTTTCACGCACCCCTCTATATTACTATATAAGAGCTTTCTCCCTTGCTATCATCAATACGTTTGGAGTTCTGTCTTGCGACAGGTCCAAGATTTACGATCCGGCCATGTCTCTTCACGTCACTGTCTCTTTCACGCACCCCTCTATATTACTATATAAGAGCTTTCTCCCTTGCTATCATCAATAAGTTTTATCGTTTGTTTGCACCCTTTCTGCTTTCTTTGTCGCATTCCCAGTAACACAGTTCTTATATACGTTATAACTAGTTGGCTTTCGTATTCTCAATATACATTTCAGTAATTGTATCCTTTCCACGGGCAACTAAGAGAGCGATAATATCTTTCCGCGTCTATATAAGGCGAAAAGTAAATGGCGGCAGAAAAGTACAGATATCTGGAATCTATAATAAACGATAAAAGTATATTGGGAAAAAGGCAAACACGGCGACTGATATAAAGGCAAGAAGAAGTGATATTAAGAGATTACGTCCTGTTATTCGGGACCAGTCAACACCCAAGATCGATAGGTAAGCACAGAGTATAGGCGATAGACGTTTATGGTTCATAAGTGTGGACTATATCTGAAAGAAAAGTTAAGATGGATTACCGGAGGAAAAACTATAATTTGACGAGACAAGACAATAATGTGAAATGTTCAAATAACAAGGACAATTGAGGAGGAAATATATATCACGAAAACCATAGAAGAAAACCGTTAAAACAGTTTGGTCATTTAAATAGAATATGCAAAATAAGATGAAAAGTATGGGAATGGTCTCCTACAACAAGAAGAAAAAAGATATATCTAAACTTTCGTAGAGCAACCTGCATAGAAACTGCATAGCAGGCGCCCACAAATCGCGATCCGTGAGGTCAGGAGAAGGCAGACGTTGAAAGATACGGTAGATAACGACAGACGTAAAATAAACCTAATATGTACATACAAGAATACGTACACACACACACACACACACACACACGCCCAATGGTAACCTATTAACGATAATTATATTAATAATTAATCTATTCACTACACTACACTACAGCACAGATAAAATTTATAAAAAAATTTATATCGCAACAAGGAAAACATTATGTGTGGTTGAACTTGAGTTAAAAAAACTTCAAGATAAACGTTGATAGAACTAAACGTTTGTTACCATTATCAAAATGTCACGGTGATCTAAATCTGAAGCAAACAAATTGGTTAACGAGACAACGAAACGAACTATATTTCGTTAGATACAAATGAAGAAGTTAAACAAACAAAACAAACAAACATACGTTTTTGTTAAAAATGTGAAATAACTGTAAACATGTATTTTTTTTATTTAATTGCAAATTAGAAAATAAAATTATGCATAACGTTGAACGTCCTCCAAAACATATGGAAAGATGCTTGTTGTTTTGTATCCTTTATTTTGTCAAGTCAAAGCGTAGAAAAATGTAAATTAATACAATAAAAAGCGAACAAGAACTAGATAGCAGATAACAATACAGTTTACGTGAGATACACAAGGATCGACCCTGGGCCTGAGGCTACGGGAAGGGGACTTGCTATATAAAAGAAACATTTTCTCTTCTGATTACTCAGTTTCTTTATTACTACTGCAGGCACAAACAAACAAGCAAGCAACATGTTTCGACTGGTAAGTTCTCACGCATTCACGATAATTTTTCTTTTTATTTACACGCGAATTAAGCGAGAATATTATTATTATTCTTTTATGTGTGTATCCTGTTTGGAATAAACCGTATTTGACGTGTCCGCTGGTGTGACAATTTCAATCAAGTAGGCAACGCCTGTTATGCCTATTATACTTCAATAATAGTTTAAGGTTTGAAACCTAATTAAGTCTCAAATAGTAGACTTTATTTTTCATTCACTACTACATTAGTCAATTATAGAAACACTTCATCGTAATACCTAATCATATCAATAAACAAGAGTATACAATGCACATACTATTTAAGAATAACTTAATTACCAGCAAACTAAGTTTTCACGCGTTTTCTAAACGGACTAATTTTGTTTAAACGTTCCTAAATTATACATTTATTTATTTTCTTAATAGGAGCTGGTCATCGATATCAGCTTGACACAATCCACAGTAATAAGGTCTGTGACGTGACAAATGTAACATTTAAATAATAAAGTTGTGTTAGTGTTTATAACCACAAACAGAATTAACACTGTAGTACACTACTATAGAAAAATTTTTCTATTAGCGCTTTCAAGCTTCACAGCTCATCATCAGATCGGAAATGATTTAAACGATCGGAATTTCAAGTGATTTTCGATCTGATGATGAGCTGTGAAGCTTTAAAGAGCTAATCGGAAAATTTTTCTATAGTCGAGTGCAACAGTGTTAATTCTGTTTTTAAACGTAACACTGATTGTGGAACAATTGATTTATTGAACAGAATATCTATAAGTATTATAAGTATAGGTTCCAACCTGATGTACCATTTTCTTTTCATTGCACTCAACAGACCAAACATTTTATTTTCTTAAAACGTTCTTAAGCTACAGTTGAAGTAAGAATCACTCATTCGCGCGTTTCTCTGTCAATCTACGAATTCTCTCTAGTTTACATTATGTTTAATCAAAAAAATTAATCCTCTTGAGTCTTCCAGCCAGTTGGTGATTGTACAGAAGATTCGGGACATTTAAAAGTTTACGTGGTCATGCAATACAGATTCGTATCCTTGGAAAAGTTTCAATTTTTTTGTCAGCGGTTTTAATTTTTTTCTCCCTCTGGTGTGTCGACTTAAAGAGTGTACCATAATGCATCAACAATCGATTGCTTTTGATCCTTATACTAACGAAACGCGTTAATCGTTTCAGTATTCTGTTAAACCCAAGTAGTAGGTATCGTCAGGATGTTAATATTTATTGTTTAACATAACCCATTAATCGAAGCCAGCAGTTTGAGTAATTAAAGAATATACGAGGTTAAAAATAATAAGCATAGTGGCGTACATCTTTAGCTTTAAAATAATTTACACCAACAAACTTTCACGTCAGTAACGATCGATAAAATTATGAGATTACTTGACTAATGTTATCGATTGTTTACACACGTTTACGATCAAACTGGCAATTTAGGTGTGTGTGAGATACGGGTCATTATTAAATCTCCAAAATGTAACTTTCCTTTTCTGATTTACTATATTGGTACTTTACTGATGTTTGTTAAAATCATTGTAAACAATTATTATATTCTGTTCTTACAAAGTTTATTTTCATTACTGGACAATTATAACGGAACGGCGACAATTTATCGTATTTCAACAAAAACCATTTTAAATACGGTGGAACTTGCTTATAACGATTCAAGGGACGGAACAAATGTCCTCGTTCAAACAGGGTGCTCGCTACATCGGAGTTGTCGACTCGCAAGCCTAAATTTTTATACCATGATTATCGAAAACACAACAAAAAAAGTTTACAATAGACGAAGCTTTTTACAATAAAATTTTTGAGATGTTTTACATTCTACGCTTAAAAGTGAAATTTAGACTTCGCTGAATATTGGCGTATAGTGCATTCACGAAATATAGTAAAAGTAACTGTGTGGTTGAAAACTTACCAAAAATCAGCCGGCTATCTGGAAAAAACGAAAAACTTTTCATGCAATATTTATTTATTGTCCGATATTTATTTTTAAATTACAAGGAAATTCACTCTAATTTATTTGTCTTTTCGTTCTTCGTTCTAAATGGAATCGTCAAAATTATATTTCGCACACAGAACTTAATTAACCTTGAAAAAGCCATCTATTTTTGTTTGTTTAGTAATTTTGTATCTGTAGATATCAAAACAGTTTTGTAATTTATTTAAATATTCCACGAGTTCATCACTTACAATATTAGTTTCACTAAATTGCGTTAATAATTTTAAACGAATGTTTAAACTGCTGTATTGTAACGAACTTTTGTTAGGACCTTAACCCGTGGACAAGCCTGCGATAAACTCCTCGTTATAACCAAGTCTCTAATGACTTTCTACTCGTTGTAAGCGAGTTTAATTATCATCACTAAGATACAAAACAAAACAAATGTCGTACTGTTGCCCGTTACATCCGAGTTCTCGTTATAAGCGAGCTCGTCATTCGCGAGTTCCACTGTATGTACAATAATTAGACAGAAAAATGTGGATTTTTATTTTGCTGGTTAGCGCCTACAGAGTTCTAACGACACAGCGCTTCCACAATAATTACATTAAACACGTTCACTAACGATGCAGCGTGTCCTTATTACCAATTGTTTTACACACTGCACTGACGTTTCAGAAGTTGTTTCGCGTTACAGCGGCTAGTTAAAATATTCAACTATTTTGATACACTTCTTTACTGCGGAAATACCATCATCTCGCGTGCTGTTCGTCGCTTTCGAAAGGAAAAGTTGCGGAAGTGTCGCGAGTTCCCTTACAATTTGTAGCTACAAACGTCCGACGTAAAACGTTAATTCATCAAGCGGACTTCATGCACGGTCTGACAGACTCGTACCAACGTGTACTGACGTTGTTTTACATCAAATATTGGATATCGAATGAAAAACGCAGAAAAAACTGTACCAATTAATAACATTTTACAACTAACCCAATATAATCATTTTTTCTATTTGTATCGGCCATCTGAGGACCACATACCAATTTCAGTTTTTTATTCCTTGTTCTTTTCTTTTCTCTCCAATATTCTTTCATCTTTTCACTATGTCTCTTCTTCCTGTCTTCACTCAACTTGCGTTTTTCTCTCTCCTATCCTGGACTCCTTCTATTTTTAACACTCGCTTTCAATTGCTTCTTCTGCGTTTATATTATTTTTTTCTAAACACTTTTTGACTTCTTTAATCCGACTTGATGTTGACTTCTTTCCCTACAAATATTTGAAGATCTGTTTTGTTAACCTATTGTCTTTCATTCTATATAAATGTTCAAAAAAGTACTAGTCTTCTTTTTCTCACTGTTTCTGTTATATTTTTTATACTTTGATATATTTCATCATTACTTCTTAATTTCCAACCTTCCGAAGTTTTTCGTGGGCCTAATATTTCCTTAATAATTCCTCTTTCCAATATTTATAATTTGTCTAAACAAAATAGATAATCATTATTATTATTATAGAATATTTTTTATTAATCTTTATGTCTAATATGGTCATATATTCCTCTTCTTGGTACTTCAGTGACGTTACGTATTGTTGGTAATAGCAGTGTAGTGTTTCAACCTAACGTGCGTATTTATTTTTATGTTCGTTGGTGTTTTTCATGCGGCTTTTTCATGTCGAAATACTCAGATTTTTCTATAAGTTTGATTACACCCTTCTTAAACTTTTTTCAATATATCTTATTTATCAATAACGACATTAGTAACACAGTATAGTTCAATTCCATATTAAGTCGTTAACAGTGTAGTAAGATAATAAAAAAACAGAAAGTGATAGTAAAAGGTTCTTCGCCTCTGGAAATTCTTAAGAAAACCGACAATTTCAGCATGACCCATTAACAACGTGTTGTCCAGAGACGAGTAACTGATTGATGGTGTTTGGTGTGTCTTGGAACTCGATACTGCACAACCCTGTGAGCGCCAGTTTCTTCTGGTACTGTTCGGTCATGCGTTTGCAGTGCAAGACTTTGGAACGTAGGTTTAATGTTTGCGAACTACTGTGCAAATGGATGAGGAGTGAGAAATTTCTTTAATCTCGTGGTCGCAGCGCTACCGGCTTCGACTTCATGATTTTCCTGGATCTTATCCACGGATAGTTGGAGCCGCCCCTGGCGTGGACGCTGTAGAGTGTCAGTTCTGCCCGAGGTCAACGGCTTTCACAGGAGACCTTCACCAGAAGCAAACAAACCAATGCGGTTAAGTTGGTGAAGTTTTTAGCGTAATTATTTCCAGTAAAATCGTTATCAGTCTCACTTCGTTTGTTTCGGGAAAAACTGTATTTTTTATTTTTGTATTTTTTAACCGTACTTAGTAACACTTCAGATTCTCTTGTACATACTCTTAACGTAGTTTTTTTTAAAGAGTCATTATATTCCAGTGCCAAATATTCTGGTAATGAGCTGTGTTATGTTATGTTAGGACGTTTTTCTTTCCAATTTGTCATTTTAAAAGCTCCAATACGTTTTCAGATGGATTGAGATCCAGGGATCTCATAACAGACTGCAATATATACAAGAGTTGCGTTACGTGTAATATACGTGTTGACTTGCAAAACCTGCCTTATCCAAAAAAATTAAAAAACAGCGAGGTAGCAACGGCCGTAGATTCGGTGTACATTTCTCCATTGAGTATTAATAATTGATTCCAATATGAGTTATTCAAAAACGTTCTCTACTTCTGATCAGATAAGCAGTAAAACGCAAGAAATTCTGTAAAACTCGTCTTATCCAAGATGACCAAGATGTTGCAAAACTCACACTATCCATGTAACATTCTGTTACGTCGTTACGTCCAAACTTGCCTTATCCATATTTTGGAGCCTTTTTATTTTTGCTTTTTTAATGTTATTAATCTAAAATTAAATAATTAAAATAATAATTCAATAATTAATTAAATTGAGTTTAAACGTGATTAAGTTAATTATGATACAATTAAGTTGACGTGATTCTATTTTCTACTTTGTTTTTAAACTTAAATTAACATCTCAGACTTATCCAAAGCCCTCCAAACCAACTCAGTACCCCAGTTGTTCTAGACAAGCAGTATGCAATAAAATACTTACTAAAAATTAAATCACTTTCTACTAAGATGTCTTCTATAGATTATTAACACGGGATTATTAAAATTAAAAAGTATGACTCAACATTCGGCTAATTTTCCGTGTTTTGCTTTAAATTTTTTATTTTGTATTTTTATAATAAAAACCTGACGTTAGCCAGAAACGTGTAATATCTCATTTCTTGCGTCATATCTTATCACATTCACACCCTGTGACTGTACAGCTGGTTGTTATCCTGTCGTGGGAACCAAAACTTGCCTTATACAACAACACTTAATTTAAAATATTATATGATTTACATTTTTTGAAATAATTTTTTTATCGGGTAGTGATAAACTGAAGTTTATAAGTTCAAAGAAAAAAAAATTAAGAAGTAAGGTTAATAACGTGTTTTTAATGTTATCTGAAAAACACTTATGTTGGATGAGTCAAGTTTTGCCACTGACAGCTTTAGACCTATATATTTTTTCAGTTAACGACAACAATGATATTATAATCACCGTCATTATCATCAATGTTGCCGCAAGACGTGATGGCGGAACGTTTGAATTCAAGGCAGTAGAAACACGTAAAAATAATAGTAAACAAAAACTAGTCCGTTATGTTTCCTGCGGTTGCGTGGTGACGACCTTGGAGTCCACCTGTTTGCACAACGCGGCGTACTGTAGCATACCGGAAACTGTGCGAGTGGGTATTGTTTCTGCGATTCTTAAAACTGAAAAACGACGGAGACCTGTTGTTATTGTTATTACAAATTATAGGCCCAATATTCCGGTCATTAGCCACCGTGTATACATATTAAATCGACTGTATAGTACGACGCTATACAGGCATGCTCTGTATACAGGTATATATATTACGTGTATAGACGATAGCTAATGTCTGTAATCTTATAACAGCGTATTGCTCGGCTCGTGAATTGTATTACTGAACGTAACAAACCGTTTGCAAATCCTGTCGACATGTTACACGTTAGACACAGTAACAGTTAACAAGAAAGACGCCTCCTGCTGGGGGAACACTTGTTTTCTCTGTTAATATTACTTATTTTCAGTAATCGTTATATATCTGAATTTTTATTATAAAAAAAGTAAGACAAAACTAAAGTCATTAAGTCATTTAAAGTTATTAAATCGCAGCTAAATACCAATAACAACTAAACTGTACAGTGCTGAGGCAAATATTAACCGCTATTCAAATTTAATGAAGGGACGTTTCGATCACTGTAAATCTATGATCGTTTTGTGACGTTTAAAAAAAATAACTTAATCTATGAAGCAAGTATTTTGTTATGAATTATACGAAAATGAGGGTTAATAAGTATTAAGTTATAATAAATAAAAATAAAAATAAAAATAAAAATAAAAATAAAAATAAAAATAAAAATAAGAACATTGGAGTGATGATATTTTCAATATTAAAAATTAAAGGAAAAATGAATATTAATAAAAATTATTTTATTTATTAAATTAAAATAAATAAAAATTAAAAAAAATATATAATTTGTCGTGCTAACCTAATTTGACAATTGCGGTTATAATTTGTACATTATTTCTTAATTCACTATTTGGCATTTAACGATTCTGCTCAGCGAAGTGTCGTTAAGATAAGGAAAAATTCTATCTTATTTTCGTTTACTTTTTTAATAGACGATTTACTTAGGTATTTGCAAAAGTCACATGCATTTTATTTTTAACAGTAGTCAGAACCTGAAGACGGTCACAGGTGTAGAGTGATCGAAACGGGTGTGTTGCTTAATTAAACGATGGTTAATGTCGTCTCAGTACTGTACACTTTGACTATAAATAGGCCTACATTCGTAAATGCTCAAATATTTCTTAAATTTTATGAAAAATTTGTAAAACTTGTAAAAGTTTTATTATTAATAATAATTCAATCACTTTCTGCTACAGTTCGTTCCTTGATATATATAAAGTATTTAAAATGTATATTTATATTACCTCAAGATGTTATTTTTTCTTACTTGGAACATATTTCGGGTACCATCTTGTACCCATCCTCAGCCTTCCGGTTTTGGTTTTCACCAGACACAAAAACCGGAAGGCTGAGGATGGATAACAAGATGGTACCCGAAACATGTTCCAAATAAGGAAAAATAACATCTTGAGGTAATATAAATATACATTTTAAATACTTAATAATAATTATATATATATAAACGTCCTATCTTAAACCCACATAATTATTGTAAGGTGAATAACTACATAAGCTGACGACAAAAAAGAATGTCTTTTGCGACACAGATAGATTTCCCTGTTACGAGTATCTGGCGTAAAAATTCGTAAATTACTTGTGGGCTACTTGAGTCAGAGCTCACCGCAAACAAATCATGAGTTAATATTTCTTCACTGCTATGAAATTTATTTGTACTAATATTAGTTTTTGTAGGCCTATATCTGATTCGAGATGAATGTTTGGCTTAAAATCTTATTGCATTTCCCTGTTGCTCTTCTTTTCTAATTATAGTATCTTCATGTAGTCCTATGAAAGTCGTGGCCATTGGGTATGTATTTACATACTAACACGTTGCATAATAAGGCCTTGTAAGACTCTCTGGAGAATAACGCGTACGTGTAATAAGTGGTCTTTGGTATAGTCATTTTGGTATAGGTATGGTCTTGGTATAGTCATTGGTATAGTACAGGTACGATCTTGAAATAATTATGGAAGAGCAGAAAGTACAGTTAACGGAGACACTGAAACATTAACTGCATCTGTCTCGAAAGAATTACGAAATTATCAACACAAAGACTTATAAGCAGGTCTATTATTTCTTTCTATGATACTAGTTTTCAAGGAATAAAAACGTATTTATAACCGCCCAGTTTTGTAGGAGGACACTACAGAATTCGTATCACTCTTAAGCTTTTGTACTTTCAACCGTCTTTGTAGTGGACTGGATGATTTCGTAACCTCCATTACACAGCCTTCAGAAATGTAAATGTTGAATCAGCTGACATTCCGTGTGGTAGGCTACATGTAAAGTTTGGCCAATTCGTATTTAATGATTAACAAACGATAAAGACAAGAAAATAGTAGATCAATAATCTAAAACGTACTTATTTAATGCGTTAATAGCGTAACCTAATAGATTATAGCAAACTTCTGCGTTAAGCCTACCACGTCAGAAACTGTCTGCGTATTCAACTCAGATATAATACAAAAAATTAGTTGTAATTTAATTGCGCCTATCAAAATTATATTATGTCAAAGAGAAAGTCATGCATTTCTGGCTTTAATGACCGTGAGGAATTCGATGGACTAATAACAGATGCCACACCTACAAACAGTGCCAAGATTTAAAGGTAACATTTTTCCGTGTCTGCTTCCAAAAGAGCGTCGTTAAGGCAATACTTTTTCAGCTTCACATTATTACAGATACTGAAATTTGCTTAACAGGGAATTACTTGCATCGTTAAATTTAATTGGTTTTTACAACTGGGTTTCTGTAACACATAATTTCAGTAAATAAATTGTAACATAAAAAGGCATATAGTAGGCCTATATATAAATAATCATATTAATACATGTATATAGGCCTAATAATAAATTTTATTCAACATGTATCTTTATATATAAATAAACTGATGCATTTACAACAATAATATTTATAAATAATTAGCCATCAAAGTATCCGAGAAAAGTTATTAAAATCATTTTCTTCCGAGCTGTTTGGCCGTGGTCCAATGCTGTTCATTACAGCAGACGTTTCAACCGGGCCTTTGACGGCCATCTTTGACTTTGCCTTTGGCTGTGGTCACTAACCGTGACATCTGTGTTAGTGTTTTAACTCGAATTTTAGCACTCAAGATGGCCGTCAAAGGCCCGGCTGAAACGCCTGCTGTAATGAACAGCATTGGACCACGGCCGTTTGGAACAGCCCGGAAGAAAAATAATTTTAATAACACTGACTCCGCCCGTGTGAGCCTCAGGCAAACCATACCAGACACGTTTTACTGAACGTTCATAAGCAATTATATACATCTAATAGATAAAACTACTGTTAAAATGTGTGTGTGTGTGTGTGTGTGTGTGGGTGGGTGGGTGCGCGCGCGGGAGCGCGTGTGACTGATAGTATACCTATGTAGCGCTCACACGACTGTGCAGTGTACCACGACAAGCGGGTTAAGGTACCCGTATTACATGATTAGGGAAATTTTACTTTCCCTTTAAGGACGTTTCGACATCACTGCTGAAGTCCACTTGTAAGCACATCCGTGTTTGCAAAAACGGTGAAAGCATACACGCTCGAGTGCCTGTCGATTTGCAGACGAATTAGTTGAAGGCTCGACAGTAGAATTTTCGGGGCCAAGAAAATAAGAATTAACAGTGTTTGTGAAAAAATTGCTTTGCTGATGTGTAAAAACTAAGAAGATCGTGAGCTTTCAACAAGCCTCACGAAAGTAGGTCTATAGGTACAACACGGAAATAAATAAAACTTGGAAGCATTCAAACGCAAGTCTAACGTAATAAACTCGTCTTAAGCTTTCTCGTAACATTTGGTTACTACAACGAACGTTAATACAGCCTCGGCCAGAAGATGACAGCCGAAAACGTCCGATACAATAATGTGTTGTTAATTGCGCGGCGCTTCCCGACACTGTCGCTGTGCACCAATCAGATTGTACCATTAGTAAATGAGATTACAGTTTTTAGTCCACATTGCCGCTGCGTTGCCACAATGTATTAATTAATCAACCCCAGCTTATCACCTTCAATGGAGCTGACGCGTCGTGTCTTCATAATTCTGCTGTCGGTATAGCCTTTGTATAGTCATGTGCGGAAACATGTTCACAACGTAACTACACTGATGCGAGATTAAAAAAAAACATTGATAACAGTAGCTTTGATGCCGCCTGTCATCCTTTTGACCCGATGCAGCATTACACTATTGTGTGCCCAACTGTAATGTTTTCCTCCTTCTTCTGCATTTTATGACAACCCTGGCTGTTCCGAAAACCATTTCTAACGTGCACGAGCAACACTCCTCCTTCCAATGGGATTATAGTCTCTTGCAGGGCGAGCCAATCTTTCAATTACCCTATCTACTTCATTGCCTCCACCAATTTAATTTATAATTTTTCATTTTTCCTCTAAACATAAAAAATTATAACCTTTGAGGTTAAAATTTTAATTTTAATATCATAATTTCTTATTTGTACGGCAAAGAGCGGCAGTCCGCAGACCGTAAAAATCTCATTTCAGCCTAAGTAAGCTTTCTCTGTTGTTTCTCCGACAACACCCAAGCTTCTTCACTTCTGCGCACTAAGACAGAACGGCCATCGTCTCGTAAAATTGTAATAGTCATATGTCCTTCCTAGATTTGTTTGAAGTGTTTTATGAAACGTTCAAAATACACTCCTTCGAAGACGGAGAAGGGGTTATTAGAAATGACGGATACGGATAATATGGCAGAGGGTTTGTATAAAGACGAGGACAGCAAAATATGAAAGAAAATCCTGTTGGCTTGGATACGAAGAGGTAGCAGCCCAACCATCAACCTTAAAAAATTTCTCAGCGCTCATAATTCAGAAAACTGTTCATTTACTGCCAGAAACAAGACAGACGTCGGTAGTGTGACGAGATTTCGTGGTAATTTAACGGAACGGCCAACTCTTACATTCACCCTAATAATGGTTCAGCTTTAACAATCGTGTGTCTCATGAAGTCTCCCAGTCAAACATTATGTGCGTAGCGATTGTTTTTAAAGTGTTGAAATTATAAGTATGAGCGTCACAGTTAAACACCAGGCAGATTGATTAAACATTTGTAAATCTAACTTAATTCAATCGTCCTTTTACACAGAAACAGTACAACAATCCTTTGTAACACATTATTCACAACAATAATACTAAAAGTAAAACAATAACTAAAGTTATTAAGCTTGCAGTCAGTAAGCTTAAGTTAACTAAAGTCACTAAATCGCAGCTGAATACCAATAAACACTAAACTGTACAGTATTGCGACAGATATTAACCGCCATTCAGTTTTAATGAAGCAACGCTTCGACCACTGTGTAAATCTGTGATTATCTTCAGACTTTTATAAAAAATGAACCTAATCTCTGTCAAAATTAAAAATACATATAATTTTCCAAATAAATCATCTATTAAAAATTAAACGAAAAATGAATATTAATAAAAATTATTTTAATTTAGAATTAAAATAGATACAAACAAAAAATTAAACTTTGGTGTGATGATCGCCTTCGACAATTGCGGTTATCATTTGTACATTATAGTTAAGTGTTTTGTTTGGCATTTGGTGATTCTGCTTAGCGGAGTGTCTAAGATAAGGGCAAATTTTTATTTTTATTTATATTATTTTCCGTTACTTTTTTAATAGACGATGTCTTTGGTATTTGCAAAAGTCACATGTATTTTCCTTTTTAATTGTGGTTAGAACCTGAAGACGATCATAGTTTTATAGTGATCGAAACGTTGTGTAGCTTAAAAATGAACGATGGTTAATGTCGTCTCAATACTGTACACTTGGAAAATGTTCCATCGAAAATTAGTTTTGAAGATCGTAACAGTAAACACTGTATGCCACTGTTCACAAATTACAGTGTACAAAATAATCGCGCCACAAAACAGCTCGCAGACTGACTAACCAACCGTCTTCGTTTTCAGATGTTGCAGCCAAACCCATCCGTAAAAACCGTGAGTCACGAACAGTTTTAAAATGATCACTTGATATGTAGCAGATGCGGGAATATTTTGAAACTTGTTAGGTGTCGCACTATTTTTTCATCTGTTTTCACGTTTCATTGTCAAATAAATGACAGAGTGTAAAATATTATTTTCGCGGACACGAAATTGGGCGAACGAAACAAATCACGTTGTTGTCACGATCGAGTCTAATATAGCTATACAAATTGGCAATGATTTTTGCTAAAACTTGTCAACTCGTGTGGGAGCACGTGGTCTTCGACCTCCTGTCGTTTTGCTGGTCTCACATTCGACAACTGTACGACTTACTTGATCCACATAATTTCGTGTTCTTAAGATTTTGTCGATTTACTTCCTTTTCTGAGTCGTCGTTCTAATACGCTTGATGTGATTGTGTGAGAGTTTATTAACATAATTATACGATATCGGTTGAAGACTCGTTGGTGAAACATATTACTACAAAGGTTTTTAAAAACACACAAACGCTTGGTAAGTTTCATAATCTACTATTAACCTCTGACAAGTGTTTGAGCCTATTAGGCTGTTCTCAAAGATCTGCTAAGAGCAACTAAATACAAAGAATGTGTAGGGTGGTAAACATGTGTTAATGGTATTGGACTTTTGTGTGGGGTATGTATGCCGGAGGGGGGTGGAGGAGCTAGTATAGAGAAGGTCAGGTGACTGTAAAAACTAAATATAATAGGAAAGCGAAACTTAAAAATTAACTAAATTAAGTAACAACTTTTAATAAAAGAGATAAAAAGAATTCTGTCTGTTCGTTTGTTAAATTTTTGTTACTTTTAATTGCTGTTCTAATTTCTAAAATTTTTTAAAAATCCATTTTTTTACCTTTTTGTATGTTGTGCAGTAGTATTATGTTTCTTGTGTGTACTTTATTTTTACAGTCACCTGACCTTCCCTATAGCAGCTCCTCCACCCCCTTCCGGCATACACATCCCACACACATCCCACACACATGTCCATATACAAACCCTTAACACACATGTTTACCGCCCTACACATTCTTTGTATTTAGTCGATCTTAGCAGCTCTTTGAGAATAGCCCAATAGGCTGATACAATCGTCAGAGGTTAAGAATTGTGAAATTTACCCAGTACGTGTGTGTTTTAAAAACCTTTGTAGTATAATTATAATATAATTATAATTAAACTAAGTATACAGGAGCTTACTTGGTACGCAGTAATATATATTTTATTTGTTCCTCTCAGGTACTGATCTCAGCTGTCTTCGCCGCAGTGTCTGCAGGATACTTGGGTGGAGGGTATCCACTGTACGGCCAGGGGTACGGCTATGGAGATTACGGATACGGACACGGATACGGATACGCTCCAGTACTGAAAGGCGTCCACGCTCCCGTCGCCACGTCGTATTCCAACCTGTACAAAGTCGACCACAGCGTGCCGGTGATCAAGACCTACCCGACGCCGATCTACAAGTCGTACGCTCCGATCTACAAAACGGCGCCGATCATAAAGGCGTACCCTGCGTACGGTGACGGATACGACGGTCTCGGCCACGGATACGGCGGACACGGATACGGCGGATACGGATACGGTTACGGGATTGGACACGGATACGGGCTGGGACACGGTTACGGACTGGGACACGGTTACGGACTGGGACACGGTTACGGACTGGGACACGGATACGGACTGGGACACGGTTACGGACTGGGACACGGATACGGAGGATATTATCATTAATCGCAAAGCTCGTAGAACATGGTGGTTTAAATCTATAGGCCTATACATATTTTGTAATATATTTTTTATTTTTTTGTAAGTTTAAGTCAATAAAACTGTCCTAAAGACAACTAGACAGTTTTCTATAAACTTTCTACATTCAAAAATACCTACACAGAGTTCGTTTGACAAGTCTTCGGGCTGTTAGACCGTGGTCCACTACTGCCGCGTAGAACAGACGTTTCGGCCCCGCCGTTGGAGGCCATATTCAGTGTAAACTATTCGAGTAACTGCCACAGTACTCTGGAAAACTGGTGAAGAACGTATCAGTTATTCAGTCGTTTACACTGAAGATGGCCACCAACGCTGGCGCCGAAACGTCTGTTCTACGCGGCAGTAGTGGACCACGACCTAATAGCCTGAAGAGCTGTCAAGCGAATGTTAACAGAGTTGGCGCAGACCGTGAAAGCCTAAGATACCAATTACCTGTATAGAATATTCCATACTTTTCTAAATTTGTATTGCGATCTACGATCTACTTAACGTCGCAGAGTAATAAGTAAAAGTGATGATGTATAGCAGCTTCCGCTTGTAAACATCTTTCAGCGACGATCACCACATGCACTACGTCATCGTATACTCTCTGCCATGGCGCTGGCTCTAGTAGAAGGCCGGAATATTAAACGTGGCAACACTGGAACCAGCTGATATTTGAGGACGACTAGACAATCTCTTAATTTATGTATTTCAATAATCAAATCGCGTCATTTTTAATCGCCGGTTAACAGCAGTTTTATAAGTCTTCATTTTTTTGAAAACTAAAAGTTTATTATGTAAAATACTGTTATATTATTTAAGAAATATAATAACTAACTCATTCATATGATACGAATTCAATAATTGGAACAAAATTAATTCATTAGGTCTAACACTAATTCACTAATTTCTTCAACTTAAACGTATAGTACTAAGTGCGCACAGACCTATAATTTTGATTTAGCTCTAAACAGACCTACTCATGTTTTTAGTAATGCGCTATGGAATTAAATCAAAATATAACACGCTCACTTTAGCTATTTTATTACACTATGCTTACAGGCCTCAGACGCAACGTTGCCACGTTTAATATTTCGGCTTTCTACTAGAGCCGGCCATGTCCCTGCCCATCGCCTCTTCAATCTTCTTTCTTCCAGCGGTTGATTAAAGAGTTCTTTGAGTAGATTTTTCCTGTGATCTACGTTACAGTTTGTGTGTTTACATAAATAGCATCAGAAATGTACTGAATATTTGTGCTGTCACACGAATGTCACTAACGAAAGTGTTATTTGTGCTATACCGGGACCGTCCATCATGACCAAAATATTTGACTGAACTATTTGGGCAATAACTTTTAACATTGCAGGTTTAGACCAGTCACATAAATTTATACCATAAGAGCATATTGTTGAAATGTGGCATGTGGCATTTTGAAAATAGAGATAAAGGATCTGGCGTTGCATTTGTAAAGCATGGGCTTTCCATATGAATGCAAAAAAAGAATTGAACTTGAAAACTAGGCAGATGTATTGGTAATTGAAAGTCACATCTAACTCTAAACACTTATTGTGTAAGTTAAACACACATTTTGTTACATCTTCGGGTACAAAATTAAAATTACATCTATTTCAAGACTGAAAAATCAATTAGTAAATATAGTTAGTTACCAGCATGTCCTGGAAATAAGAGTTAATAGTTTATTATGACTTTCGTTAAAACCTGAAAATAAGAGACTTTCTTAGTTTGCTTTAACTATTTTGCATTCAAGACTGGGGGGGGGGGGAGGGGCTTTTAACTGGATTAACATTTATTCCAGGTCAGGTGATTATTTTGTGTTTGGACAGGTGTGGTGTATTTTATGTCAAGACTAATGTTGTGTTTTTCGTAACACCAAATGAACGCATGGCGGTAGAGCGTAATATTCATTCCGCTGATAGAATTATTTCTCCTTCCTCATTTCCTAGGAGTAGGCACGTTTTACTCGTAGTACCTGTGTCTCATATATGTACAACTAACATAAATCAATACTTTAGCATTGTTCAAATGTAGTATAGCAAAAATTCACACTGTATAATAAACAGCACTTATTTATGTGTATGCCTGCGCATGTTAAGATCCACATTTATGTATTACATAAAGGAATTATTTAGTTAATAAAAATTCCAAGTCATAATTTGCATAAATTAAACAACACAATCCATTAAGTTAAATAATAGGCGTGTATTTAATTGATTAAGTGAAAAATTCAAGATAAAGCGTAAATTGAAAAGAAATTTACTGTTAATTGCTAATAAATCACATTAGCGTACGTAATAATAGGTTGACTGGTGGAAGTATTGGACCCATGGGCACGTGCGGTTTGCCTTTCTTCGGAAATTCGTCTTGCGATAGACACAAGTTTTTAGCCTGCAAAAATAAAGATCGTGGAACTGGATTTTTCCATACTACCAGTTCTTCAACATCTACGATGGAATTGTCAAGACAGTATTAACTCGATAATATCATCTTTTTTCTTACATTTTTACTCTAAAATTTGGGAAGGCCTTACATTCGAGTTGCATTTCAGAATCGAATATAGAGAAGAAAACAACAATAAGAACAAGAAGTGTAACGGAGTAATGGTTACCAGTATTTATTAAAACAAATTGTATTATAGAACAACTAGCATTGCAGTGTTCAGGCCAATGATGAAGCACTAAAATCAGACCGAACTTTTTAAATGTAGGGAGAACTTATAACCGAGGGGGTTTATTCTCAGGTGAAAATACTGTACTTTACTATACACTGCATATCTTTTATTTCATTACAGCTGTTTTCTCTTTCGTGAATTACGCGCTGTGTGGAGACAGTTATATACGCTACTATGGCTACAAACAAGTATACATATACGAAATCGTTTTGTATCTTAAACGGTGTATACTGTATATATTTTGATAATGGTTTTGTATTTAAAGATATATTTACGATAAAATTTTGTAATAATACAACATAGCCAGAGTGATAAGTCGTTTTTAACATTAATTTATTTCATACACAAATATTATATTGTACTATCCTACAATGATGGCAGATAACAGAATGATGACAGAATGATAACAGATTTTTGTTCAAGTACATGTTTTATTGTTTAATTATAACGAAGATTTGCAGAATTGTTTTACATTATCAGAAGCTATGAATCATATAGGCTAGATAAATCAACATTATACAGTAAAGTAAATAATAGGTGTCTATTTAATTAGTGACAAAATGTAAATTAAAAAGAAAGTGATTGTTATTAGTAATAAGCCACATTAGCATAACAGGTTAAGTGCTAGCATTCCGCACACGAACCATGGCGCGTGTAGTTTGCTTTCTTCATAAATCCGTCTAACTCGCTTAACAAATAATCAATTTATGTAATACATAATATACATTAATCTATTGTTGTATTGGAGTGTTAGTGGTCTCATTATGCTCTCAAGAGACCACTAACACTCCAATACAACATTAAAAAAAATATAATATACAATTATTAAAAATGTAATAATTAATATACAAATGTGAAAATCGTGCGAATGTACTTTTACAAAGAATTATAGTGTTATTGTAATGATACGATACAATCTATAGCCTATGTAAAATTAACGGAAAATCAACATCAGCCTTACGTTAAAGAACGAGTAGGTACCGTATGTGTAAAGCAACAGAAACCGAAACATTTTCATGCACGCAGACGCCCTCTCGTTCGACGCAGTGTTTCATTTTCTTTTTATTTTCAGAAGGAGAATTTACCGACTTACATGACAGCAATAAAGTAGCAAATAATTCTGCAAAATGTTTACTGGTGTTCGATAGATAACATAAACGTGTCACATACTTGTGTATAAGAGTGAGCGTTTAATTATTTTAAATGGCTTTCCTTTAATTTGGGAAGTCAATATTATGAATTCAAAAACAGCCTAATATCTGATTCTTGTACAGAAAAAGATGACAGAGAGGAAAATGTGTGGGGATGAAGATGAGAACAGGAAGAAACAAAGACAAAGAAAACGTTGAAAGAGAAGAAAAGAGTTTGCCTATATGCCGATGGTTATTATTCATTGCACAATGTAAACATTGAAGTGTAAAAACTTACAAATACTCAAACCTCTGTCTGTCTGTCTGTTTCTCTCTCTCTCACTCTCGTATATACGTATAGGCATATATAGTAGTTATTTGAGTATTTACTATTTAAGAATATTATTTACTATGAAAATATTTTTTTAAATTTTATTCACTAATGTAAGCTTATATTTCGTTAAAACTATTTTTTCTACAACATCACCACAGTAAATTCAAATGGTTTACTTACAATAATTATATATTTATTTTGGGTGTGTGTGTGTGAGGGGCGGATTGCGTGTATTGGAGAATGGAAATTACTTCCTTCCCAGATGACGTAATTTCACTCTGTCTGGTATGAGACAGCACTGTCTGTTTTAAGTGCGTGTACTTACGCCAACTAGTAACTTGGATTACGCGCCATAATAATAAATTATTATTCGTATTGTTTAAATTAGCAGCCATCCTTACTATTTCTTTTATGAATTTGCTAACTGCTATAATTTTTTATTGTTCGACTAAGCTTTTCGTCATCACTGACATCTTCAGGTCTTAAACAACAACCATCTTCAAGGTTGTTTAAGACCTGAAGATGTCAGTGATGACGAAAAGCTTAGTCGAACAATAAAAATTATAGCAGTTAGCAAATTCATAAAAGAAATAATAAATTATTATACATCAATGAATAACACAATATTCTCTTCAGGTGTATGCCTTGGGGCGTTCCAAGTGTTCTGTATTATGAGTTTGTTTTAAACTTCCGTTCGATTACGAAGTTCTCGCTATTCCTGCCGCCCCTATGAAGGTCCTCGTGTAGGCGTTTCCTCTTTGGTGCGCAACTCCCACCGCTCCCTTCCGACTTGTCATTTTTTTTATACTGCGAATTATTATCGGCCGTAAATGATATGGTTCCGAATAGTATTACATAAACGGAATGTACATTGCTTTATGCAACATAGTATTCCGAGACTTAATTCTGTGCGTTATCGGCGTTGAATAACATTATACTCAAAGTATATTTATTTTAAGTTCCTAATTAAGGATGCCATTAGGAATCGGGATTTGCTTTCTGAGTTTTGGATACGTTGAAATGACTGAGCGGTCAGTGTTCCCTCTCAAAGAACATTGTTTACAGTTACTGTACACAAGCCGACAATGTGATTAACACGTGTGAAATTATCTGTAGGCCTACCTGTCGAAACCTGAATTGAAAGATTATTGAAACAAAGCCTGCCAGGGTGTCAGACGTTGCTCTCCCTTCACACACTAATACCTGCAGGATACACTTCCTTCGAGAAAACCATAACTGACCCTCTATTTAACTATTTGATTCGTTGCACGCGCGCGCATACACACATACACATGTGTTTAAATTTTGTATTGTACATATAAAGGGGGTAGGCAGAAAATTTTTAGGCAAGAACATATTATCTTCGATAGTCACGAAGATTCAGTTCGCAAAGAAATCATAACTGAAGGTGGAGAGACGATCTAGTTACGAACCGGACAAGAATTGTCAAAGGAAGAAATCAGTAGAAAATGATTGAGAAGGCTATCGCTTACCATTGGAAAAGACAAGTCTTATTATGTTAATATTAGATACGAAACACACATAACATTTATGTATAAATGACGACTATAAGTGTACAGGTCATATGAATGGTTTATGGGTAAAATTTAAACGTACTTGTCCAAAGTGTTTTTGTTGATCAGCATGCACTACTCAGAGAACATCTAGTGTACACGAATTAGAATATTGCTATACGTATATGAAAGTTATGTCAGTAATATCTGTAGTCGTTATGTCACTAGGAGCAGTACAATTTTGCTGTTATCCGAATGGGTGAGTCAGAGATCACCTTAGACGGTCATCAACTTAGAGATGCCTTAGATTATCTTAGAAGGTTTGAGAGTCTCATGTGTTCCAAATATTGTGTTCGTCTAGTTATACGTTTTCTCAGCATACTAGCTGAGAAAAGACGGTACGTTGTATTTGCTAAGTGTAAGACTTAACGAGATCTTCAGTGGATAAAATTCGTTTAAATGTAACTGTGTAAGGTAACACAGGATTTCTTGCTATCTTAAATATACCTTATTTTAACTTACAAACACTAAAATTTCTTGGTGTGTTGAGGTAAGTACTTCCACGCCAGCTATAAAAAATAAAAGTATAAATTGTATAAAAACGTACATATGATTAATTGAAATGTTACTGTTTTAAACGTACATATGATTAATTGAAATGTTACTGTTTTAAACCTACATATGATTAATTGAAATGTTACTGTTTTAAACCTACATATGATTAATTGAAATGTTACTGTTTTAAACGTACATATGATTAATTGAAATGTTACTGTTTTAAACCTACATATGATTAATTGAAATGTTACTGTTTTAAACCTACATATGATTAATTGAAATGTTACTGTTTTAAACCTACATATGATTAATTGAAATGTTACTGTTTTAAACGTACATATGATTAATTGAAATGTTACTGTTTTAAACCTACATATGATTAATTGAAATGTTACTGTTTTAAACCTACATATGATTAATTGAAATGTTACTGTTTTAAACGTACATATGATTAATTGAAATGTTACTGTTTTAAACGTACATATGATTAATTGAAATGTTACTGTTTTAAAAAGTATGTTTGGGAAAATCAAAAATGTAATCTTTCCTAACAGGTGAAATTATAATTTATAAACAGATGGCTTAACCGTGCAGATCGACACCGTACAAATAGACATAGCCTATATACCTTGTCCAACAGTCAATGCGACTACGGGGAAGTACATTGTTTTAATTGAGAAACCGCTCGCCTATACTAGCTAACTTGAAAATTTTGTTATCGAGAAATTAACTTCAAAATAATCATAACATAATGTCATGCGTTACAAATAATGTTACTTACGCCTTTTGGGTTACTTTAAAAAAATTACAATTACTGTACAAATATAACTATAAAAAATAATAATTGTTATACTGTGAGAAACAGGAGTTTTAGTATAACGTCCATACTCTTAAATAAAATTATTTTTTGCGTCGTTGCAGGTCTGTATATCTATGAGAATATGATGACATTAAATAGCATTAATGCACTGACTGATGCAAAGTAAAACATATTTTTTACATTCGTCTGAGGTTTTTTTTCAGTATCGAAGGCAAAATGTCGATCGGCGAGGAACCTTTTTATTACTGGTGATAGCTGCATGTGACTGTTGGACAAGGTAAAAAATGGCCGATTTCTCTCTGTCGCTAGTGGAACATGCGTTGAAGCACGGCCACGGAGCATAACAGGCCGCGGGCCTAACGTTTGAAGCGAGAATAAAAAAACAGTAGGCTTAAAAGATTACGCAAAATGTCATTTTAAGGAAACGTTCAAGGGAAAATGAGTTATTTTTTTTTTATTTAGCAAAGTCTCTGACATTACATGTTACTTAACATACTGGATGCTAAGTTACATCAGATTAGTTTTCATATCTACATTTTCGCTACTTCCAGCCGGGCCAAAGATCCACATATCCTTCTTCCCCAAGACCCAGTCAGCAATCTAATTCACTTCATAAAGCAAGATATTCCTAACAAATGTTTTTGCAAATGTCTTTCTAACTTCTAAATTCATATTATTACTTATGAGAAGATTGCTATTACTCTGCACAGCTTGCTTTACAATTATTATGCCTACTCATTCACCACATCTGACATACACTTGTTTGTCTTGCAATACATCTATATATCTTAATTACAAAAAAAAACACAATCAACTGATTTAACAGAATTTAATAGTAAGTTAATACTAATGCAACAAGTTTATAAATATACTGTTGTAGGGTAAATCAAAATTTCCCACAGACACAAGAATGATATGCGTCAATATTGTCAAGTGATACGTGACACTGTGCTACCATTATGTCGTCGCATGAACGATCTGTGGAAGCAGACTTCTAATTAATGAAGATCAGTATCAGTCGGCACAGAATGTAATTAAGTGTTTAATGACTGTTTTGATTTATATCATTATTTCATAACAACTCTAATTACAGTATCCAACTGACTGATTATGCTAACTCAAACGTCGTAAGCTTCTCGGAGAAAACATTCCGTCCAGTAAAAACTCAGACACTTGACTTACTGGTAACGACTTATTAGTCTCTGGTTATAGAGGTTAATCTACTAACAAAACATGTTATTGTAGAAGAAATTAGTAAATTAACATAATTTCACTGAATATTAAGTATTTACTTAAGTAAATTATTAAAATCATGTACAAATTAAATTTTCTTCTTCTTCTTCTTCTTCTTCTTCTTCTTCTTCTTCTTCTTCTTCTTCTTCTTCTTCTTCTTCTTCTCTTGATTTGTAAGATTATCCTTTTTGTAAGCAGCTTTACCAGTCTATACAATCTTCTCGGTCATCCAAACCAAATTAACAAATTTAGGTAACATAACAAAAATATATACATTGCCAAGTAGTCCTGAAATACTGTTCACCATACAACGGTGTAGGGTATGTTTCCACTCCTAACGTAAACTTTTTCCACACCATTTTCTCTTTTTCTCTTTCTTCACTCTCTTCACCTCACATTACATATTCTTTTTCTAAACGTTTTTGCAGTTACTTTGTCTCGGTTTCACCTATTTCCTTTTTCTCTTATTGTTCTATATTTTTACTTCCGAAATGATTCTGACTTGTCTTGTTTCTATCATACCCTCTACATGTTCCCACCAACTGAATTGTTTCTTCTTCTTCTTCTTCTTCTTCTTCTTCTTCTTCTTCTTCTTCTTCTTCTTCTTCTTCTTCTTCTTCTTCTTCTTCTTCTTCTTCTTCTTCTTCTTCTTCCTCCTCTTCCTCTTCCTCTTCCTCTTCCTCTTCCTCTTCCTCTTCCTCTTCCTCTTCCTCTTCCTCTTCCTCTTCTTCTTCTTCTTCTTCTTCTTCTTCTTCTTCTTCTTCTTCTTCTTCTTCTTCTTTTTCTTTTTCTTTTTCTTCTTCTTCTTCTTCTTCTTCTTCTGCACCTCACGGAGTAAGCAATATTGTTTTGATTTTATAAATTCCAGTGTAGTTTTTACTCCTAAGTCTCTTCTGATATTGTCATTCCGTCCTTCTTCACAATTGCTATGAGTACTTTAAGATACTTTATCTCTACAGCTTGTAATGTCAAAATAGATCTATAAACTATCGTATATATCGTTATCTTTGTTTCTCTTTCAAGTTTATCCGAGATTATGAAATTTTTGTTAACAGCAGTGTAGGTACACGTTTTTGCTGTTTTTGTTTTACTCGTTTATTATTTCTACTTACTGTGATTATTTTCCAGCGGCAGGCAATGGAAAGTTCTTATTTGCACTATCATTATTCCCCCAATTTCTATTTTTATATTTTTTATCACAAATTACCATACTATTGACTTTACGCTGGTTAACTCTCATTCCTCTTTCTTCTAGTACTGTCTGCCGTCTGTACTATCATCGGCGCATCAAAGCAGTCCTCGCCCAACGGCCCTTTTCAGGGTCACAAACATGACATGTTGTACGAATGGTGCCATTTCTCTAGTTACTGTACTGTATATATACCATTCTCTTTATTTAAAAAAGACATTTGCCAGTAGCCGCAACTTTTGTTACATTTCCTGCTTTTTAGTAAGAAAGGCAAAATCTAACTCACTGATTACAGTCTAGCCGAATGTAATGTAATATTTATTTTTCTTACTTTCTCATTATATTATGCAAAGAATGTTTATCAGCTAAAGCAGATTTCTATAACAATAGAACAGAAATTTTATGAAAAACTAAATTTCAGTTATATTATTTTTAAATTAAATTTTCTAAATTTTCAGTAAAATTTGTATAGATACAATAAATTCTCTTAGCTGTTATATTACCATGTTGGCATTTTATCAAGGTTGGCTGCGACACTTTGCATAATTATACGTTTAAATACCCAAGCGTAGGAGGTAAACTGTCGTATATTACACACACAGATACTTTTTTTTATATACTGGTTTCCACATACATTAAAACGTATGTTTTCATTAATAAACCTTAATATTATTAAACAAATGCAAAGTGATCTTCTTCTTGACATGTCTGTTTGTCGTTGTTATTGCGTCATACTATTTTTTAAGTTTCTAAATAAGGTAAATCTTTAAATGCTTAACATATCTAATATAATGCAGTGCCAGTTAAGTAAACGTATCTGATCGTCCAGTAGGCCCACCGGTGAGCAAGACTTGCCAGCAGTTACGAGTGCCATAATCTACGAGTTAAATTAACATAAATTAAATATAGATGAAATAAATTAAGTTCATAATATTTACTTTAACTACAATACATAAGACACGTCAGTTTCATTATGTACTGTGTGAAGTAACTAATTACGTTTCCTGTGTTGTTCCTATTTCCTGATTCCAGAAGGTGAACATGGACACTGCGAAAACTATATGCTATTAATTTAGTTCCTGTTTTATTTTCAATTTTACAAGAAAACTCAGTTTATTCATGACAAGGACGCAAATTATTTACTTATTTATTTATTTATTTATACAACCAGTTATAAAATGTGTTTTCCGTTTTTGAAAAATCTTAAGAATACGTTTTTTCTAACATTAACGACACAACAGCTCAAACCACTCTCTCAAACATCTGACTAACTGTCGGGCTATTAGGCCGTGGTCTAATTCTGTCGATCGAAACAGACGTTTGGGCCCCACCGTTGGTGGCCATCTTCAGTGTTACGATTTAAAAGGTAACTGGCACGCTGTTCACCGGTTTCCACATGAGGCCGAAACGTCTGTTTCAATCGGCAGCGTTAGGCCAAGGCCTAATAGCCGGGCAGTTAGTCGGAACTTTGACAAAGTTGACGGCGGCCGTAAGAGCCTGAGATACCAGTTGAAACCACGGTAAAAGTCTTTCTATTAATAATGTGGCTGAAATAAGAATTCTAAAACTAACTACCTATTGTATTAATAATATGATGTACTGTAATAGAATATAATATAATAAGACTACTGTAAATAGGTGTTAACAAACTTGCAGTTTTGCATTGAAGATGAGTAATATAATCAACGATGGCCTAACGTTTTGAGTTCACGAATACCAAATTCGAAATCTTTTGTTATTGTTAGTATTTTTGTGAGAATTTTCTAGCTACACGAAGATAGCACGGTAAGAAACAATTGTTTATAGTATTACAACCGTCAGCCAAACTATAAGTATCTGACTGTCTAAGGTCTAAATATCTACGAGATAAGTATCTGTTCGAAGGAAATAAATTTATTCATATTTCAATTGTTATGAGCACCACCGTGCTGTTTCATCTACAAAAAGCTACAAGCAAAATTTTATGAGAAAATATTTAATTTCAAATCATAACTCTTCTAGAGCTATGATACAATAATTCTGTACAATACAGAATTTCGTACACTCCAAAAGCAAGTAAAAGGAAATGAGAACGTGCAAACATGATTTTGCGACACCGGTCCAAGCCCAATAATGTTACATTAACACCAAATGGCATCACATAAATTGAAAAGTATGATGACGGAATTCTTAACGCAGACGCAGACAATGATGAACCTCATCACAGTAGAATCAGAAAATGATTCAAATCTTAAAAATTAGAGACTGTAATAGAAACGTGTTATGCTAACGTGGCCAAGAAATACGACACATCCTGACAGGCGATCCAACTGGCATAGCGTTAGTATTAGAAACTCACTTCAAAAAGAAGAGCCAATTACGAATACCGTTTACATCTGTCAATTGGTATTACTTAATAAAAAATAAACTCCAATCCCTATCAACTACACAATTCCGTTACTGAAGAAAAAAGGTTCAGTTGAGCAAATCCATCGAGTGGTTAGTAAAATCAATAATGATCTATGATCGCGTTCTGCGGCATTCATTGACATTAGCCAGAGTGTCGACAAAGCCTGGCATATCGGCCTGTGTTACTGACCAAAAAAATTCCTTTCTTACGAATCACATTCATTTATTCATCATCATCTTCACGAAAAATTGGCGACAATCCTTCAGCAAAGATTTTAAATAAAAATGGTTTGTTCCGGTCCCAAGCAGGAAGACTAGAGCTGGTCACTCCGAGTCTTCTTCGGGCGCCCCACACCTCTTCGTCAACACTCCAACATCTTACGTCTTCGTTATAATTTAACAGTTGTTTGGGGATGCGGCAGTCATTCATTCGGTCAAGATGTTCCCGCCATTTTAGCCGATACTGGGCAATTCTATCGAGTATGCTCACAACATTCAGTTCTTTTCGACTCACAATGCTCATGTACAACATTTCTTTAGCGATCTTGAAGAGTATATCCTTCCACGTGCCTGAGAAATCTCGTTTCGGCCGCTTTAATACGGCTGGCCTGGGATTTCGTTTAAGCCCAATTCTCAGACCCACAGAAAAGTGTAAGCAGGGCTATCACCTAGTAGAACTTCAGGCCTGTTTCTTTACTCGTTGATTACTTGCAATTATCATATTTTACTAAATTGACATTTCGTTGTTTAACATGCCGACTCATACTCTGATCTATTTCAAATAGGTCGGCAATTGCATAGGGCAGTATTTTGATGCCAACATATTATCTATTGTGACAGACCTTTCTACTTGGAGCTCGACCATGTTCCTGACAAACGCTGTCATCACAGGCATTCTCGCCTCAAATCTGAGTCTTTTGATCGCGTCTAGAAGTTTACAAAAGCATTTAGATGTATTAGATAAACGGTTACATATTTAGAGAATCACAGCCATCAAAGGAAAAACTGTTCATATTACCCTGCCGTTGAATAAAAACAACTGTCCTCCGATCTCTGTAAATAGGCAGCCCCTGATTAAGTCCGACCATGTTAATTATCTACAACGGCACTTAAACTGGAGACTAACATGGTAAAAAGGAAGCAGGTTAGAGTGGAATTCAGCGACCTATATTGGTTGCTTAACCGTAAGTCACAGTTAAATTGACAACATAATATATCTATAAAAGACATCTTCAAGGCCAAGTGGACCAAGGTCTTGCCAGCATCTCAAATTTGTGAATTTTACAGCGTTTCCAAAATAAAAGGCTCCGTAACTTAGTCGACATTCCAAACAAAACTTTGCGTAGTCACATACGTACGCCAACGGCTCGGGGAGAGGAGATCGCAAAATATAGCGCACCTGCAACTATCCGCTCAAACAAAGCAGTAGTGGTCAGTTCAATGGCCGGTTAAATGAGGACTGAATCGCTTTAAATCTTCGGATCTTTACAGATTCTGATTACTATTTAGTACTGGTGTGATTGTGTTTGTGTGTATGTGGTTTTACGAACTTTAGATAGGAGTTTGCGCCCTGGAATCTTTCTGCATGTCAATTATTATCAACTGTCTCACAACATCCTTATTGTCCTGGACACTAGATTATAATTATGTAAAAATGAAGTTAATAAAGAAAGTAGTAAGATAGACTTAAGTATCCCGTTTCGTTATGACGCTATCAGATTCGCATCTCAGGATTTAGTTACACGAATGGCTCTGCTCGTAATATGGCTTATACAAAATTAGTACTACTTAAATGTAACATCGGATAACATGGCTGATCGGATGAGATGAGGCACACTTCAAACACGTCTCGAGGACGATAATTAATACTGATAATGTGTACAACTAATACAACTTAACTAATACATAATAACTACGTCATGAAAAGATATGCAAAGTTAAAGTAGTTTTAAAATAATATTTAAGACGGATATTAAATTGATGTTTTTAAATGCTGCATTTGATTCTAAAAATAAGTCTGTAACTATTCAGAAGTATGCAACTCTTAGCTTTCACGGCCGGAGTCAACGTTGTTAAAGTTACCCACTATTAGCCGGTCTGTTAGGCCGTGGCCTACAGTTGTTGTTGGCAAACGTTTCGGCTCCACTATCGGAGGCCATCATCAGTGTTTGAAACAATTGGCGCGGTGTGACTGCAGTGTCTCTACCTCATCACTGGGGTGAATTGGCGGAAACCGTGCCGATTGTTTCAAACACTGATGATGTCCTCCGATGATGGACCCGAAACGTTAGTCAGCAATAACTGTAGACCACGGCGTAACAGCCCGGCTAATAGTGGTAACTTTAACAATATTTAGAAATAGTTACAAAGTAGATACACGCGAGATTAGGAAAAAAGTTTTAAGAATTTTTGTAATAACGTTTTCAGTTTCACGTTTAGCTAAATATCTATAGAAATAATGCGCTTAATTATAAAACCTTTTATTAAACGGGTTCTAATGAAAAATAATTTTAAATGAAATTGATTGAAAGCGTTCTTAATAAACTTTACTTACACGAGGCAACATTTTAGCGTTTCTCGGTATTGCGCAAACAAACATATAGATTTTCTGTAACCATTTGAAATAATTTTCAGTAAATGTAATACTGAAATAACACTTTTATTACCGACAGGTTTCGGAAAATGAGAGAAAAAAGAATAGAATGACTATATCGAATCGCCTTTGAAACTCGGTAAAACAATACGCAAACAGGTTTTCCCCATTGCCCCTCACGGTACACTGCGTCATACCACCGAAAACATCGCACTGTGTTACGCTGTCCGTATTTAGATTTTAATTACAAGCATTATGCAACACGATCGCTCAATCGGACAGACGCAGTCTTAGCTTTAGAGGGAGAGCTCTATTCAGAAGTAAGAATGTTGGCTGAGTGGCCGAAGATAATTATTTGTGATTACAATAAGGTTACGTATTCACAACCTTCAACAGTTCCAATTACGCCGACTTTAAAATGTGTAACGTAACATGTAGAGAAGAAATATCTTCTAAATCAGACACTATTAAGTAAATTTATGTGTGTGTGTGTGTGTGTGTGTGTGTGTGTGTGTGTACATAGCAGAAAGTGATTGAAAAAAAAAATATATATATATATATATATATATATATATTTGTGTGTTTGAGGTAGGATATGGGTTAACTTGTTTAATAACAAGTTAGGTAGTTTAATTGTTAACTTTGATAAACTGGTCGCAAACACCGGTCATTCAGAAAACGAATTCGATTCTGTCTTTACAACATTTTCAATAAGTAAAATGTAAATGTAATGTGTAATGTATTTAAAATATAACTGTGATACACTGCTGTGTTGCATGCGGATTTGGAAGTATTAAATGTGTGGGCTGCACAAGTTCACAAACTACACCCTCAATATAAACCAAAGGCCAGTTGAACGTGTAAGCAAATTTATATATCTTGGTACTATAGTCAATGAACAATGGGACCACTCTCAAGAAATAAAGAGCAGAATTGAAAAGGCAAGAGCAGTGTACACTAGAATGAGCAGTTTATTCAAAAGTCACGATTTAACAATAAACACAAAAATGAGACTTTTACGCTGCTACGTATTCTCGGTCCTCTTCTACGGTGTAGAATCTTGGACTTTGACTGAAGCCACAACTAAAAGATTGGAAACTTTCGAAATGTGGCTTTACTGTAGAATACTAAGCATTTCATGGACAGTACATATAACTAATGTTGAAGTTCTTAGAAAGATGAGAAAAGAAAGGGAAGTTATTAACACAGTGAACATAAGATAGCTTCAGTATCTGGTACATCTCATGAGAAATTAACAGATTTTACTTATTACAGTCCATACTACAGGGAAAAGTACTTGGATAGAGAGCAGTTGGGCGACCGAGAATCTCATGGCTGAGAAATTTAAGGATCTGGTTTGGCATGAATACAACTGACTTATTCCGTGCAACAGTATAGAAGGTTAAAATAGTCTATATGATAGCCAATATGCGAAACGGGTAGGAACTATAAGAAGAAGAAATGTGTTCACGAACAGGTGCAAAAATAACTCGGTTTGATTATTTTTTGTAATATACATTTGTTTGTAATTTGAAATCGACGTTGTACTAACACAAGGAATTAGAACAAACTGCATAGAACCTTACTAAATAGTTTCCTGGAAAAACATTTTTTATATGTGCTTTTATAAAAATAATTTTATTGCTCATTAAATATTCAGTTAAACTGTGAACTTGTAAGGGACGGTTTTGAACGTTTCATAGCAAACTTTAAACGTTATTGTTCTTCTGCAGATTTTTATAGAATAATTCCTAGCAATCAGACTGAGCAAATTTTAGTGGTTAGTATACTTCTGACTAGTTACGTGGAATTCGTGAGAAAATGACAAAAGAAACAAGATTATAATTGCTCCTGAGGCAGATTATAACAGAACGTCTGGTCTGGCTACCAGGGCAACTCTATTACATTCTTTGTGTGTCGACGTATTGAGTGTAAATCTTGAGGATTTACCAACGTGAGACAAAAGAGAGAGACATATAGAGAACAGACGATTCCACTTGACACGGATCTTCAACCGCACGAGGTATTATGCAGGAGAGCAATTCGTCGCAGCGAGAGTCTACGCTTTTCATGGGAAGTACAATCTATAGTTTCAATTCAAAGCTAATAGATTCTGGTAGAACCACTTTTAAACTGATCAAAATTAAGAAAGGGAGCATAGAAGCTATAAGATAAAGAGACAGACTTTATATGAGAAGAGAATGAAAACTGACACAATGGGAATTCGTTATACGAAGTAATACAGTCATACTAGAATAACATTTCTGGCAAGAAGGAACATTTAGTAATGCCTTATGGTATCACTAAATCCTATCCTCACAGAGGGAAACACGAAGGTAGCATAGATAAAGAGTGGGGCAGAGAGATAAAGGCCGCAAGTAGCTGTTCGCCACACGATATTGACAGGAAACAATTGTGGACTGACAATGTCAAAAGTGAATGTGAAAGATCATAAAGAGAACAAAGAATACCACAATGTAAAGCGGAAGAAGTTTAAGAAATTGAGCACATGCGCTTACGAAGATATGCACTCCTACACATGACATGAAGCGCGCACAAAGCCTCTCTCTCTCATTCCCTCTCCCTCTCTCTCTCACTCACTCACTCTCTCTCTCTCTCTTTCTCTCTCTCACACACACACACACACACACAGTATGGACTAGATTGTCATTATTGTGACCAGCAAATGAACCATTCAGGTGCCTATGTCAGAGAATGCGTTTCTATTGCAACAAACAATTCAATAATGATGGTAATTATCTATGGTCGGCACATTTCTTTCACTTTGGCATTATGTAATTTTTAATCATATTACTTCGGCTATTTCTGACACGCCTACGAATATGGATGTAATTATAAGTGATTTCACAAACGTACAGGAATCTACCGTTCCCCTACGTCATCATAACACAAACACGGTTATCATACAGTTCGCTATAAATACCACTCAACAATGTTTATTTATAGAAATTAACAATAAGAAATACATTTTTCAAATTAAAACAATCCAGTACTTTGATGTTTAGATGAGAAATCGTAATAGTACCATCACTGTAATATATTTACGATAACAAACTGTAAATCGTTATGACAGAATAAGCCCCCATGAATATCTGCCTGGCACAAGCCGGGAAACTTTCCCAGGCTTGGCTAGCTAGTCCAGCGTCTAGCATAATTAAATCGAACAGAACAGAATCAGCTTGAGTCACTTCAGTTGTGCTGTCGCGATTTGGTTGTGCTGTCCCCCAAGGCACGGAACACCGCGAGGCGCGGAAGCGCGAAAGTACCCCCTTATGAGAGCCCTTATGAGAGCCACCCGCTCGGGTGTGGCATCTCATTATTCCAGTCAGTGCCTTATAGCGCCCATGCTACCACACATTCCAGTACGGCTCTAAACTCCAGCGGGTGAATTAAGGAAACCCACCAAGCCATATCTCAGATGTATAAGGTTAGGCCGGTACACCAAAACAAATTCTGACAATCGCAGTATGCATGTGCTCGAGCAGTTTCGACTGCGCTGTCTCCTAGGCAAGGGAAACCGCGAGGTGATCAAGTACCTAATTGCGGGAGCCATCTGCATGGGCATGGAAGGTCATTGAATCAGCCGATGTACACGTCGTCCCCACCAGCGCGGCTCTAAGCTCCTGTGGATTAATCGTTAAGAGAGCCACGGACCTGGGCCTCAGGCGTGGAGCAAGGCCGGAGCAATCAATGAAATCCTCTCTTGCCCGTCATATCGTGTAAAGGGAATCCGCATCTAAACTACTTGTGGACTGAACGAATGACTGTGCTGCTGGAAGAATCTGGAGTTCATCAGGTGCGATTCGGACAACGCTCCTGTCTGTCCGGAGTATAATTAAAACATTTTGATGATAAAAGTGTCTACATAAAATAATAGGTATGCGCGAAAACAAACAGTATTAAAGTCACAAGCTATGACCATATGTGCACCTCGTGATCACTTCATCGATTGTAGTCATGGAAACGTGACAATGTGCTTAGTCTAGTTTGAGCTTGGTAGATTGCAATAGTTGTAACAACGCAGGAGAAAGTTTTTATCGTTAAACATTATTTTCGTTCATATGGAGTTGGATCAAGTAATTTTCGTTCAAATTGACCAAGTTTGCTATTAATTGCAAACTAATTTCGTAAAGAGTTCCAGAAACCAGCACCCACTAACATGGTTATGTTAGCACCATTAAAAATTTCCATTGTACGGATAACGTTCTCACACAGCGAAAAGGCTGCAGTCCAGTTATTGTAACAACAAACGCGGATCAAAAGGGCGGCTCGACAAGTAAATTTTTGGTTTTGCCTAAAATATAGGCGGGGCAACGTCTAAGAAATGCAGACAAGGAAGCGAGAACTCTGTACTGAGCTTAGATATTAGCAGTGGTGTACAATGATCCAGCTATCCTATCAAATGGATGGTTTTCTGATAAATGTCATGTTCATTTGAATTAATTTATCAATCGACAAACAACCCGTTTTCTTGGTTTTGAACGGCCAGACAAAGCTGTGGAGAAGCTTCTTCATACTGGGCCCTTATTTGGTGATAATTGTAACAGAAATTATGTTATTGCGACCAGGTGCGGTATAAAGAAAAGTAACCGCAAAATTTCTTAGAGCTGTGAGAAGATTCTGCCGTGCTAGGAACCTGGTACTTTATACGCAGTGGTCCCAGCAGGAATGGGCCATTTGGCACACAACGAGTGACTCGCTGCAATTGCTTCATGTGAATTTTGGGAACTCCATAACGTCCATATCATTGTCATTCACCCGATTCTTACATCACCTGGAGCTTACATTTAGGGAATGATAAAGAAAGCTATCTTTTGAGAGGACGTACAGGCAGTCGTTGAGTAATTACGTGAAAAGTTTGTGACATGCGTAGGAGGAATGAAACAACTTTTCCTTAGAGACTTTCTTGAGAATCTATGCGAGGTTTATGAGTACTGTCTGAAGCACAACGAAAAGACTACCGAACATTTTGTGTTTCTTAGAAAGTTTAATGCATCGCTAGATGCATTTAATATTTGTATTATTTATGTGAAATAAACCTTTGCTAAATTACGTACTGTTTGTTTTTATAAATACTGTAACTAATATTGGAATCGATAAGTTTGTGGTCGACGAAGTAACGTTTAAAAACTTGTGATACGATTTTTTTCGATTAACCAAGGTTTCCAGTATTCGTGCCACCAATAGCCCTAAATACCTCAAATAAGCGAGGTCGCCCTGACTCTGTGTTGCCAGTGAATCGTTCTAAAATAAACAAAGCTCGTTTAATATCATCATCTCCATTTCTGGTCAATGATTCAAATTGTCTCCTCCTAACATCTTACGTCCTTCCGTTGCAAATCAACCTACACCTCAATTTCCACTCGACATTTTTACTCGAGGATTTTCCAAGGAATTCTTTCGTTTCCTATTCGATTCAAACGGTGTCTCCATTTTTTTGTACTCAAAAATCCTGTTATTTATGGTGTATGCTATCAAGTTGTTTCGCATGTCCTCATGCCTTATCAAATCTCTTCGTGAGCAAACCTTCCCTCTCCTCAAAAACCTTATTATTGGTGACTCTATTGTATTGTTATTCTTCTTGAAGTTTTTTCGGCTTCAATTACTCTTCATGGTCTCTGATCCAGTCATGATATTATGAAATCTAAGTTTCTATGCTTCCTTTCTTTACAACCCAACGCACTGTTGATTATTATGTTCATAGCCTGGAATTTATGTATTTCGTTGTCCATATCATTGTTGTAGTCATAGGTCATGTCACCATACGGACGTCGTACATGGCGGAAACATAAAACAAACAGCTTCAGCGTGTCTTTAGACATACGTATGTATACTGACTGATCGGAGACAGATGCCCAGGAGAAAAGTCCTCCTCTACCAGACTATTCTCAAGTAAATCTGGTTATACGGCATTTAGCAAGTATGAGGGATAGAAAGTACGTCAAACATAGCGATTCTGCAGAGTTTCCAGAATATGGAACTCGGGATAGTAGTCAATGTCCCTGGTACGTGTCAAATCACGTCATATAAAAGGACCTCACTGTCCCTTCTGTTCAGAAAAACTAAACATCATTACGCGAGGTACAAAACCAGACGAATGGAGCACCCCAACGAGATGGAAAGAAAGGTGCTGATGACGAAGGACACCTAAAGCTATAAAAACGCAAATAACCATATCGAATAGATTCCTTACATTATAGTTAGGGAGGAATCCTCGCTGGAGCACTCTCTACAAGACACGTAGAAAATGACCATATCGAATAGACTCCTTACATTATAGTTAGGGAGGAATCCTCGCTGGAGCACTCTTTACATGACACGTAGCAAATGACCATATCGAATAGACTCCTTACATTAGAGTTAGGGAGGAATCCTCGCTGGAGCACTCTCTACATGACACGTAGCAAATGACCATATCGAATAGACTCCTTACATTAGAGTTAGGGAGGAATCCTCGCTGGAGCACTCTCTACATGACACGTAGCAAATGACCATATCGAATAGACTCCTTACATTAGAGTTAGGGAGGAATCCTCGCTGGAGCACTCTCTACATGACACGTAGCAAATGACCATATCGAATAGACTCCTTACATTAGAGTTAGGGAGGAATCCTCGCTGGAGCACTCTTTACATGACACGTAGCAAATGACCATATCGAATAGACTCCTTACATTAGAGTTAGGGAGGAATCCTCGCTGGAGCACTCTCTACATGACACGTATTTTGTTTCCCTTCACTAACATACGTTGTGTTTAATGTTACCAAGTTTGCCAGTCAGAGATTGCGAAATAAAATATCCAAACGACACGAGACTGTATAATATTATAATAAATCAGCGTGTAGCAAAAATCGTAAGTAAATCTGTCTACCCCGCTGGATTCCGGGATATTCATTGTACTTGCGTCTTTAAGAACGTAATCAATTTACATATTAAATAAGGGAAGAGGCAGACTACAGCCATGTCGCATCCCTAGTAAATATCCATCTCAAACGACTCCTTCTCACCCAGGTTTATTACTATTCTTGTCTCCTGGCATAAACTTCTAATTACCGTTGAGATGCGGAGGATAACCATGTATAATGATTATTGTTCAGAGCTTATTTCGGCCACCTCAATGAAAAGCTTTTATAAAATACGAAAGCAATGGTTTCCAGGCCAAAACTCTTACAATCTCTATTCAGAAAAAAAGTTTCAAAGTAAATTAACGTTCGCGGGTGTTGTGATCTGTGTTCCCGCGCCACTGAATATATCCGTTATCGATGTGGACAAAACGTTTGGTGATAAACATGAACAATCTAGACCACGACCCAACAGCCCGAAAAATATTGTGATAATATAAAGTTATAAAATGTTTTTGTTTAAGTTACATAACAATAACATCTCGTTAAACTTAAAAAATTTCAGTTTCAAAAGATTTAACGTACTTTTTACAAACAGCAAAAAGAAACTACTGTGCGCATTGTAATACTACTTCTTGTACGGAGTACTTATGTTTTAGTTTTAATTTTTACTTCCACGTTCCATAAGGAAATGGAAGTATGTTAATGGCGAAAAAAATTGTGTTCGAGATAAGGGCTGATTCTGGTTGTACTACCTTCAAAACAAGAAGAAAACTCATTTCCCGAAATGTGTGTGTGTGTGTGTGTAGAATGTTTTTTATAGCGATCGATAACAGCCGCAAATTCAAAAAGAATCAGATAGTTGTTTACATACATGTCTAAATTGTAGAGCCCTCAAGGGTTATTGATTTTGGTGAAGATCCGTCAAGGGAAAGGGGTAGTTTACCTGCAACGTTTTATGTTTTAAGAAGAGTATTTTTTTTCTATAACAAACGATAACTGCCGTAAATTCAAACAGAATCAAATAATTTTTTGCGTATGTGCCTGTGTTGTAGGGGACTCAAAACCTACTGATTTTGATGAAGATCAGTTAAGGGGAAGAGGTATTTTACCTGCAACGTTTTATGTTTAACAAGAGTAAAGTACTTAATTTTGGTAAATAAAGTATCTGAAAAGAAGGTCATAATAATCCCCTGCAGAAAGGTAGATCAAATATCTATAAATGGAAAGGGTAGCTGAATGGGGAGGGGGTAATTTTCTATAAATGAAAATGATAGTTAATATCAATGATAGTTAAAATGATAGGCGGAGAGGATAATTTTTTATGTGTACTACGTTATCGGCAACAAAGAAGTAGTTTGTTGCTAAAATCCGTTCCCGGAGTGTTTGGCCGTGGTCCAATGTTTTCTGCAAAACCAGACGTTTCGGCAGTACCATCGACTGCCATCCATCAGTAAAAATCGAGTGCGCTAACGTGAGGTGCTGTACGTTAGTGACCACAGTACTGTAGTTAAGGCTGAAGTAAATAGTAGGAAGAAGTAGTTTCTATGTAAATATTTCATTTCGAAAATGATTTAAATACAAATCTTAGAACATGGAAGTCATGTACCTATGGTTCTCCATACCCATATTTTACAGTACACATACAGTTTTCATTTTTTAACTTAACAGTCCACATACCCCTCAGATATTCACATTCGTCAAATAATTAAATCGATGTAAAATAAATTGCAATGCCGATAAAACGAAGCAGCTGTACATGTGATGTAACAGTGTTTGTGTGACAGGTGAATCTGCGACACGTTTGAAAACCCGTAATTCATCACGGGTTTCATGCGACACGTTTGAAAAAAGCCGTATCCATCAGCGCAGCGCTTCCGCTGGTCAAAGCCGCAGTTATCAATAATAAAGCTTAATAATCTGGCGAACACAGTTATCACGTTTCATGCGTTAAAGAGTAATTACGGATTAAATACTTTAAGAAAAAAGAATAAACTAACTGTAATTCAGATTACGTTAAAACAAAAAGTTTTGCACAGTACGTGTGTAGGCCTACTCGAGCGTTTGATGACAATGTCGTACAATGTATTATGCAATGTATTAAATAATTATAACGGTTGTTCCAATTTACTTGGTTACATATTTCCAATTATGTAATTTTACGTTCTACGTTCGCTTAGTTCTTTATTTTTATTACTTCTTTGCGTTGGATCCAGTTTGGTTTCGTTATTTTTATATCGTTTTCGCTAATATGGTTATAGCCTACCTTCCATTATACCTAAGTATAGAGTTCTATTTTGTATATCTAATTCTATAACACGCAGGACAGAATGTCAACTCCGATTCCGTATCGCGTCAGTTATGAATCACGTAATTCAATAAATATCTGAAAGGTCACTAAAAGTCAGTTGTGGTCAGAGGTCAACAACAACTGTGCCTTGTTTTTGTACGATTTCTCTACGCTATTTTTATATGTATTTTGTCTATTAAATCTCGTATCGTTACAACACGTTCTGTTTGATAATAAACTATGAGAAAAGTACGTCAAGGATTATACCAATGGAGATGAGATTTTTGATACACTTTTAGGGGAACACAACAGACGAAATACGAAAGGGTTTATTAAAACAACACCGCGGATAAAACCTACGCAAGGTAAAATAGCAAAGTACCAGTTGAGTGTTTTGGGGAGGTATGCCGGATTACAAAAGAAAGAACCAGAATGGGGTATACTAAAGCGAGGAAGCAATATAAGAAAAAACTCAAGGAGAAATTGAATTCAAAAAAGAAGCTGAGAAGAGTTATATAATGTGGGTAGATGTAAAGGAAAAAGTGCAAGATATGAGAATGAGCCGGAGAGGAATTTGTAAATGAAAACTATGCATACTAGAAATGTAAAAATAAAATGAAAAGCGCGCGTGAGAGAGAGAGAGAGAGAGTGAGAGAGGGGGGGGTTTGGGATATAATTCATAACTTGGAAGTGTTTATTGTGCGACATGATTTCTATTTTGAAGTATTAAGGTATAAAGATCTATTACAATTGTTTTTTTTTTGAAGTTGTATTTATTTTTAATGCAGTTTTGTGGTTTTAGCGGAGCAATGTAAAATGATGTTATCAAGTATGATTTATTGTGTGTTTATGATTACTGCTATTTAATTTTAGCTCCCTTAAAATTCTAGTTGTTCGATATTGCACTTACACAATTTAATAGCTGCATGCAATTCTCCTATAATAGCGTTACAGTCCCAGTCAACCCTTCACCCGGTACCTGCCTCTACTGACAGCCATGGATTTCCATCCTCACACTACCGCCATCTCTCTCACAACCACAGCAGCATCTTCCCATATTTTTCTCCGGGCGGTGATTGTTGTTACTGTTATTGCTGTTATTATTATTAATTATTATTATACGAAAATTACGGCAAAGAATGAAGTCAAGGAATTCTCTGTCCGGCACTAGCAAGATCGTTGGAATAGGGACGACAGAGGAAAATGGATCGCCAGGCTCACACCGAACTTGAGGGAATAGATTGACCGCCATGGGTGTGATACTAACTACCATTTGACACAGTTTCTGAGTGGTCACGGCAGTTTTAACGTCTACCTCTACAGAATGGGAAAGGTTAAAAGTCCAACATGTCAGTACTGTGACTCTCCCCATGAAGACGCCTAACACACTTCTTTCTAGTCCGGCAGATTAACAAGAGAGAAGACGGCACTAGAAATGGAGCTCGGGGAATTCAGGCGCCTCCCCCTGATATTTTTTGATATTGGAGCGTAGTTGAGATTGTGCTTCGTGACTAGGAGGAACGGCACCAGATTTCTACATTTATTGATTCGATTCTACTAGAAAAGAAAAGACAGACCCGACTTGCATCCAATGTGCAGTAGCGCATAAGAGACAACTAGGAGGAAGCTCCATTTCCTCCATTTTGAAGGAGCTCCATTCTGAAATATTCTTAGCTTGGCTAAGTGGTTGGAATGCCTGAATTAAAGCTGGATTGTTTAGTGGGTGAGAGTCCCATACACCAGGGACAGACGGTTTCATCTGATCATCTGATGGTGCATAAAGCATATTTCCCCTCTTTAAAAAATTATTAGACTACACTATGTCCAGTCCCGGAAGGCGGCTAGAGGATTAGGACACCCTCACTCACACACACACACACTGACAGGCCGCCTAACAATAGACAGAGACAAGCCTTTGACCTGCGCTGCTGTCTTTTTAGTTACAGTCCACTACAATAAATTAAATTTATTGTCGTGATTAAACTTTTAATTTTGATTGTTCCATTGAATTCAGACTGTAATTTCATTTAAAATAAGTCCAAACACGAAGTTTTTATGGCGATATTCAAATGTTTTACATTTATTTATTTTGAACTATTGTTATTGTTAAACTTTAGAACACCATCTAAGCGACTATTATTAAAAATGATGATTATTAAAAACTAAGTTACTGATCATCTTATTTATTTTTCAACTAGTTTTCTGTGACACTCCCTTTAATATGTAATATTTTTACAAATTGATTTTTGATTTTACAACTTGACCTCGAAATTACGAGAATCTTAAAATTCCTGGCGTCGGCCTTGGCCATTTTTTTTTTATCTGTTCCGATTCACCGATTGTGATACTCGATAAAGAGCAGATTGACGACCCACCTCTTTATTGTTATACTGAAAATTAATCAACATATGTAACAGATTTTAATATATAGATACAAAGATTATTTTCAAACCTCATATTTTTATTTCAAATAAACAATATATGAAATAATAGTTGTTACACGTAATCGAAATAATCGTTTGTCTTTGTACTAGCGCGAACTTTTAAAAATGTTATTTATTATTAAAATATTAGGCCCTATATATTATTGTTTTACAGACACACAAAATGAAATGTGATATGTATCTATGTAAATATATTAAAAATTTACTGTCCATGTTATTAAACTTTAACTAAAACCTGAGAGGACGAGGTAGCGCGTCAGTAATTAAATGTGTATTATTGTATCACGTAATTTGGAAAATAATTACCGGTATTACAGATTTAAGTAAGATGCAAGAGAGACGTCCCTTCCTTACTTGTTTTACACTTGGTCGCTATAGTCATTTTTCCAGATAGAGAGGGTGATTCACCCTCAAACCAACAAACAGTAGAGGGCATTGCTCGTGTACCGGGTACCCCGAGTGAGTCACTGATTACCCGCTGATTAGTCGTTAAATAGCTTGCACGGGGTAGTGAGACCAGCCAGTCTTGTCAGAGAGCCGATCTGTCGCGTATATTGTGAGTAAATCAGTTCATTTGTGGTTAGTGTATAGTTGATTTGTGATTATGAGTTCTTGTAAAAAACGCCAAGTTTTACATACTCAATGCAGAACAATGATTGCTTCTGGTCTGTTCTATTTTGAGAAAGAGAAGAATAACGGAGGTCCTTTACTTGATACTAAGAAAGTAATGCAGAGAACAGCAGATGCTTGTGGCATTTCGTTGAGAGTAACACAACGTATCAACGCAGAGATTAAAAAAAGTTTGGAAAATCAAGAAGATCCCCGTGTAGTTGAAGATATTGATTTAATCACAGCTGAGGACGATCAACAAGATAACACCTTAAAGAGCACCAAGGGGGAAAATATTATTATTCATACTCCTCGGAAGAAAAGTTTGAAGAGAAAGCGGCCAGTAACAGACATGGATGACTTCGACAAAGGAGCTATTCGATGTCACATATTGAGCTACTATGCTCGAAATGAAGCGCCTACCCTCAGACAACTTTGTGTGTCACTTCAAGAAGCTGGACTGTATATGGGAGGAAATCTTCACTGAGCTCGCTATTATCAGACATGGGATTTCAGTACAAGAAATTTACCAGCAGAAAAATCCTCATGGAAAATCCGTCAGTGGCCCTGTTAAGGTGTCGTTTCTTAAGAAAGATGCGTGAAGTAAATATTAAAAACACTATATTTTTGGACGAGACCTGGATCAATGAAAACACGAGAAAGGACACTGGTTGGACTGATGGCACTATCCAAGGAACTCTCGGCGGCCGTCTGGGTAAAGGCAAACGATTGATCATGTGTCATGCTGGTGGCTCCAACGGATGGATTAGCGCTCCCCCTTTTTGTTCCAATCTAAGAAGACAGGAGATTACCATGAAGACATGAATGCGACTGTTTTTGAATCATGGTTCTTCGATACATTACTGCCATCCATTCCTCAAGGAGCAACTATTGTTATGGACAATCCTCCGTATCATTCCAGGATTCTAATCAAACCACCGACATCGTCATCAACAAAAGCGGAAATGATCAGCTGGATGAAAGCTCGAGGCGTCCCTTTCCCAGATAACCTTCTTAAGGTGGAACTATATGCGTTAGTTCGATTACATAAGCCACCAACGCCTACCTATGTGATCGATAAAAAGCATCTGAGTTGGGTTTCAAAGTAATTCGTCTACCCCCCTATCACTGTCATTACAACCATATTGAAATGGTTTGGGCGAATCTAAAAAATTACGTAAAGGTTAGGAATACAACCTTTAAACTGGCAGATATTGAAAATCTATTTAGAGAATCTGTTGTTAACTTTACTTCCGACATGTGGACTAAATACGTCGACCATGTACAGAAGTTGATTGATGAAGACTGGAGGAACGAGGGGCTAAATGAAGCAAGTGTTCAGGAACTGATTGTAAACTTAGCACCTGATGACTCCGATGAGGATGAATATGACGACACCACTGATGAAGACGATTTTGGTTGTGCACCTATAGTGTAAAGTTGCACTCAACCCAAGCTACATTTAACAAAACAACAAAATTCCTACATTTTGTAAATATTTTATTAGAATTTTGATTTTTAATTTTTGTAAATATTGAAAAACTTGTATAACTTTTAATGCGGCCATCGGCAGTCTCAACCCTGCAAAATAAGCATCAGAGCTTTGAACGCATAGAGAAAGTTAATTTTAAAATTCCGAGTATATACTTAGTTGAATTTTGAGCTCGAGTTTAAAGCCTTGTATAAAAAAAGTAAAGTAGCCTAACAATTTAGCATTAATTTGACGTGTAGTATAAAAAGATACTACAAGTAATGCATCCGCTACGATGAATATACAAAAAGCCAGCGAGATCGGCCGCTGGCAGTTCTCAGTGTCATTTGACGGGCCGATTTAATCGGCCGCTAGCAGTTCCAACAATGAACCATAGGGCCATTTAACCGGCTTCTGGCATCCAAAGGGAGTGTCTCAGAAAAATAGTTGAAAAGTAATTTAAATGATCAGAATCTTAGTTTTAATAATAACATTTTTTTAATAACAGTCGCGTAAATATTTCTCAGAAGTTTTGTGTTTGAAACACAATATTTCAAAATAAACAAATAAGAGTAAAACATTTGAAAATCGTCGTATAAACTTCGTGTTTGGACTTATTTTAAGTGAAATCACAGTCTGAATTAAATGGAACGACCAAAACTATAAGATTAAGCAGAATAACAAGAATTTAATTTATTATAGTAAACTATATTTAAAAAGACAGCAGTGCAGGTCAAGTACCTGTCCCTGTCTATTGTTATGTGGCCTGCCAGTGTGCGTGCGTGAGCCAAGGGTTTCCTAATCCTCTAGCCGCCTTCCGGGACTGGACATAGTATAAGATAATTCAAACACTTTCTGCTACAATTCGTTTCTTGATGTATACCAACAGGAAACCAAAGCAACAACCAGCCAACACACAAATACCTCACAAGGCTCAAAGTTAGGAAGGCTGAAGATGGGAACACAAGGCTTCCCGAAACATGTTCCAAATAGGGATAAAATATCTTGAAGGTAAAGTCATTATAAAATATATACTAAGATAATTATATTGATAATTGTGACGTCGTATAGATACCTACAATGCAATTCCTGTATGAAATCCCATATTCAGAGTAACCTGTAACAAGAAATTAAAAAATCGGTATGGAGAACCATACATGACTTCCATAGTCTAAGATTTATATTTAAAATCATTTCGAAATGAAATATTACCATAGAAACTAGTTCTTTCTACTTACTGCTTCAGCCTTAACCACAATACTGTGGTCACCTACGTATACCACCTCACGTTATCGCACTCGATTTTCACTGATGATGGAAGTCGATGGCATTGCCGAAACGTCTGGTTTTGTAGAAAACATTGGACTACGGCCAAATATCCCGGGAAGGAATTTTAACAAAAACTACTTCTTTGTTGCCGATAATGTTGTACACACATATTAATTGTAACGAAACAAATGTTACAAAAGAATAGTAAATAATAGTGGAATCCGATCCAGAGAAGAAACAAGAAATAATAATTGAAAGCAAATTAAAGGAAAACTATTTGGTTTGACTTATATAATATTATCCAGAAACCCAGAAATAACCCAGTAGAATAGGGCAGTAAACAGAAAAAAGTGAAATAAATAAACCTAGTAGGCCTAATCAACTTACCCTGAATAATAACAACCAAACCCAATAAAGAGTACCTAATCATAAATTAAAATTGTATTAACAAAATTGTATCGACATATTTTAAGGATAGAAAAAGGGACACAAACCTTACAGTTATATGAGTGACAGAATATAAATAGTGACACAGACTACTGTTAAACAGTGTTAATTATTTTTGTATGAAAAGTGTTTTATTGTTATTATTAGACAGAATTTTAGTTTATCATACAGACAATAGTTTAGCAGTATAAATAAACTAAAACTGTCAAAAACAATTATTATTATTAAAAGTTTTGTTGTATGTTATAAGATTTTATGTCACCAGTTAATTTATGTAAATATATTTATCTCAGGTAGTCAAAGTAGAAATTACAATAAACCATAAAAATTGTTCCACCACATATCATAGAAATTCAAATTAATAAGGTTTTACAGTTATAAACTGAGGCATGTTTAGTATCAAATTGTTTATAATTATCTAATTAATAATTGTATAAACATTGCATATATAATTAGAGTATAATAATAAAATTATCTATTAAAGGTAATTTATAAAATATAATGTAGGTAATGGGTGTTGATCCTATAACATTTAAACTGTACATAAATGACCAATCAAAATTTAAGAAATTTGTATGAGTAGGTAACTAAAAGAAAGAAGAAATAACACTTAATTGTTAATTGTGATGGAAAGCAGTTGAATAGTGCGTGTCTAGAGGTAATTAAAAGTATATAAAAATAGATGACCCGTGTGTGAAAGAAGATCTGAAGGACCATCATCGAAGATAATAATCCTTCCACTACCATTTTCATGAACAAATAATACACACAATCAAGAAAAATATTCAGAAACGACCAGGAACCCTTCAGCAATATCGCCTAGATGTGTAAAGTATAATTTGACAATATTTTTTTAACAAGGAACAACCACTAGACAATATAACGATTTACACTAACACTAATCACTAGTCAACATTTTAAAGTGCAACCAAATTCAATATATAAGCTAACAGTGATTACAAGGAAAACATTTATTGTACACATTAATAAACTACATTATTTTCTGAGACGGACAAATTGAATATCGTCAAAACTTGTATGTAACTTAATATATAATTTGTGTAAATTTTTAGATTATAAGTAATATATTGTTTGTAAAGGTACTCTCTATTATTAATCAACATGCAAAGGAACTTTTCGTAGCAGCCACAAGAATTCCCACGAAATATATTAAAATTATTTAATATATAAATCCTGAGATAAATATCGACCCTGTGACAACCTTATGTATCGAATGGAATTTTCCAATAATTTGAATTTATGTTACACAGATTAAATCATTATGTTATTAAATCATATGCATGAGTTATTATTCCATTAAGATAGTGTTATAATATATACATAAAATATGCATAAAATTAATGGCTTGTATAAGTTAATGATTGATCTCCATTAAGTAGTGCTCAAGTTTCCAAAGTTTTAATATTATGATGTCCGTAATTAGAACATCAGAGCAGGTTTAGTGTGTATGAGGGTACACCGTGGACAAAAATTTTCAACATTTCCTATTGAGCGTTGCTTAGAGTAAAGCTGCGAATCTACAGTGTATGTTTCACAGAACAAACACGCGAAAAAGAAGGAGCGCTCCGAAGTCACTCATGGACCCTCAGAATCTTGCAGAGGGTTCATTCCCTAAAGACGAAAAGTCTGTCTATGAATCGTTCCTCTGTAAACACGTGCAGTTACACTGCCCAGCGATCCACAGGAAGCAAATCGCCATCCACGCTGGACACTTTTTCGGCTTGCACGCGTTATATTGGTATGGGTTTCGGCACTTACCATTTAAAAAGCGTGCAAATGTAAGAAAATAAACATGAGTGAGGCCAGAAATAACGCGAATTTTGTGTGTGTGTGTGTGTGTGTGTGTGTGTGTGTGTGTGTGTGTGTGTGTGTGTGTGTGTGTGTGTGTGTGTGTGTGTGTGTGTGTGTGTGTGTGTGTGTGTGTGTCTTCCCTGCCTTTTTATTGCGGTAGTCATAATAATAAAATGGAAACGTAAACATTACATAACTGAGATATGCTTGCCTGCCACGAACGATATATTATTTTATACATGTATATTAACTCATACATGATTTACATTAAAATTAAAAAATTATAATTTTATTGCCTGGCAACAAAATTATTTTATTTTTAACAATTACCACTGTTTCAAAAAGTTTAAATGAATTTTCAAGTACTTTACTGTTGTTAAAACGTAAAAGGTTGCAGGTAAACTACCCCTTCTCCTTAACCGATGTTCACCAAAATCGAAAGTCCTTGAGTACTCTACAAGTCAGGGCTGTATGCAAAAAATTATTTGATTCTGTTTGAACTTGCGGCTGTTATCGTTTGCCATAGAAAATACCCTTGTTAAAAAACGTTGCAGGTAAACTACCCCTTTCCCTTAACTGATCTTCATCAAAAACAAAAGGTCTTGAGAACTCTACAATTTAGGGCTGTATGCAAATAATCTTTTGATTCTGTTTGAATTTGCGGCTGTTATCGTTTGCAAAAAAAAAATCTATAGACACAGACACACACACACACCCACACACACACACACACACACACTTTTCGAAAAACGACTTTTTTTCATGTTTTGAGTGTAGTACAATCAGAATCTGCAATAATCTCGAACACGATTTTTTTTTGCCATCACCATACTTCCATTTCCTTAAGGAATATGGAAGCAAAAAAAGGTAAATCAAATTTTAACTATATAATTATCTTCTAAAAGCAACAATATTTTTCATATTTAATTATCTTTCGTAAATACATGCACTGAAGTTCACATAATGGTCTTATAATCAGGTTAATAATAGGTTTTAAATTAATATGTAAAGTTAATAAATAATTTTAAAGCAAAAGTTGTATGACAGCGTAGAATGTTATGACGAGTGAGAAGTGTACACACTACTGTGTTCACGTATTAGAAAAATAATACCTATAGTAGTTTGTAGGCACATAATTGAGCGTTTGTCTCAACTAAAATGTGGCCCGGTGTAGTGGCTGCACCCGTATTTATGCATAGCGGTCACGGACAGCGACAGGGGGCTGTATTTGTTACCACACCTAAACAAAATCAAGATTTAAATGATCCAGTCCAAGGCCGTATGGAGAGCACAGGCAAAATCTTTGTAAAAACGTTACAAGATCCTGTTACACTACGCTGAATAATTGTATCTCATAAATTGATGTATATTAGACATGTAACGTGCCAGTGCACGTCCAACCATATGTTCACGTACGTAAACGAACGCTTGAGGTTATTCACGTGCAACGCTAATTATTTTGAAACAACAGCTCTACGTTATTGCACAAAAAGTAATTGTCCTGATTTTGTTGCCAATTTCAAACCCTGCACCTTGCGCTTTTGTAAATGAAAGGCGCAGACAAGTGAATGCTACCGAGGAATTATACGTATATAGGCCTATAAGGCCTCGTGAGGTACAATGACCTCAGCACCAAATACCTCCAATATGAATAAATCACAACACCTTCGACAAATACAGGGAAACGAAACAGCCACAGATTTTGCAAAACATCTCACCTCGGACATTTTAAAGCTATTTTACGTCTTTTGTCAGCAACAGAATAAGAAACACTTAATTAACCATCATCGTTCATATTGGTCTACTCATGTAGAAAACAGAGTTATCGAGGTCTAAGCAGGGGCGGATCCAGCAAGCAATTTTGGAGGAGGAGAATAGTTGATATTGGGGAGGATATGATGATACGTTGGACCATTTTTTAATGGTATAAAGTATAAATGATAGGAGTGAGTGAAGGTAAAGACACAGTGTGTTATTATCAACACAGTAATTTTATTAACGTACAAGTATAAAATCATATCCGTGTTTGTCAGTTCATTGTTCTTTTAATAATTCTTAATTTTGTAGTGACCGCCAATCGATGAATTTTAACGATGAAGGGTTTGCGAGGATCGGTCAAAAATTTGTGTTTTACTTTTTTGACCGATCCTCGTAAACCCTTCATCGTTAAAATTCTTTTAACAATATTCACTTACAGTTTAAAATTCACACTACTCATTTAAGCTATGTATCAAACAAAAATCAACATGGAGGTAAGGTACAGTTACAATTTAATGTAATTTTAGAGTAAAACCACGAACTTACATAAAGTGATATACACTTTTTATCAAACTCACAATCTCAAGACAGCAACAAAATTTCGTCTGAAGTGACGATTGGGGGGGGTGATTTCCCCCATTAACCCCCTCCCCGTGGATCCGCGCTTTGGTTGAAGTCGTTTTACAACATGCAGTCAACACAAAGAAAATTCCACGGGCACTCATACAATACTAGAAGGTCCTAGAAGGTCTTAAAACAATAACACAGATGATACTGCCATACTGTGAGTTGAATTTTTTTCTTGTAAGTTGAACACAAATATATTACAGTGATTGCTAAACCAGGAAAAACATAAATGGCTTCACGTCCTGTAGTTAACTCTTTCCAATACTTTTATAGTCGTTTAGAAAAGATAATTCTTAGACGATTAATAATTATCATAAACGAAAGAAATCTAATACCTTCACCCCAGTTTGGTTTCAGAAAGTAGAACGGAACTATTAAACGAGCGCACAGATTGATAATGACTTGGGAAGCAGACGCTATTGGCTGACATAAGACGAAGCTTTTCAAGACGAGAAACTTTAAACTGAAACGGTGCGATTCGTGAATTATAATTGGTTCGCGTGCGCGTTGTATAAACCTGGCCCATGAAAATAGTTCCACTGTAATGGCATGCCTTCACATTAAATAATACTTGATATTAAGCGAACAAGATAAAACGCCAAACGAACAGACGAACGTCAGTTGCTTATACTGCGATGCGTACGTGACTGACGAAACATTCGCAGTCCCCAGCATGAGGCGTGTGACGAAATTTACGAAAAGATATTGTTACGACTGTCTAGTGATCGTCGTATGGTACAGTGGAAAACAAAATACAAGACACCAGTGACGTCACTAATCACCAGCTTTAATTATCACAATTAAATGGTTTTTAAGTAATAAGACAGGCTCTTACGGCAAATCAATTAAAAATTGTTGACACCCAATAAAAATGTCTACTAACATAAAACACAATTGTATTACAATCGTCCCGCACAACACATAACATTTCGCCACAATAATACAAACCGCACTCTAATAATTCGCAACTATAACTGAAAATGAACGTCGTTGCGTACTTGTATTTATACCCCGCCGAAATACTAGAATATTCCATATTGCGCATTAACAATAAAGGAAAACATTAGAGCGTAACTCATTGCGGCCTTGACACAGTTCTTGCGGCTTCTGTCACAGTCTAGCGAATGCGTCTAGAATCACGCCGCACACATTACACACATTCCGGATTGCTCTGGAACATTCGATAAACACGTAGACGTTTCTCTAATGTCGTAACAATACTCTTCAGTTGTGATTAGAACGAGCGTTGCCGGGTTGTTAGGACGTGGTCTCATGGCGGTAAAATCAGACTTTTCGACCTCAGACGTCATGGCCTCACTTTTTTTTTACATTGAAGATGGCCTCCAACGGTGAGGCCGAAACGTCTGATTTTACCGCCATGAGACCACGGGCTAACGCTCGTTGTAATAACATTGACGGCGGCCGTGAAAGCTTTAGAGCAAAAATATTCTTCACTTGTCGGACGAAAGTAACAGTACCAGCTGTATTTTTATATACTCTCAGATCTAAGAGCAGAAAAGACCCACCGAAAGAAAGACTATCAAGCACACTTATATTTTGTTTTTGTCTCATAAATACAGAACGAACACAATGAAAACAGAAAAAGTAATTAAACTTCAAGTTTCAAATTATACATATCTGTAAGTATTTTCTTGTGCTTCCTCTGCAGCGAAATTTTCTTTCTTTGTACTAAATTTTCACGTTTTCTCATACTTTGTCAGAACCACGAAGATATTTTACGTATGCTACGTACTACATGAATTGAGTCGGCGTTTCTCGCGTACTAGCTTCCCTTTCTGCCCATGTCTTCATTCTTCTTTCTGCTCTTCTAATTGTTGATTCTCTATCATTTTCTTCCCTGTGTCTCCACACGAACATCTCCGACATCTTCCTTTTCAATTTTTATCTACGTGTTCGGCATTTTTGGGCCCACTTTTTATCTGGCAGCTTTCTCACGTGTACGAACCTATACTACTGCTTCGCCTCTATCATCTTATTTATATACGTAACGACCTCAGATTTTGCTCTAATTTGTTTATTTTATTTTGTCTGAGCTTGAAAGGCGACATTTTCTTTTCCAGTAAATTAGTTGTATAGGACTTTGTGCGTTCGACTTTTTTTGTTTGTAATGTGGCACACGTTTGATGGATACGTAACGCGTTTAGTGACAGTTTTTACTATGGTCTTATAAAGCAGTCATTTACGGTTGCATGTTACATTCCAGCTAAGAGGTCGTAGTCGGCGGCCTGTGTTTTAGATCATCATTACCGTCCCTTGGTCAATATTAATAATAAGAGACTACTTTTTTTTCAATAACTATACCTTCCATTTAAAAGTTATTTTTAGTGCTTTGTGCGGTCACATGCATACCGTATTTTAATTAGGATCTCGGCCCTGCTTAAAATAATATTTATGTATCAGACAAAATTATGTTTAAGAAGGAATTTAGAATGGAACTGTAGTCAAGATAGAATATAAAATCAATATACTTTCGTTAGGTCGTCGTCGTCGTCGTCGCTTCACGGTGTAGGCTTGTAGCGTGTTCCGACTTCACTGCAGCCGTCTCTTCCAGGGTCTATCCACAGATCTTCTGCCAACTCGTTTTTTTAGTCTACAGCGCGCTTTACTAGCCTCTGGTGGTCCATTCTGTAGACGTGCTCCATCCACTGCTGCTGTCGTTCTTCTACCTTATCACTGATGGAGGATATGCCCTTATGTGTTCGTTACGCATTCGATCCCCTAGCCTAGACGATAACCACTCACGTGCCTTAAAAAATTCGTTTCGTCGTTTCGTATGCTGCTTTTCCCTCCCAGTTGTCGTCCATGTTTCACTAGTATATATGTAAGAACAGGTATCGCTATTACTTTATAGAAATTCATTTTCGTATCAGTTCTTGTACTTTTGTCAGAAAATATGTAATTTTATGTAAGTTAAACAATCGGTATAGGACTTTATTTTATTTTGTAAGATCAATCTTGATACTGAGCGCTATTGAGACGCGACTTCAATACGAAAGTAATTTACAGTAGATTACACACACACATGCTATATAACAATTATAATCCAGAAATGACGTTTAGGCTTTAGTCGAGTTAATTCGTATGGATTATGTCTTGCGATGACGTTAAAAAAAAGTTTACCTGCAAAATGAAACGTACAGGACAGTAATAACTTGACCTTTTGTACGGACGCGCGAACCCCCAGGAGTGACATTTAGTCTGAACTAATCGTGCAGATTATAACATCCACAAATCTGCTTAATAATCCGGTATACTTTTCGTCGGAATCAATCCCAGTTTAGTAATTCGATTTCAGTAAAATATAAAATTACTATTTTTTCATTTTAACAACGACATAATGTGTACATAAATAAGACCGATATATTTTTATCGGAATGATTGTGTATACAGATTGTTTAAAAACCATCGTGATTAAAATTAAAAGGGTTGGATTAGATTAAGAAAACATTATGATTAGAAACTAATTATCTAGAACCATTATGTCATTATATAGTAACAAGAAAGTGTTGGTTTGTTTATACTACACGACATAAAAATATCGTCAAGAGAGACAAACAATTTCATAGTTTGTTTTACAGTTTTGTAATTCTGATAACAGTAATAATACTGGTTTTTAATAATTAAAATTTGTAATCATTTAATTAAAGTATATCCTGTCTGTACTTTGTACTTATATTGATATTAAAAGAAATGTCTTATTTGAAATGAAAAGTGGACTACAATAATTATTTTAGTTATTATTTTACACGGAATTCCAGTGTGGAGTTGCTAGTCTCCCATCGTATCGGGCGCCTCCCCAGGTGGCGGACAGGGGAATGCTCACCAGATATGGTGGGTACCGAGGAAAAAAAATACCCGGAGCGAACGAAAAGTAGCAGCTGCTGCCTTATAGTTGGATATTGGTTTATCAAAGGCTAAAGGAAGTAAACCTTCATTAAAAACTGCCTGGTCGTCTAGGTTGGAGGTTAATGCAATGGGCCAACTCCCCATTCACTGGAAAAAAAGAAAATGTTAAAAAACCAAATTGCGTTTGGCAAGAGTATCCAGACGTGAGAAATTAAGAAATGACGTCATTAAGGACAGAATGAACGTGAAAAATTCAATTGTTGATTTTATCCAAACAACCAAATTACAATGGTATGGACACACGAAAATAATGGCACAGGAAAGATTGCTAAGGGGAGTTATGGAATGGATCCCACCAGAAAGAAGGAAAAGAGGAAGACCACCTACCACCTGGTAGAAGAAATTCAAACAATATTGAGGGAACGCGGAATTGAAGAAGATCTTTGGATGGATAAGCAGCAGTGGAAGATGAGAATTCAATCACTTCTGTAATCTTCGGTTCCGGAAAATGTGAAATTATTCTGCAGCCGGAATAAGAAAAAAATTTACACAGAATTATGTTATTTTAAAAATATGTAAATCATTAGATTCCATGAATCAAGAAAAAATAAAAGTATACAACAGCAAGCAGCAGAACCAGTGGGTGCCAGCCCCTCCCGCACACACACTCACATTTGTAAATAATAAAAAATAAAAAATAAAAAATGACTTCTTCTGTTTAAATATAAATCTATTATTAGTTCATTCAAACAGATGAAAGCTTTCTTTCGTCCGTCGTTTCTGGTTCGACCTTCTTTTCCTCTCCCTCTTGGTTTCCTTTGCCCTGAACATTTTCACTATTCTCCTCTTTATATCGATGTGAGCACTCCATTCTTTTTTTCTTCTTGCTATCGGACCCCAGTGCTGACTACTTTACATCGTTCTCTGATAGCCCCATTTCTTTTCTCTCATTCCTATAATCTTACAGCAAACTGTATTCAACTATTATTCAATGATCTCTTTCTTTAAACCCAGTAAAGCTACTACTGATAAAATATGGTCAAGCCTTCCTCTCAAAAGGCACGTTGAAGCTGACAACAGAACGACTCACAGTACGAACCCTGGTCGAGAACTTGTCACATTCGTAGAGAACAACACTTAGAGGTCTATGAATAGTAATAAAAACGATGTAATTTTTAGACCGAAATTTATCCGTGCCATAAATGAAAAAAGATTCACGTTAACTGCTCATCACCACCAGTGGTGTTTTGACTCACAGAGATGTAAAAAAAAAAAATTCACCGTATACCTACTCCCCGAGCATGCGGGAAACTTTATTATTTAACATGTGCGAATGCTACTGGTGCCGCTGTAACTCCAAAAGTTTTCTTAAAGGGTGGCGACTCAAACCGGAGTGGCACAACAACACGCTTACAGGTATTACGATCTGTATGTGTGATAAGGGCTCGACAATAATTCTGCTTGCCCGTTGGCTCGAAAATTTTGATATATTTTTTGTAAAAAATCTCAAAAAACTGCAGATAAAATACATGTAATTAAATATATGTTTGTAAAACAGACGTAACCCAATTTATTTCATGTACCTAGAACATACAAATTGGGACACCTTCGTGAAGTGAAAGGAAAAAATGTAACACAAACATAGGAGTAGGCCTCCAAAGATACAGAATGCAAGGGAAATTCATTTTAAGAAGAAATATAGTTAACCCAAAATAGAGTTCTATAATGGAAAAAAATATATACCAAAAATATTAGGTCTATAAGAGTCGACAGATTCTTATGAGGGTAAAAGGACAATGAGGGAATTCTGTCCGATCATGATTCATCCAGTTTTCTCCAACGGCTTTCATCTTGGTAATGATGATGATGATAAAACATTGTGGTGTACAACACCGACTTTACGCTGGGTTTTTAATCATATTTTTAAAGCAGGCATTTCGTAACAGTGAGGTGAGCATGTGAAGCAATGAAAAATTAATTTACTTTTCATTTTAACTTGAATTCAACTTAAATTCGTGCAAATTATGAGTTTTATCTCGAGACCCAACTGACTAGTAACGGACTATTATTGGAAAAGGTCACCTATCAATCTGGTAAAGCAGCCAGTCTCAGCGTGCCTGATCTGTATAGTCATGATTTGGTCTCAGCGTGATTGATTTGGTATAGTAAATTTCTACCACAGAATTTCGAAAGTGATGGTACATAGAGCAGTAGAGGATACATAGAAGAGTAGGCCACATCCGTAGAAAAGGAGTACGACAACGGACAATGGACAATAAAAGATAGAAGATAAGAGACTCGTCATGCGAAGAGGCAGAGGCTAGAACGAACACATTGACAGAAGTACAGTGGACACTCTAGAGAGATATCAAACCCGTAGGAAGGAGACTTCCAGGAAGACTCAGGAAAGGATATAAGAAATCACTGGAAACAAACAGCCGTGAGCCCAACAAAAAGAAGAGTTTCGCAACACTGTACTAATGTATTTCCATATTAATTCCGCTTTATTGATTTGTCATATTTTGAATAAGAATAAACTGCTTCTTAGTTCCAAATGAGTGCACTAATCTATATATGCATCATATGCAGTATATGATAAAATAAACTCCGCGACGAAGTAAACCAGGTTACTTTACATACTTGAGCCAAATAAGGCCTTGCTAAAATGTAACTTCTTGTTTTTTGACTGTAGAGGTAAAATTCCAAAAACAATGTCACACGAATTATTTAGTCTCTTTAGGAAAGATATAATCACTTGTAAATTAATAAGTTTCCTAATTATAATGTAAATAGACAATTTTTAAAACTTCGAAGTTTTCCTTATTTTTGTGGCTCTTAGATTTGTATTTTAATTATTGTAAATTGATCAAAACAGGGTATTTTGTATAATAATATAGGAAAAATAAAACTATAGTAAAAAGTATAACTTGTGAATAAGCTGCATAAGTTAACCTTATGTGCGGGACCGTTAGGCGAACTCTAAAGTCAGCACGCCTAAAAGGAACACGCCTAAAATTCTACACATGATGGCCCTTCCCACACTTCTTTATGAGTCTGAGAATTGGACTTTAACGAAAGGCCAGGCCAGTCGCATCCAAGCGACTGAAATGGGATTTCTCAGACACGTGGCAGGGTATACTCTCCATGATCATAGAAGAAACACAGATATAGAGCAGTTATGAGTATACTCTACAGGATCGCCCAGTATCTGCTGAATTCGTGGGAACATCTTTGCCGAATGGATGACTGCCGCATCCCCAAACAACTATGGAACTATACACCGAGGGAACGGAGAGATGTGGGACGTCCGAGGAAGCTCTAGTGACCGGCTCTAATCTTTGCCTGATTGAGACCGGAACAAACCATCCTTGGTTTAATCCTTCCAGATGATGATGGAAATGTATAACTTATAACTTAGTATAGACCTATAGTAAAAAATAAAAATTTTTACAAACACGTTGGAAAATATTTCTATTTTCTACTTTTCACATTACTTTCAAGTTAAAATGAAAATTAAATTAAATTTTCATTGCTTCATGCGCTCACCTCGCGGTTACGAAATACCTGCTTTAAAAATATGATTAAAAACCCAGCGTAAAATCGGTGTTGTACACCACAGTGTATTATTATCATCGTCATAGTTGCCAAGATGAAAGTCGTTGAAGAAAACTGGTTGAATCATGATCGGACGGAATTCCCTCATTGTCCTTTTACGCTCATAAGAATCCTTCGACTCTTATAGACCTAATGTTTTTGGTATGTATTTTTTTCTTTATAGAACTCTATTTTGGGTTAACTATATTTCTTCTTAAAATGAATTTCCCTTGCATTCTGTATCTTTGGAGGCCTACTCTTTGGTTTTTACATTTTTTTCCTTCCACTTCACGAAGATGTTCCCATTTTTATGTTCTAGGTACATGAAATGAATTGGGTTACGTCTGTTTTCAGAAACATATATTTAATTACATGTTGTTTTATCTGCAGTTTCTTGAGATTTGATTACATTTTCTTTAGCGTTAGACACACACGACATGGAATCAGATGGTGTTTCAGATATGTTTCAAAACACACAATTTGAGATATGTTTCAAAACATACGGTTTCAGATATGTTTCAAAACATACGGTTTCAGATATGTTTTAAAACATACCGTTTCAGATATGTTTGAACAATACTGAGCCGATACTTCCTTTAAATAACTAATATTCATGTCGTATTTGCGTCTGAAGAATTATGAAGTAAAGTAAAATCTATTTGTATGTAAAACGAAAATGTTAGTCGCTGTACTCCGTTCAGAAAGAGGAGCATATTTATATCGTTGGAACAAAACACCTTTAAAATTAACAACACAAAGTAGCACTCCATTAAATATTTAATTACTTTCACATTCAACACACACAATTCAAGTTAATAAATAATTAGTCTTAGGTTCAGTAGTGAGCGCCGTATCCTACAACAGCGGGAGCAGCGTAGCTCTTGACGACGGGTATAGCCTCAGATTTTGAGTTTCAAATATATAGATTTCTTCTTTTAAGTATTATTTTTGCCTAATAACAGCGACGTGTAAGCTAACAACTTAATTACTTACTGATGGATTAATTATTACACGTTGATTAGTTTCGTCTAAGACGACATAGTAATGATATGCAATCAGAAATGTCATATTGTTTCTGGTGCTTTTTTGATATTGTTCAAAACACCGTGGTAAGTCAACGCAGCATCGACATCATTCCCATTGATTTCTTTCAAATATATGGTATTACGCAAAATAAATGTATCTCATTAATCAGATTTAACCTAAAGAATGAGGGTAACCATTAATTAAACTGTATAGTCGATTAAATTATGAAATATGTTTATTGTACATTAAATTAGACGGTTTGTGTGTGTTAAATAAATGTCTGGACTTAGAGATTTAGTAGTGAGCGCCATATCCGTATCCTCCGTATCCCACAACAGCGGGGGCGGCGTAGCTCTTGACGACAGGTACAGCTGGGGCAGCGATGACTGCGGGGGCGGCGTAGCTCTTAACGATGGGGGCAGCGACTACGGCCGGGGCGGCGTGGACGGCTACTGGAGCTCTGTATGTCTGAGAGATCCTGTAAGTGTTGGCGTAGGATGTGGCTACTGGTGCCTTGACGACGGCTGGGGCAGCGACCACTGCGGGGGCTGCGTGTACTACAGCGGGGGCGGCATACGCGGGGGCAGCATACGCGGGGGCGGCATAAGCGGGGGCGGCGTAGGAGGAGTAGACCGGAGCTCCGGGTGCCACGACGGCGGGAGCACCGAGGTAGCCGGCAGAGACAGCGGCGAAGAGAAGAGGAAGAACGACCTGAAGAAATACAAAATGTTACAAAGTGCAAATCAAATGTCGTGCTGCTCCTAAACTTACTATGTACGTTTGGCTGAACTAATCAAAGCTTATCTGCACTGTGATAAATAAAGCTTGACTTTTCTTAGATGTATATACACTTTCATACCACACCATACTATACACACACACACACACACACACACACATCTGCATATCCGTTTATTAAAAATAAGTACCTCTTACGGTTTTTAAAGTCGCGGATTATGAAGGAAGGAAGATTTTGGTGCATTTTACATTATTATGTGCAGGCAATAAATATTAAGTTTAAGAACTGTGAATCTTAAGTTCACTCAATACTTACTGTTTAAATCACAATCAATAAAAACTATTGCAAAATCAAACATTGTTACCATTAAACTAGAGTTATAGCTTTATAGCTCCCCGAATGTTTCTGAATTAGACGTAATATTATTATTATGACTTTTAAACGCTATAATTTCTAGATCATAGTTTCAAACAAGTGACAAAATAATGTAATTATCATACATAAATAATTGCTTTACGTCTGTAAAAATTGTATTGTCTGGCGTATATTATACAGAAAAGATTCCTGTATCATTACTGGATATTCCTGCCTCTTGCGAATGTTTTTATACCGCCAAAAGAAAATATTTATTTTTGTAGAGCTTATTATGCAATCCGAAACTTATCAGTTACAATTGACAACACGAATTAAATTGATATGTTCGATGTCAAGAGAATTCTAAACGGTTTAATAACGTTAAGAAAAATGATAAAGACAAGGTTAGAATGACATGGCCACACAAAAATTTTAGTCCCCTCTTATTTGAAAATTAAAATTTGAATCTATACTATATTACACGCTTTCTCGAAAATAAAATGATTAAACTGCTTAGGCTGCTATCAAAAAATTTTACTTTGCCAAGCAGTATGCTAAAACATTATTCGATAGACTAAATATAAACTTGGTACTTACGAGTTTGTACATTGTGATTAGAGTTTGCCGGACTTGGTGGTCTGACTAAATGTGATTTCTTACCGTCCGCCACCGGGTATATATATTCTGCTGGTACATATAGAGGTCACGGTCCGCGAAGTGGTGCAAGGGCTGTTACCTACCATCCGTCCCAGGTAACGCCTAATGCTATTGACAACATCTGGGCTTGCAAAACTGATTAAACCGAGTCAAGGTTACATGATAATTACGGCCGAAAGCTGCACACTGTTGCTGGGCAGTGCACCGATTTTAGAAACAAATCATGTGCGAAATGTTTGGCATCGGTTAAAGGAAGCTTGGATTACAATATCTCGAAGAGAGTAGTGTACCAAAAACAAAACATGCGTGTACGATTTCGTTGTTTGAATACTTTATTGTATTTACATAAAGCTTCTATTATTGTAGTTGTGTGTGTGTGTGCGCGCGTGCGTGTACAAGTACAACAATCAGTCTTGAGTATTATATTCTGCAGAAGAATAAGGCTGTTCCCCGACATTCCCCAACAGACTCTATACATACACCAAGCCAAGATGAAAAATTTATTGAAATCGGTGCAATATATTATAATTCCAAGTGAAAATAACCATGTCCTGACGCTAAATTCAGTTGAATAACGGATAGAGTAGTTGCACTTTCGACCTTTCTTATTCATGCAGAAATGTTCATTTTAACGAGTGTTCATCTGTTCTTCGTATTGCTAAAGTTTATGATTCATAAAACATACTAGAAAAAAGAAAGAACGGCCTAATTATGTTAATTATTACAATCACTCCTTCTGTGTTTCAGATATTTGTTTTACTGCGTACTTTGAAGCCTTTGCTCATAAAACAAATACATAACTTTTTCCCAACTTAAAAGAAATATAGTTCAAATAACTTAATTTCAAAGATAACGTGTCAATTTTTGGCGTGCGGTTGAAGGTATTAATTTTTACTTGCAGTAATCTGTGATTAGCACCCGCCAGTATTGGCATGGGCCCGAAGACGGTAGTAGTCAGCTGGGCCCATAGCTGAACATCACCGGGCGGAGCTGAAGGGCAGTCGTACGGTAGGTGAACTGCGAGGGTGGACAGGACTCTACAACCAAGGTACACCAAACGCCTATAAACCCATGGAGTGCACGATGGGACCCATGGGGTGGGGGGCACGATGGGACGGGCACGATATTTAACAAAATGCTGCAGGGTCTAGCTTATGCTGATGACATAGTACTTTTCTTAAGAAGCCAACAAGACCTAAAAGAGGGTTTCTTGAGTCTAGAAGATGCCGCAGCGAATTTAGGTCTAAAATTAAACACTGAAAAGACCAAATACATGTTAACAGGCAGTAAAATACAAGAGAGAAATCCCCCCCCCCGGTAATTGGAGGACTCAAATTTCAAAACGTTGAAAATTTTAAATACCTGGGCTCACTAGTCACTAGTCGCTTACTGACGACAACATTTGGGCGAAAAAACAGAAAAAAGAATATCTGTTGGAAACAGATGTTACTTCTCCCTACAAGAAATATTTAAGTGTAAAAACATAAGCAGAGCATCCAAGATTCGTCCCTATAAAACTTTTGTTAAGCCAGTCATGACGTATTGATCCGAAACTTGAACAAAGACAGTGACAGAGAAAGAGTGGTTACGCAGGTGGAAAAGTCCTCAGGAGGATATTTGGTGCAGTAAACGTACAAGGAGTTTGGAGAATAAGGACAAATCTAGAAAATATATGGATAAGCAGATATTGTCACTGTCATAAAGAAGTACAATCCAGTGGGCGGGACGTGTCCAGAGAATGTTAGAGACATTCACATTGAAGATAATTTCTACGTGGACACCTGGTGAAAAAAAGGAGGGTTCGGCCCAGAAAACGATGGTTGGATGATCTTGAGAACGACCTGCGCAGACTCGGTGTAAGAACACTGAGACAGAGCAGAGGATCCAGATAACTGGAGGCGGATTGTCCAGGAAGCCAAGGCTCTCCAAGAGCTGTAGCGCTAATTAAGAGAGAGAAGAGAGATCTCTGATTATAAAAGGAATGACAGTAGTACTTCGAGGACTTAGAGTCTATAAGAATTGTTTGTGATCATATGCGAGTTATTTTTTCAGGTTTGTCAGTGTTAAATTCAAATTCTTTATTGTACAAATGCTTACCACTAAAAACCATCTTGCTTTAATTTGCAGAATTAGAGGAATGTTGTGATACCGTACATTATTAAAATGGAAATATTTTTTCATTATTCCTAATATTCCCATTCTGTTAACAGCGTAGTAGTCCATATATTTACTACGGATACATCGAACATCCATAGGAGGCTTAGGAGTAGTGAAAAGCACGCTGCTTTCCTAATGTGCCATACAGATGACAGTGTATCCTGCCTTTCTACACCTTTTGCATAAAATTAAAATAGTATTGTTTTTATTATCATCATGATCATCATCAGAGAGAAGAGAGATCTCTGATTATAAAAGGAATGACAGTAGTACTTCGAGGACTTAGAGTCTATAAGTATTGTTTGTGATCATATGCAAGTTATTTTTTCAGGTTTGTCAGTGTTAAATTCAAATTCTTTATTGTACAAATGCTTACCACTAAAAACCATCTTGCTTTAATTTGCAGAATTAGAGGAATGTTGTGATACCGTACATTATTAAAATGGAAATATTTTTTCATTATTCCTAATATTCCCATTCTGTTAACAGCGTAGTAGTCCATATATTTACTACGGATACATCGAACATCCATAGGAGGCTTAGGAGTAGTGAAAAGCACGCTGCTTTCCTAATGTGCCATACAGATGACAGTGTATCCTGCCTTTCTACACCTTTTGCATAAAATTAAAATAGTATTGTTTTTATTATCATCATGATCATCATCAGAGAGAAGAGAGATCTCTGATTATAAAAGGAATGACAGTAGTACTTCGAGGACTTAGAGTCTATAAGAATTGTTTGTGATCATATGCAAGTTATTTTTTCAGGTTTGTCAGTGTTAAATTCAAATTCTTTATTGTACAAATGCTTACCACTAAAAACCATCTTGCTTTAATTTGCAGAATTAGAGGAATGTTGTGATACCGTACATTATTAAAATGGAAATATTTTTTCATTATTCCTAATATTCCCATTCTGTTAACAGCGTAGTAGTCCATATATTTACTACGGATACATCGAACATCCATAGGAGGCTTAGGAGTAGTGAAAAGCACGCTGCTTTCCTAATGTGCCATACAGATGACAGTGTATCCTGCCTTTCTACACCTTTTGCATAAAATTAAAATAGTATTGTTTTTATTATCATCATGATCATCATCATGATCATCATCATCGTTATTATTATTGTTTTCAATTGCTGCAGATTCACAAGAGAGAAGATGGCAGAGAGGGTGGGCCCGAGAGCGTAGTTGAGATTATGCTTCGTGGCAAGGCGGAATGGGACCGCATTTCTACATTTATTCAGTGGATCTTACTAGAAAAGGAAAGACAGGTCCAACTTGCTCCCAGCGGGCAGCAGAAGATAAGGGACAACAAAAAGAAGCCCGATAATGGCGCTATAGACTCCATCCTGAAGTATTACGCTAAGTGGTTCAAGGAAGGGTATGAATGCCTGAATTAGAGGTGGGTTTTTAGTAGGTGAGAATCCCACAAAGCAGGAGACGCACGGTTTCCTCTGACGGTGCATAAAGCATTTTTCTCCTTTAAAAATATTTTAAAAAACAAATTATTATTGTTAGCGTTGGTCCGTGACTTTCGAGTGTCGAGGTACCTGCTGCGGATGGTGGACGATTATCTCAGGTACTCAGGCGCTGCTTTATGGAACTCAGGAAGGACAGCGACTGATGGCTGTCACGGCCGGGGTGGTTCAGGGTTCAATCCTTAAGCCGGGCTTCTGGAACCCAACCTATAACAGCCTTCTGAGGATGGAGATGCCGGAAAAATCGTGTTTGTGGGGTATGCCGACGATGTGGCGGTGCTCATCGCTGGCTCGTACCATTGCCAGGCCTTTAAGTTAAGGTCAACAAGGTTAACAACTGGATGGCTTCGCACGGCTAATGATAGCTCTCAGCAAGACGGAAGTCGTGGTCTTAACTAAGAAGAGGATTCCCACTGAAATTTCGGTACAAATCGGAGACGAAGTGGCCGAGTCAAAGCCAGCTTGGAGTAATGATCAACTCCAAGTGGAGCTTTTTTCGCAGATTAGGCGAACGGTGGATAAGGCAGCAAAGGGTGCGATGTCGCTTAGTCGGCTTATAACCAAAATCGGCAGCCCGAAGTCAAGCAGAAGAAGACTTTGATGGCAGCTGTCCAGTCAGTCCTACTGGAGTGAGATTCCATGGATCGTAAGATCAACAGGAAGAAACTAGCCCAGGTCCGAAGACGAAGTGCCCTTCGAGTAGCATCAGCCTACCGAACGGTTTATGAGCAGAATTGTCTTAGTCGTTGCCAAAGTAATGCCGATCAACCTTCTTACCAAGAAGCATAAGATCGTCTTCCAGAAAAAGAAGGAGGTTAGGTGGTGAAGCTGCATGGTGAGAGGCATAAAGCCAGGTAATGGAGAACTGGTAGATAGCTTGGGAGCAAGAAGAGAGAGATCGCTGGACGGGAAGGCCCATTAAGCAGATGCAGCCATTGGTGGAGAGGAAGCATGGAGACAAAAGCTATGACTGGACACGGGTATTTTCTAATTTATCTGAAGAATGTTGGAAAGGCCGAGTTGTTAGAGTGCCTGTACTGCCCGGGAGCTGCGGACTATGCCAGGTATACCTTCTTTCACCACATCCAACACAAGAGATCGTTGCAAGAGGATTAGGCAGGAGGTTCCACGGATAACATCGTCGAAGCGTTGCTTCAAGGGTAGGGCACCTGGAACTTGTCTCACTCTTCGCTGAAGAGATTCTTCGGGCGAAGGGCGAAGCAGGTAGACTTGGACAACATAATATGGAAGAAGTATAACAAGCCAGACGTGAGCCCAAGGGCTGAAGAACAATGGGCGTAGACCGAAGTATTTTTCACACAGTTCAGTGGATTCATTCTAATGGTCCATTATAAAAGAGGAAATGGAGGTGTGTCTTTATGGGTCGGGTATAATACCCAAACCCGCAGACCCCGAAAGTGTGCACCATTCCGGACGTTTGTTCAGCAAACACATATCCTCGTAAAAAAAGTATATATATATATATATATATATATATACACTTCGTATAACATATATAATATATATATTATAAAAGTATATATATCAAAGTATATATTTTATATATAAAAGTATATATATATTATATATATATTTTATATATATATATATATATATATATATATTATACGAAGAGGACTGGGATATTTTGGAACTCAGTTCAATCGGTCCACAGTCATCCAGACAGCCCCGATTTCGTTGGCACCATGGAGCAGACGATAAACACGTTTTTAACAACCCGCGCCTCGTCTTCATCACCCCTCAACAGATTGACCGGTGACTACGACCACCCGTTGGAGCAGTTACTGCCGAGAAAATCACAGATAAAATCCAAAAATGCAGGAATACCGCTGGAGGACCAGATGGCGTACCCAGCTGAGTCCTAAAAGCTCTTACCGGCACTACATTGGACACGATCTTTCGCATCTATACACCGCCAGCTTATAACTCGGAGACGTAATGGTCATGGGTTTCCTAAACCTAGTAAACTAGTCAGCGATCTTCCACTATTGCTCTGACACGCTAACCCCCATAGTCTGCAGTCATTTAGAGAAAATCCTCTCCACCATAATCCATTAGGCTTTTCCAGGATTATCAGCCCCCCCATCTGCAGACATATATAGCATCCTACTCGGTAATCAGGGACGACGACCCGAGGCTTCAAATCGTTGCTAGTTTATGACCAAAGATTACAAAATTTTGTATCAAACATTCATTCACGGTTGCCAATAAAATGAGAAATATATAAAACGAAAATGATAGCTGCTATGGTCCATTGAGAAAGGGAAACATATATAAATCGTTGGACGAAAACACTTTTAAAATTAACAACACAACTATCACTACATTAAATATTTAATTACTTTCAATTTAAGTCAATAAATAATTAGTCTTAGGTTCGTAGTGAGCGCCGTATCCTACAACAGCGGAAGCGGCGTAGCTCTTGACGACGGGGGCAGCGACTACTGTGGGGGCGGCGTAGGTCTTAACGACGGGGGCAGCGACTACGGCCGCGGCAGCGGCGACCGCTACTGGAGCTCTGTAGGTCTGAGAGATCCTGTAAGGGTTGGCGTAGGATGTGGCTACTGGAGCAGCCTTGACGAAGGCTGGGGCAGCGACCACAGCGGGGGCTGCGTGTACTACAGCGGGGGCGGCGTAGAAGGAGTAGACCGGAGCTCCGGGTGCCACGACGGCGGGAGCACCGAGGTAGCCGGCAGAGACAGCGGCGAAGAGAACAGGAAGAACGACCTGAAGAAATGTAAAATGTTACAAAGTGCATTTTCGCTTTGCATTAAGAAATGGGACAATTTACAATTAGTACACTTCTTCTTTTCCACTTCTTAATATATAGATACAATCGCATATTAAAAACATCGAAAATGTACTGCAGGAACGGACTAAGGTACAGTTCCGATGCCGCTAAATAGCATTTGTTTATTTAATTGTTACTGTGGTAATTAATTCTGGCCTCCATGGTGTTGTTGACATCTATATACACGTCAACAAAAGGGCATAATTAAAAGGGCCTAAATCGTGCGAACGGGGAAGAATATCAAATTCCAAATTAAACAGTGTTTTTAGCTTTGTGTCAAAGGTTACCTGTGCAAAAATTGGTCGCAATTGGTGTACCGATTTTCGGTGTATTTATTCAATATAAATAAATCCTCAGATTTTGAGTTTCAAATATATAGATTTCTTCTTTTAAGTATTATTTTTGCCTAATAACAGCGACGTGTAAGCTAACAACTTAATAACTTACTGATGGATTAATTATTACACGTTGATTAGTTTCGTCTAAGACGACATAGTAATTATATGCAATCAAAAATGGCATATTGTTTCTGGTGCTTTTTTGATATTGTTCAAAACACCGTGGTAAGTCAACGCAGCATCGACATCATTCCCATTGATTTCTCTCAAATATATGGTATTACGCAAAATAAATGTATCTCATTAATCAGATTTAACCTAAAGAATGAGGGTAATCATTAATTAAACTGTATAGTCGATTAAATTATCAAATATGTTTATTGTACATTAAATTAGACGGTTTGTGTGTGATAAATAAATGTCTGGACTTGGAGATTTAGTAGTGAGCGCCATATCCGTATCCTCCGTATCCCACAACAGCGGGGGCGGCGTAGCTCTTGACGACAGGTACAGCTGGGGCAGCGATGACTGCGGGGGCGGCGTAGCTCTTAACGATGGGGGCAGCGACTACGGCCGGGGCGGCGTGGACGGCTACTGGAGCTCTGTAGGTCTGAGAGATCCTGTAAGTGTTGGCGTAGGATGTGGCTACTGGAGCGGCCTTGACGACGGCTGGGGCAGCGACCACTGCGGGGGCGGCATAAGCGGGGGCAGCATAAGCGGGGGCGGCGTAGGAGGAGTAGACCGGAGCTCCGGGTGCCACGACGGCGGGAGCACCGAGGTAGCCGGCAGAGACAGCGGCGAAGAGAAGAGGAAGAACGACCTGAAGAAATACAAAACGTTACAAAGTGCAAATCAAATGTGCTGCTCCTAAACTTACTATGTAAGTTTGACTGAACTAAACAAAGCTTATCTGCACTGTGATAAATAAAGCTTGAATTTTCTTAGATGTATATACACTCTGATAAAATTTATACCTTCTTTTAATAATATTGTACCTGTTGTAATAATTTTTGGTTTAACTTCATATAGTTTAACATTTCTTCAGCTTAATGTGTATGAATGGCCGATCATTCACGTATTAGTATCATAATTTTCAAACTCTCGCCAATATACATACGTACGTTTGCCATCATGATATCATTGTACTAGATAACAATTACAGATAACACGGTGTATCAAGAACGGGTAACAGTCTACAGTCTGTGTGATATTATATTGCTACTTATTAGAAATATCAATCTTAAAATTATTCAAGTTAAGAAGTATAATTCAATTCGTAATATATATTATTTTGTAGTCTATTTAGCTAGTCTGCAAAAGTATGAAACACAGTTGATGAAATCTGTTGGTCTTGGTCAGTAATATAACTACAAAATGTAATTAGAAAATCGTTGTAAAGACGTCACATAAGACTTCACGTTTGTTTTCAATATATACGGGTTTACTTTTTAACCCCTTTTACTCAATTATTTTATATTTTATCACCTTAAATACGATATAACTTGCCTGAATATTTAGCCATATTAATTTAAAATCATTTGGCATATAGCCTTTGTTTCATACTATATAAACAAAAACTAGTATTTATTATGTTTAGTTATTGTTGTTTATTTAAATTCAATAATTTGAATTTTTTAAATTTCCTTTTCACGTTAGGTGTAAAATTTCACAATATGTTAAATATTCTATATAAAATGTGTGTGTGTGTGCGCGCGAGAGAGAGAGAGAGAGAGACAGAGAGAGAGAGGGAGGGAGAGAGAGAGAGAGAGAGAGAGAGAGAGAGTCTGTTGCCTATAATTAACTCCACTAATTAGTAAGCTAGTTAGTAAGAGAATGTCCTGCTTTTACTAAAAATCTGGTTGAAGGTGTGTAGACCTATTCACAAAAGTACCTATGTCTTCTGTTTTGAGAGAAAAAATCGTGGAGTCAATTACGAAGGCTATCACGGTCGGAGTCAACATTATGGAAAACAAAAATTCAATTTTGCTTATACTTCCGCTTGAGTATATGCGATTTGCCAACAGGAATAAACTGTAAAACGAGAAAAGTTATTTTTCTATCTTCCAAAATCATATTCTCTCAACTACTTACGGTTTTTTAAGTCGCGGATTGTGAAGTTTCGATTGTCACAATTTTTCAACACAATTTTTATGAAATTACAGTGTTCTATAGAAACCAATGTAATATAAATGGCGCTATAAAATATTGCTAATAAGCAATACTTGTAATGTATGAGTATGAAATTTAACATGTTTGGGCAATAAATCTCAATAAAACTTTAGCATAAGTTTAGGCACTTTTAATCTCAAGTTCAGTCAACATCGCGGTATCAATTGATAATTAATAAAAAATACTGTAAAATATATAATTACAGTCTCACTACATTCTGGATTTGACTTCACATTCTTATTCAGATTCGTAAACACTAGCTATTTGAAATTATTATTTAAAGACGTCACAAATTAATGTAATTAAAGCATAATAAATAGGTACGTCCTTTTTCTAATGTAAAATTTATGTTGTCTGTCTTAAGTTTCTAGAAAGTATTATTGCATTCTTACGAGTATCTTGTGCATATTTGTATAACTGCAATCGTAAATAATTATTCTTAAGAAACTTATTATACAACTCAAAACCAGGAAGTTAAAATTTAACAACACGAATAAAAGTGCTCCATCCAATGTTGACAGGATTCTAAGTAGCTCGATACCATTGATAAAACTACAACATTGAGAAACTGATAAAGAGAACATTAGAATAACATGGTATTGACTATGAGAATAACATGGTCATAGAAAAATATTAGTCCCTTCTTACATTAAACTTCAAATTTGAATATATACTGTTTTTCTTAACACTTCTCACTTAGAAAAAAAGCTTAATCAGCGTTTAAGTCTATCCAAATATATTGCTTTGCCAAGAAGTATTCTAAAGCATTAACGGTAGGCTGAATACAAAACTGGTACTTACGAGTTTGTACATTGTGATTAGAGTTTGCCGGACTTGGTTGTCTGACTAAATGTGATTTCTTACCGCCCGCCACCGGGTATATATATTCTGCGGGTACATATAGAGGTCACGGTCCGCGAAGTGGTGCAAGGGCTGTTACTTACCATCCGTCCCAGGTAACGCCTTATGCTATTGACAACATATGAGCTTGCAAAACTGATTAACCGAGTCAAGGTTACATGATAATTACGGCCAAAAACTGCACACTGTTGCTGAGCGACAGAAGCAGTCCGCGCGAATGCACCGCTTTAAAAAACAGTTCATGTACGATAATTTGGCACCAGTTGAAGGAAGCTTTGATTACAATTTCTCGAAGAGAGTAGTGCATATAAAACAAACCATTCGTTCACGATTTCGTTGTTTGAATACTTTATTGTATTTACATAAAGCTTCTAATTGTAGTTTTGTGTGTGCGTGCGTGCGTGCTCTACAACCACAACAATGAACCTTGAATGTTATTGTCTGCAGAAGAAAAGGCCTGTTTCGGTTTCCGCAACAAACTCTGTAGATACACCAAGCCACGGTGAAAAATTTATTGATATTTGTACAATATATGATAATTATAAGTGAAAATAACCATGGCCTCACGGTAACTTCAGTTGAAAAACGATAAAATTAATTGTGCTGACTACCCTTTGTATTCAGAACTGCAACACAGAAATGTTTATTTTAAGACGGTTTAGATATTCTTCATCTCGCTGAAGTTCATACGTCAAAAAACAATAGGCCTACTAGAAAAGAACAAAACCCGTCTAATTATGTTAACTATCACACTCACTTCTGTGTGACAAAATATACCAAATGAATACGTTTTTTAAGTTTCAAAGGAAGACAATAAAAGTAACTTAAGTGAAAATATCACGCAAGTTAACTTTTAATGTGAGGTTAAAGGCATTAAATCTGTTATTTATGTTAATCAGTGATTATAAAAAAAGTCAGTGATACTCCGAGAATCGCTTAGACTATCGATTGTCTATGAGAAATGTCTGTGATGATTTATGTATAAATCGTTCTTTTAAGGTTTGTTGGTTTTGAAGTCTAAACTCTGTATTGTACAAGTCGGCTTGTCTTACCACTAAAAACCATCTCACCTCATTTTGTAGGATTGTGGAAGTGTTGTAATACTCTGCATTATCAACACGGAAATTACTATTCCATTAGTCTCAGTATACACATCCTGTTAACTGCGTAGTAGTAGTAGTAGTAGTAGTAGTTGTTGTTGTTATATTTACTACGAATACACTAAATACAGTAGGAGCGATCAGGTGTTGGGGTAGTGCTGGCCTTTCTTATACGCCATAGAGCTTGCAGTCTATCCTGCCTCTCTTGCACAGCTTGGTTGATACAAAACTAAATCTACTATTATTATGCACAAAAAAGCCTAGATCAAGCAATGAGGCGAGCGAGCTACTAGCTTGAAGAACGCGGCCTAGCTCTAGATGCATGAAGTTCCCTTGCACATCTTTCACAAGTGCTGCAGATTCACTAGAGAGAGGATGGCACTAGAGATGGAACTCGGGGAGCCCAAGCCGAAGGGCGTAGTTGAGATTATGCTTCGTGGCAAGGAGGAATGGTACCGAATTTCTGCATTTATTCAGTGGATCCTACTGGAAGAGAAAAGACAAGCCCAACTTACAGCCAACGGCCAGTTGCACATAAGGGACAATTACAAGGAGCTCGATAGGAGCAGAATAGGCTCCACAATAAAGCAATGCACTAAGTTGTTCCAGGAACAATATGAATGCATGAATCAATCAGAGCTGGGGTTTTTATCGGGTGAGAGTCCCACACACCACGGAACAGACGGTTTCCTCTGACGGCGCATAAAGCATTTCACTTCTCTTAAAAATATATTATTATTATTTTTTTATTTTATTATAACTATTGTTGTTACGTGTATATGTTAGCAACTTTTGAACTGACGCACTTAAGTAACAGAAGTACAGAAAGAGAATGGCCGAAGTACAGAGCTTATATTCATATGGGAAGTCTCAGGATAACCAGCTCATATCGATCAATGTCGGAACCTGCTGTACTTGTGGCTGCGAGAGTGCAGCATTCCTATTGATCTCCTCGCAGCTGAAAAACAGTCCGTATAAAGAAAGAGTGCCGAAATAGGCAGAACGTTACGAAAGCAGAAGCGAGAGAGCTCATTACGCAACAGCAACAAGTGCGCTGGAGTATGGAGACCAGGAGAAGGACTGCGAGAGTGATCGTGAATCTTGCCGAATCTGAATCTTGCCGAATCCTGTTCATCTTGCAGGTACGGGGAAGTCAGCTATTACCTCACCAAATTTCTCACCGGGCATCTCTGCTTTAACGCCTACCTCTATAGACCAGGGTGTATGGCGAGCCCAGCCTGCCAATATAACGATTCGCCTACAGTCGGCGCTCACCACACTTTCTTTAGTTTGCAGTAGATGCGTAACGCAGAGGAGAAGCTTGTAAAAGAGATAGGGGACATAACTCTGGGTAACAACGTGGGACTGGTGCTTGTGGATGAAGATCGCTGGGACCGCGACTCTGCCTATATCGGGATGGTGCTGAAGTCAAAGAAGCGAAAGCAGTGCCTATTAATACAATATAATCCACAGGGAGATGCGGCATACTAGAGGCAACACTTTGAAGTAATGCAATGAGAGATTCTGAGTAAATTCTAGCCTGTAATTGAAGATTTTTTTAGTCCGATATAGTCTGACCCACCAGGGGGATGTACAGAGTCACCTCGTTGATGAAGCACGGCTCGTTTTTTCCTCATTAAAAAAAGCGTTATAAATAAGTTTAAAGATGATTAAATTATTATTTGTGTCGACGTTTCAACAATATTTATTGTCAGCATCAGGACAGTTGTTGCTGAGTTGTTACGACACCAAATATTGTCGAAACGCCGACACAGTTAATTTAAAATTTGTGTTGTACTTTTTGACCGATCCTCGCAAACTCGTCATCGTTAAAAATTCATTGATTGACGGTCACTACGAAATTAAGAAGTTATTAATAAGGAAATATGGAGGATCCTCATTGCCATTATAAATACGCTCATTACTATAAAAGGTTTTGTGTACTATGCAACTTACAAAGAAACTTAGTAAGCTATACTGGACGATTCATTATACTTACGTGCAGAAGAATCAACCAAACTTTCTACATAACGGAGCCGAACGCTTGTTGGTGGCCACAGAATAGGCCAACGTGATAGTGTTGGAAAGTCTCGAAAACTACCAATCAGCTGCCGAAGATTTGAATGCCTTTCCTTTTGATATTTGGCAGTTGCATTTATTCTGAGCCAGAATTCAATTATCCTAATAATAACAGCTAGGCGCACGCGCACGCACGCACACACACACACACACACACACACACACACACACACATACACATAAACATAATTGAATTGAGTGAATGAAAGTAGCAATGTACTGCTCAATACTTATTAAAATATAATTGCTGCTTCTGAGATTAATACTGCTACTCTTATTACAGTTCCTATTGATAAGTGCCCCAATTTTAATTTAAAATCATATAGCGATAAAATTTAACAAAATCTATTAAAACTGTTGTGCAAAGAAAAGTGGAATTCTAACAGTTTACTATTTAGTAAGCAACTTCCCTTCACTTGTACTGAGGACAGTAGACTTGTTGTGAAGAATATATCTTTTAGTAGAGTAGGAAGGGCGGAGCCAAATGTAGAGGTTTTTACTGCAAAACACATTATGTATCATTGCTTCAGGTTTTCCCTTTTTGGTGATGATGTCGAAACTGATACTCACTTGTTCAACAGTGAAGTGACGCACTTGATATCACTGCGTATCTGTGCGATCGAAATTTACTTCGTCACACACCACCAATAGTTATTATGCTTGAGATTATTTTTAGTAAATACGTAGAATATGTATTAGTAAGTGTAATGTTCTTGACGTTTCAGTTTTTTATTTCTGCAGATGCGTAGCTTTTAACAGCAATTTTGACAAAAGCTGAAAGATTTTGTGAAGTCGATAATTAACTGGAACAATTTTAAAACGTCGTGTGAAACTATACTGTAGACAATAACAACACGTCTGCAAGTGGGAAATGATGATGATGACAATGAGATTGTCAAAACATCAACGCATTTGTTTTAAAATCGTCGCTAGTTAATGACCGTACCTCACAGAACCTTGCATCATATTATGTACTGCTGTTAAAATGCACACAGTACATAATAGGGAGATAATAAATTTTAAAAGAGAAAGGATGCAGATTTTGTATTGAATGTAACATATGTTTTAAAATGTAAACAAAAAACATTGGGAATATCGACTTACACAGTCAACATAGAGGTCGATTCCTATATGATATAAAACCATATTCAGTTATATGTTCAGAAAATAATATATGAAATTGGAATGAACGTTATAAGAAGAGTAACGAGTAATAAAATTGTAATTTAATAAATACCCAATAGAATTATGAATATTAGAGGTAAAATAAAGATGTTTAATAAGAAATAGAAAAATGATATATGTTTTAATAGGTATATGATAAACAGATGTAAAGAAATTAGGGAATTATCATAAAGGCAATTTTGTAAATTGTTAAAAAATTGTATGTATAGTGAGGAAGAAAATGTTTATTAGTCTAAAAATTATATTTAATACAAGTCACATGAGTCTTCAATTAAATTCATTAAGAGTAACATAAAGTGTCTAATTATATATCTAATAGTAACTACATGAAGAGTCTTAAATTATATTAAATAACATTTGTACATCATCAAGTTAATGTAACAAGGAAAAGAAAATACAGTAAAGGAATTTAAATTGTGATACCAGAGTTTTAATTATAATATTTAATAAATAAATAATAATACGAGAAATATAACAATATCCTTGATAGAACGACGACAGAAGAGGAAAATCCTGGACTGAAGAAGAGTTTAAGTGGCCATAAAGGATAATTAACTGTTCCGAGGAGACATCTGTGTTGCAGTAGTCCTGGAGAGCGGCATTCAGCGGTGAGATCAATAAGAAATTTGTGTGAAGGAACAGATTGCCAAACCTAATATTGCTTTTGAAAAAAGGTAAACAACAACCAGAAGTGAACCCGTGGCAGCTGGAAGAATTCAGAGTCGGTTAAGTTACATTAGTCTGGTATTTATTTTTTACATGGTTAATTATCAAAATACTACATATTAACTGACTTTGGTTTGGTTTAAAGAAAAGAAAATAATAGATACAATCGTAAATACGATCAAATAACTTAATAGTCATTAACCCTGAGAGAAAGAGTTTCTTTACATGTAGTGGTAAATAAAAAAACATAATAACAGTAGGTATATTTATTAATTGTATTATACTATTAAGTAATTACAATACCTGTGTATTCCATTGTATTCTATCAGTAAAAAACAACAGTACAATATTCATCCACGCTTATCAATAAAATGAGAAATAATTTTAATGTTACTAAATAAAAGACAAAACTGCTTTCTCTTCGCTTCCTCTATCGGCTGTCTCTAATTTCAAATAAAGGTGTTTGGTCCTAACCGCCAAAAAGACGAGGAACTTACAATATTTTGGACATCTAGTAAGGCATAACAACTGAGATATTAACTATTATTTTTTACTTAATAATAATGAACTAAAACTATTACTAAACGTCATGCAAGGGAAAACGGAGGTTAAAAGTACAGCAGAATACAGCATAATGCCTACAAAACGCACTTGCCTTTTACGTCATTCACATTCGGGGCTTGTTTGGAAGGGCTCCAAGCAGAATACAGACATTTTCTCAACGGTGGCCAACGTTCTGTACCAAGTCACAGAAGAAGAAGAAGAAGAAGAAGAAGAAGAAGAAGAAGAAGAAGAAGAAGAAGAAGAAGAAGAAGAAGAAGGGGCGGGAGATGGTGAGTAGGAGAAGAAGAAAAACAAACAGTAGTAATTTCAAGACATCAAGACATTTTCTTTTGCAACCACTATTTCAGTACGTCATTTCTGTTGAACACAGGCCCACGTCGGTAGTTACTTAATTTGTAATAAATAATAGGCTACTACAAACTGCTCATGAAGAAACGTAGTTGCAGAAGCTGAGAAGTTAATGGGTTCCACGTTTGTGGCTACTTAAGTTTCTTTTTGTGATCGTCGGTCATTCGTGTTCCACGTGACTCTCACGTGCCATCTGTCCCAGTTTAAAGCAAGAGTCAGAAATTCCCACACACAGGTTAAGATTAATCAGATATAATAAAACATTGCTGATGACATGGCATTACGACTGATAAACTACAAAAAAAAAAAAAAAAACAGCCGTTGGTTTTAGACACAAAGTATACATAGCGTAGAAATTAATTCCCCTCAAATTTATCCTTTAAAAGTATTCAGGTTTTACGAAATCGTTGATTAGTTTTTGTAACTCAATGTTTGTAAAAAATAAATTTATATTTTTTAAATTTTAATTAATTCAATCAGATACAAAATATATAGTATACTTATTCGCTTTGAAAACAGTAACGAACATTTGGTTACATACGAGTTAACGTTCGTTTTGTATTTGCAGTATAACTTCTCACAATTAACCGTATATCCATCGGTAAAATTAATTTATTAGTTTTAACTGTTCCTGAAGTATTGTTGTTTAAAAATTCTTAATGACGAATATAGAATTTTTTAAGTGCATCTATATACTTAGTCCATGTGTGAATAGGCCCTAAATAATGTTGACCCAAGGAATGTATTAATCCATGTATAATTGAATAAGCAGTTCTGTTTTATTAGCAGGAGACATATTGCAGTATTACAACGGCGATACAAGGTCCTTGCACTTCCGGTGTACCTGTTGCTGTCCCCCCCCCCCCACTTTCTTGAATTGTACGTTTCCATTCATGGCTTGGATTGATGAAGGTCAGTTTATTACAATTCGCTTGTTACGTACAAAGTCTTATTTAATTGTAGGTCGCAGAACTCTCAGTTATATAGTAGTAAGACCTCAGCTAATTTACTTGATTATAGACACCAGTCGTAAAGATTTAACACTAACAACAAAACTAACAAACGATTTGAAAGATCAAAACATATCGAAGGATATAAAAGAAATTCAGTATATCGTTTAGAGCTATTAATAATAGTGACGGTTAAGTGGCTATTCGGAACATCAATATATTATTAATGTGATGTTCTCAATTGCCACATGTGAATTTTAATATATGACGGAAAGATTTTTTCTTATTAAATTAAAAAACAAACATTTTCAATGAAATCATGAGCTTTAATTATTCTCCATCTGTTAATACTGCTTTCACTTTGTCGACAACAAGTACCCGTTGCTTAAAAAGCTTAGTTTCTTTACTTTAAGTGTTACTATGTTGTAAGCATTAAATGTTACGTTTTCCTCAACCATGAGTTTTATTTATTTCAGCAGAAAACTAAAACCATAAACCGTTGTCACCTAACCTCACAAATGAAAACAACACGTATTTTCGTTTTGCATTAAGAAATAGAACAATTTACAATTAGTACACTTCTTCTTTTCCACATCTTAATAAATAGATACAATCGCATATTAAAAACATCGAAAATGTACTGCAGGAACGGAAAAATGGTACAGTTCCGATGCCGCTAAATAGCATTTGTTTATTTAATTGTTACTGTGGTAATTAATTCTGGTCTCCATGGTGTTGTTGACATCTATATACACGTCAACAAAAGGGCCTAAATCGTGCGAACGGGGCAGAATATAAAATTCCAAATTAAACAGTGTTTTTAGCTTTGTGTCAAAGGTTACCTGTGCAAAAATTGGTCGCAATTGGTGTACCGATTTTCGGTGTATTTATTCAATATAAATAAATCCTCAGATTTTGTGTTTCAAATATATAGATTTCTTCTTTTAAGTATTATTTTTGCCTAATAACAGCGACGTGTAAGCTAACAACTTAATAACTTACTGATGGATTAATTATTACACGTTGATTAGTTTCGTCTAAGACGACATAGTAATGATATGCAATCAAAAATGTCATATTGTTTCTGGTGCTTTTTTGATATTGTTCAAAACACCGTGGTAAGCCAACGCAGCATCGACATCATTCCCAGTGATTTCTCTCAAATATATGGTATTACGCAAAATAAATGTATCTCATTAATCAGATTTAACCTAAAGAATGAGGGTAATCATTAATTAAACTGTATAGTCGATTAAATTATGAAATATGTTTATTGTAGATTAAATTATACGGTTTGTGTGTAATAAATAAATGTCTGGTGTTGGAGATTTAGTAGTGAGCGCCATATCCGTATCCTCCGTATCCTACAACAGCGGGGGCGGCGTAGCTCTTGACGACAGGTACAGCTGGGGCAGCGACGACAGCAGGGGCGGCGTAGCTCTTAACGATGGGGGCAGCGACTACGGCCGGGGCGGCGTGGACGGCTACTGGAGCTCTGTAGGTCTGAGAGACTCTGTATGTGTTGGCGTAGGATGTGGCTACTGGTGCCTTGACGACGGCTGGGGCAGCGACCACTGCGGGGGCGGCATAAGCGGGGGCAGCATAAGCGGGGGCAGCATAAGCGGGGGCAGCATAAGCGGGCGCGGCGTAATGGGGGGCGGCGTAGGAGGAGTAGACCGGAGCTCCGGGTGCGACGACGGCGGGGGCACCGAGGTAGCCGGCAGAGACAGCGGCGAAGAGAAGAGGAAGAACGACCTGAAGAAATACAAAACATTACAAAGTGGAAACAAAATGCTGTTGCTTCTTTATTAAAACTAAGGATGCAAGTATGACTGACCCAGCACACACCCGTCATACTATACACACTATGAAGGACGTAGGCGAGATATTAGTGCCCCCACGACAAGCTGAAAATATTTCAGGATTAATAATAAAATTTATACTACTATATAAATGACAATTTTACCACGTATGTGTCAAACAGGTCACTGTATAGGTGTTAACTACAAAAAAAAAGCTTTATTGTTTTGTACTCAGTAGGGCGTATCTATTACAGTAGAGTCTATAATGATAAAACAATCGAGACCACATGCACTTAAAATTATCGATTTTGGTGGAGTTCTAAAAATAAAATGATAACAGCACAGAGTAGAAACTAATAAAGTAAATTTGTACGTGTTAGTTAAAGTAATAAATAAATGATTTGTACTCAAGTATTCTCTTTGGTAGGTTGCTAGAAACGTACATCATGTGCTACAACTTCGAGCACTGTAACTTGTAGCAAATACTTGGATACATTTGAAATTAGGTACTTCGACAATAGGAAGTAGGCTACTGTGATAAACACAGCACCCACAATTCGATTAGGACACGTAGTACAAAAAGCATTAAATATTTACAATAAGTTAAACATAATTTAATTTGTGGTTTTGTCCTTAAAAGAATTGTACTTCTTCTGCTGTTCAAGTTATTGACGGATTGGTATCTAAGTTGCAGAATACCGCTTTTTTACTGTAATAACATTTTTCATTAACAGTGTACTGAAACTCACAAAATTATGATCAATATTAGCAAGAACAGTTTATATTTAAACTATCACTAGATATTTTAATTTACTTTGAGCTAGGGTGGAGATTTGCAGATTGGAGACCGGTAGAAAGAAGAATTAGAGGCAGACCAGAAAGAGATGGTTGGATGACGTGGAGGATGATTTGAGATGTATGAACGTGAGGGGATGGAGACGGATGTGTAATGAGAGGGCCGAATGGAAGAAAGTAATTGAGCAGGCTGAAACCCACGCTGGGTTGTAACGTCAGGGAAAGGATGAGCTAAGGTCCACAGCAGATTAGTGTACGGTAGTGTGTGATCCGACGTATAAAGAAGCTTTAAATTTCATCGAGACAATTAAAAAGTTATTTGTAAAAAAAAAAAAAAAAAAGTTTCATCACTATCTACTTTCCAAGATAGAGTGTGTCGGACTGTTGGGCAACAAACGACAACAATTGGATAAATAAAAAGAGGGGCAGCAGATGGTACAGACTAAAACAACTAAAACAATACTGAGAATATGTGGTTGGCCACACTGCACCTCATAGTGCAATGCTGTCATGACCCACTATTACATTATTGTCAGAGTGAAAAACACTGACTCGTTGGAAATATTGGAAAAAAATTCTAAAACTTTTGTGATTTTAGTGTTCAACAAATTTACGTATATTTTTTGATAAAGTCTTCAACTTTCTTACAATTGTAAATAAAATTGTGTAATAAACCGCATGAGAAATTTAAACTTCTAAAAAAACACAGTTTTGAATAATGTAAGAATCTGGATTTAAGATTCGGGTGATGTAGAAGAGTTGTCAAGCATTAAAAGATAGCTATATCAACATAAGCATTCACATTTTATATTTATAAATAATCTAAATTTTTTTTATATGCTCACTGCACAAAATAGTATAAGTTTAAATGCAAATTATTTAAGTTAGTCTTGTTAAAGGAAAGTTCTATGTTATATGCTTCCCACCCCCCAGAAACGTTGTAATTTCGTATTAGTGTCTACCTATGATGGAACAACTAGTCAACCCGAAGCCTTAGGGACTTTACATTTTCCTCTAGAAATAATGTCCGCTGCTTAGAAATTTGTAAGATTTTGCTGTAATGTGTTAAGACCAATTCGTTGTAAAGAAGGTATATTAATTCCTGTTATCTTGAATGTAAATATGTTATGTACAGTGTGAAATTTAATGAAAAAAAAAAATGAAAATAAAATGAAGAAAAAATGAATAAATTATTAATATTGTTACTATTATCATCGTTATCAATATTTAAGTAACTATGACGACATATTTGCTAAGATATGTAAGTATTGAGTACTCACCAGCTTGTACATGTTTGTGGAGTGAGTTGACTTCGTGTTGAGACGAAATGTGACCATATGTCGTATCGGGCATATATTTATACGGGACGGTAACGCGCGCGGTCACGGTCGCAGTAAATTGGTGCAAGGGCTGCTACTTCTTCTACACACGCCTCGCCGCCTCGCCTGCCTAATAATTTTATACCCAAGGTTAATAACAAACGAGAGAATTAAAAAAAAAAAACTCCCATACCAATGTCGTTAAACGTACACCCAATTATTGACCTACACTAATATGGAGTAACTAATTACAATCTCTGTTACCCCCGCTGGGGCTGACTCACGCGGAATCGCCGTTCGTTTATCACCTGCTGCACTTAATCGTTAAAAAACTTAAAGAAAATTGGCAGGTACGGTGGGTGTTCACGTCATTAGGTGCGTACCACTTGTCTAGTATACGTTGAATGGTTGACATTGGCACACTTAATAGAGTTCTACTTTATTTTTAAGCTCCGATATTTTAGTTCATTAGTGAACAACAATTCATAACAATAAATCACAGAGTTTGTTTACCTTGTGTCTGTCATAGATTCAGCGCGGGGGGGGGCACCAATCGCGATGTTGTGGAGAGAAGACAATAAGCCAAAAAAATCGTTTGGTGTTGTTAACCGGCACCTGAAAATCGAGACTAAGACTCGGCAAAACTAAAATTCGTATTGTTGCCCTCCCGACTCCAGCCTGTTGTTTCGTGGCTTTCAGACTTCAGAAGCCACTAAAACTATCCATTAAAAGCCAGGAATACCCATGTCTTTATAAACAGATGTCTACAAAAAATATTACTCTTCTTTTAGCCTTACCAAATTGTTATCATTGGTATCTTTCGAAATGTGGCTTTACCGTAGAATACTGAGCATTTCATGGACAGCACATATAACTAATGTTGAAGTTCTTAGAAAGATGAAGAAAGAAAGGGAAGTTATTAGCACAGTGAAGATAAGAAAGTTTCAGTATCTGGGACATCTCATGAGAAATGAACAGAGATTTTACTTATTGTAGTCCATACTACAGGGAAAAGTACTTGGAAAGAGACGAGTTGGGCGACCGAGAATATCATGGCTGAGAAATTTAAGGACCTGGTTTGGCATGAATACAACTGACTTATTCCGTGAAGCAGTACAGAAAGTTAAAATAGTCTGTATGATATCCAACATCCAAAACGGGTAGGAACTATCAGAAGAAGAAAGATCGTTAACACAGAACAGATCATCGTAGCAAACCAGAAACGGTTGAAAAAAATTGAAAGAAGAAAGTGGAGTTTGCCATAATTTTCAAAATCCGGTGGACTACATCTACTGTCAAGGAGTGATTGGAACCCCAAGAGCCTCAAAACAGAGGGTGATGGGGAAGAACGTCCTTGGGTAGGCAGAGGCGCTGAGTAAATCGTGGGTATAAATTAAACAAATCGTCGAGAACCGGGTCAGATGGAGACTTTCTTGACTTGACGTAAGTTCTTAAATTCCTAGCTGGAACATAGGGCCTCGACGAAATTTCTCCAGCGTGTTCTGTCCAATGCCAGGGCCTTCACTTCCCTCCATGTCTTGTTGACACCAGCCAGCTCTCTTTCCATAGTCCTCTTCCAGGTGTTCCTCGGTCTTCTACGTCTGCGTCTACCTTGCGGATTCCAGTTCAGTGCCTGTCTAGCGATATTTTCTGGTAGTGTACTCAGGGTGTGACCGATCCACCTCCATTTTCTTCTCTTTATCTGTAGTTGGATGGTACTCTGACTCGTGCCCTCCCATAGATCTCTCTTCGAGATGGTCTTGGGCCACCAAATTCTCATTATGTACCTCAGGGAACGGTTTTTGAAAGTCTGTAACCTTGGGTCAGATGGAGACGACTTGTGAATTCCCTGTGTTCCGCGATGTATTGATGGGCTTTGGGATCTTACGGTACAATACGTAACAATTGCACAATAGAAATCGCTTAAAACGATGTACGTTGGGATTCACATATTTGACTGTTACTTACGATGTCTTGTACATATGACTATAACTTGACAGGATCTGAAAATACTATCGCTAAAAGCGATAGATCGTTACATGCGCTATCAATATAAACGATATCTACTGTTTATATAATACATAAGAAAAGTGCAGGGGAAGATCCTTATAAGTCCACTTTTTTCGATTTTCGGTTTTTTATTCCATTTTGTGCACCTAAACTGATACCATCTGTGACAATTTAAAAGGAATTTAAATAGCACAAAATAATTTTTATTCAAAATAACATGTGAGAAAATATTTAACCCTCCCCTTTGTACTTATATGCCTGTATGAACTTGTAAAAATCTAGTACGGACATGAAAATTACTCTGTATTGAAGCGAAAATTAATAATTATTATAATTAAATAAAAAGACGTGATAATAATAATCGAAATACCTAACTCAATAAAGAAAATGTAGGATTATTAATAGTAGTTAATTAGTATGAAAATAATAATAATAATAAAGTACGAACTACTTTTCTCTCTCCGCGTGAACTGCTCCCTCTTCCCTACTAACCGCCGCAAAACCAGCCCCAGTCGAGCCAGAATCTCAGACAAGGTAACAGCTTTACCATGTGTCGTGAAGAAAAACGTGTGAATATAAAAAAAAAACAAACAAACGATGTAACTGACAGTAATCTTTCGTGGTGACAGACTCCACAAGTAATTGAAAGGTGGTGAAAAGTAAAACAAGTTATGTAATTGAAATGTAGTGAAATAATTAAAAGTAACTAACTTAGCCGACACATCTCTTTAAAAAAGAAACGAAATGTTTAAATTGTAAAGTATGTTCTATCCAAATATTAAAGAGTAACATTAGTGCAGTTAAAAGTAAAATGTAAAAAAGGTGAACACCGTACATCAGGAGTGAAGCAACAACAACCTCACGAGCTCCAGGTAACAGAATCCTTTCGTCATGATCGCAACTTAGAATCTATAAAGTAAATGGAGGCACCCGAACGACAACGTAGAACTTCCAGGAAACCCAACTGAAGAGTAACAACAAGAGAACCTGCCGCCGATACACATTATAACAAGGTGAAACCAAACCATTATCTTTCTAACAATGGCAACAAAAACAGTACATTTTTTGCAAAGACTTATTCTAATCATGTAAATGTTAACATAGTAATGTCTGTAATTACAATAATGAAATAGTAATCTGATGATAGTTAAAGGTAAAAGGTAATTCGAAATTTGAGCAAACTACTCTTCTAATAGCTTGGATAATGTTGACTTATTTTAGAATATTATTAAGTTAAAACCCGGATCCGAGGTATTTAATGTAGTTTATAAATATATATATATATATTTTTTTTGCTCACCAGAGTAACATTTTAAAAAGGCATAAGAGCATTTGATGCAGAATCTTTTTTAGAAGTTTATTTTTTTAACGTAACAACACAAAAATAACAATTATTTTTAAATCATTATTCAAGAAACTATAATAAAGAGATGTTTTCGCTAAATATCCAGAGAGTGAGTAAATTTGCGTGACCTAATCCTAATTCCTGTTCTACATATTTTCAAGTTTGTTGGTAAGTAATTTGTACTAACAACGGCAGCCGGCTTGATTGAACGTAACCAATTAAACTGGTTCCCTCTGTTATAATGTCTCAGACAGGGGAGACGTTATACATCTACCACTGTTATCTGTCAGGGGAAGAACGTGATATGTCAAGAAATATTGCTGTTTGAAACATCATGGTACAGGGGAAGAACCTTACATGTCCATGACAAACAGGGGAAAATCCTTATAGGTCCATAATTTGAGTCTTCCGCGTTGGCTAACCTGTTTGCCTGCCTATGCAAACCGCTTGTCAGCTGTTTAGTTTTGGTGAAAAGAACCTAAAAGTGCGTTACTGCGTGCAGTGGTTAAAGTTATTTGTGGTACAGTGTGTATACAGATCAGGATTTAATAGTAAAGTGTTTTGTGTGTGTGTGTGTGTGTGTGTCAGTGAAATGGAAAACTTTGACAGTAATAACATAAGCGACACAGCCATTTACAAAAAAAAAAAATCAAAGAAGAGGCCTATGCATGGGAGAATGTCTGATGCAAACAGGCGCATGAATCTTCAGTAAGTTTACTACAGTTTATTTCACTGTAAGTGTAGAAATAAATGTTTTGAAAAGGTGAGTGAAGAAACCCGTAGAAAAGTAATGTTACATGAATAGTTTTAAATCTTATGACGAGATTAACATTTGTTTGAGTGGACTAATCTCACTTCGTCCTGTGGAGAGTAGAAGGCCAAGAAAGCCAGAAGAAGAAGCGTCTTTTCACGAAGTAGTAAATCATTTTCAAGTTCATGTTAAAGAAAACGAGGTACTTGCAGAAATTTCAGTATGCAAAAATGCATTTAAATCTATTCACGGTATTGGCCAAGTAAACTACCTTTTGCAGAAACTAAAATCTAATCCAGAGGATATAAGAGACGGGAGAGGGCATCATAACAATCGTCCTCATAAAACTAACCAAGAATCTCTTGACAAAATACATGAACACATTAAGTCGTTCAAAGCTCGTACTAGTCACTACAGTCTCACAAAATCATCAAAAATCTACCTTTCAGAAGAGTTAAATGCCATAAAGATGCACAATATGTTTTTACAGTTGCATCCTGAAGGGGTTGGTAAGGTGTCCTATGAAAATTACCGAACAATCTTAAACAGGGACTTTAATATTACTTTTGGGTATCCACGGTCAGACACTTGTAGCTACTGTAATGCTCACCTGGCCAAAAAAAGTGCTTAGAGATTGAACTAGCTGAAGCTAACCAAACTGAAGTTAAAGAACGCTTGGTTAATGACTTACGAAAACTTGAAACTGAACATGAACTGCACTTACGCAAGCAGAAAGCATTTTATGATAGGAAAAGAGAAGCCAAAAAAATGGCCCAGACGATTCTCTACAAAGAAGCAATTTGCATGGACTTTGCCAAATATTCCACCATGACCTAACTTACAAACAAACGACGTTTATTACAAACGCCAGTTTTCGCTGTTCATATTTAACATCCACGTGCTGTCAGATAGTTCAAGTTACATGTACATGTATCCTGAAACAGTAGCAAAAAAAGGTAGTGATGATGTTTGCTCCTTTTTATTTGATTTTGTAACAAACAGACTAGATCTAGATTTTGTAACAAACAGACTATTACGGAACTTGAAATATTTTGTGACTCTTGTGGAGGACAAAATAAGAATGTAACAGTTATTAGAATGTGTCACCACTTGGTACACACACAAGAAGGAGAGGAAAGATTGAAGCCCGCGGATGACATACAACGTGGGACATCGTATGTAGAGATGAAGTCTCAAGTCTGGAAACAGATCCAGTGCAGAAGCGATTGTGTGTAAAATTGCCACAATGCGTAATGCCGTATGATGAATGTATCTAGAGATCATCGCCTTCCAATAACTTCACCAATCAAGTAACTGCGTCTCTAATTTCTTTACGTCTGTCTGTTTTAAGGTCCATGTTTCGCCGTCACAAACCAAGGTGGTGAATGTGTAGAAACATAACAATTATATCCTGGCTATAATGATTTCTAACTAAAACAATGCGCCATGTGTGTGAGAGAGTGACGATAACTTACGCGGACAGTTATTGCAAACGTCAAGAAAACTAATTCGTCAAGTAAAACAAATTCCTACTAATTTGTACCGTCAGCTCACACTGCCGGTGTCAATATTATTAAATTGATTTTAAACCGGGCTGTTAGGTCGCAGTCGGTTGCTGCTAGCTAGCAACATCGTCGGCGACGTTTCGAATCCAACCCTCGGGGATCTTCTTCAGGCCGCCAAAGCGACAGAGTGTTAGACAAATTAGTACTGCCGATCTTGGCCGAACGATACCCTATAACTTCTTCCGGATAAAAGCCGCCAACTAATTTGTTTAACACTCTGTCGATTTGGCGCCCTGAAGAAGATCTCCGAGGGTGGCATTCGAAACGACGCGGACGATGCCGCTAGTAAATAGCGACCGACCGCGGCCTAACAGCCTGGTTTATAATTAACTAGCGAGTACCCGGCATGCGTTGCAATGCTACTCAAAGAAAGAAAGTGTTTGTATATATATAATGTATAAAGACTTCGTTCGCGTGGTCTTCAATTTAACGCGATAATATATTTAGAACAGAATCTATTCCATTGGGTTGCCATAGTAACCAGATCTAATAAGTTAGTTTTTTTAAGACTCCAAAGGACCCCCCAGAGGATCGTATCGAAAAAAAACACCTGTCCTATGTTGGTTCTCCCGTTGCGTAAAATATTTGCGCCAAGTTTGGTTGAAATCGGTCCAGTGGTTTAGGAGGAGATGTGGAAGACCCCAAAGATCCCCCAAAAGAACCCCATCGAAAAAACACCTATCCTATGTTGGTTCTCCCTTTGCGTAAAATATTTGTGCCAAGTTTGGTTGAAATCGGTCCAGTGGTTTAGGAGGAGATGTGGAAGACCCCAAAGGACCCCCCGAAGTATCATATCGAAAAAACACATATCCTATGTTGGTTCTCCCGTTGCGTAAAATATTTGTACCAAGTTTGGTTGAAATCGGTCCAGTGGTTTAGGAGGAGATGTGGAAGACCCCAAGAACCCCCCAAAGGGCCCCATTGAAAAAAATTCATAAACCTTCGAGGGCGTGCGCACAACAACTCACCGAAGTTTCATCGCAATCGGATGAATGGTATAGGAACGCATACGTGACAAAGAAAGAAACAAACATTCATTTTTATAGATATAGATTTAATAATATTTCCTACTCATACTCACAGAACGAAAAAGATTTAATTCGGTATTCGAATATTTTCTTTTTATTTACCTCTTCTTAACAGTATGAGCTGAAAATGAAAATAATAAAGAGGTAGTTTAGTTTTCTTGCACTCGAATTTTGTTCTGTGTGTTCTTTTGCTCCCTGGGATTTGCAACAAATAGTACAAAACCATGGACAGCGGAACAAAACTGTCCGAAAGAAAAATATTTACTTCATCGTCATTCATAAGACGACAACAATGCAAGGAAATTCAGTGTAAGAGAAACAAATAATTACAGATAAATTAAAAAACTGTAGAAACCCATAAACTACTGCACCCATAAAATAGCTTTTGCAAGAATAGATTGTGAGCTACCATAGAAAACAATGTGTAAAAAAATTAGCCATTAATTTAAATTTAAGACCCACGGCGGGATCTCGTTTCACGCGACCGTGAATAGCTGTAAACTCGCTACTGTAACGAAGTTATATGACTGTTGTGGACTTACAGGTTGTATGAATTCTCTGAACTGTACGACTATTTGGAGAACTTCTGAAGAAGTAATGGAAGTACCTGTAAAACGATATAACCAAAGACATCATCATCACCACTCCAAGGATTAGGCCCTAGACCTGTTCCGGAACCCATTTCCTCCTCAGTCTACCGATATCTCTCTTCCCGGTAGGGTGATAACCCAAGACAGCCACAGGTAAACTGATATCAGGCATGCGATTCAAGTCTTAACACCATCTCGTTCTGTGGTCTTCAATCTTCTGGTGCGACGATACAACGTTTAATTCGCGTCTAATGTCCTATTTCCTTTTCCGACCCAGGAGAGAACAACATTGCGCCCCTCTTAGAAATTCCATTTCAGCTTCCTGGATCCTCTGTACGCCCCTTTTACCAAGAGTCCATGTCTCATTTGTATACAGGAAGGTGGGGACAGCCACAATTTTGTGAAATTTAATTCGGGTATCCTTCCATTTTTATTTTTCAAGTACCTATGAACCGTTCCACAGATGCGTCTAAATTATAACCAGAAACAATTTAATATTTTCATGAGGATTTAGGTTAACTGTACCATAGACATATACGTACAACCTCTTGGAAAGAACTGTGTTTTGCAGTACAACTTCACAAGCGTATTCGTTTAAAAAAGCTCCACATACCGTACAGAGCGCCATAGAAGTAAAGCAACACAATTACAGATATTCACTAACATTACATTATTTTCTGTATTTATTTTTATTTTTAAATACACTTTAGACAAGATCCCCCTAATCAATAATGTTTTTTAAATCTTCAAACCCTTAGTTCAACATAAATCAAAAATACATCTTTATCAATAGGACACCTATGCATGGAATAAATAAGTATCTTAGCACTACAATATTAAAATGACATCCTACTTCAAGGACACTTTTTGATACAACCGTATTATCTAAATCAATTTAACCAGGTTTCTCTCTCAGTAATGTCTGTCTATTAGATCACTAGAGATGTATTTTCCGTTAATGAATACGGCTGACTGCTGTGGCTGACTGCTGCTATTATTGTCTAACAACAAATGATAAACGTGTTTTCAGTGTGAGCGGTCGCTCAGTGTAAACGAGATACGCTAACCAAACGCCCAGACTATAATTATACGTTACTTAATATTTTGTAATTCAGTACACAATAGTTAGTTCGTCCCCCCCCCCCTCTGAAGTCTGCCTATATTGGCTCTCCCCTGCTACTATCCAAGGTCTCTTTCTTGGAAATTGTAAACGCTTTTATTCTAGTGGAAGCTATTATAAGTGCTGACATTGGGGACGTGATGTGCACAGCTCTTGAAGGCCTCTTAAACCGCCTGTGGATACTATTAAGCTTCAGACTTACTTTTGCATTCTGTGCCATTTAACGTTCTTTAGCATTCTCTACGCTCGTCAAATCTGCCTGACGAATCAAGCATTGACGTTAATACAAAGCAAACACGGCAGAACGATCGTCCGTGCTTAAAACACCGAGGCTGTACTTACAAAGTCCATCATAGTGATGTACGTGAATTCAAAACACGGACTGACGGCCGCATGAGATTCCAGTCCAATACGAATACACTCGTTAACAGGCTAAACAGTCGACTCGAATCGACGACTCGATAAAGAAGATGTGTACTACAATCGATGTGTGAAATATGTACACTACATAACACTACTTATAATTCTTCCGTCGTCTTATTTAGGAAATGCTTAACTATTTTAACATGGATTGCAAATAGATTATAAATTTTTAACAGGACCATCGCGAATAATGGAAATTATTTCTTCAACACTCTGATATACAGGCAAAGTGTCGTTTTGTGTTTTCAGCCAATTTTGTAAGAAAATTCGTTACGAAAATTTTGTAATGGATTTAAGAAAATACCAGATTGTTCTTTAATGCTACAAGTTAAAGAAAGCACTTTTATATCCATACTTCCTTACAATTATTAGTATTTTATTATAATTATTAATAATAAATATTAATTTATTATTAAATTTAACCTAAACAAGAATATTTTTTCATACAATTTATTTTACAATTTGTCAACGGTATTTCAACTGTCACCTTCAGACACATACAGTATCAAAATATATTGTAAACAAAATATATATTTTATACCGTATTTAAAAATGTATAAAATATAAAAATACTGTTGAATCATATATACAAAAAATATATTCTTGTGTGAAATAAATAATATTTAATTTGTGTGTGTGTCCGCGCGCGCGTGTGTGTGTGTAAAAATAATTTAATTATACATAATTTTGATTAACATATTTAGAGGTTGAATGTGTTGTAACTTCTAGTATTAATTTTAATTTGTTTGTTAATTAGGATTATTTATTTTGTATTTATGCATTTCTAAATTTACCAAATTGTTCACTTTTCGACTTTTGTATTTAATAATATGCTTTTTGTAAATTTAGAAAGAAAATATTTTTAAGGGAATGGATAGCTGTATGAAATTTGTAGGTTCATATTACTATTTTTATTACTATTTCATAAAATATCACATTCTTCTTTAATGCTACATTATTATGAAATTTATTTTAAAAAAATACAAGAAAATACTTTTTCCAGTCGTCAACCACATTTGGTGGATATTGGAATTAAAAACAGAAGTTGCTCACATTTTATCATACGACTTTCTATGTTTACTGACACCGAGTCCCAGCTTTACCACTGAGGACGTTACAACACAAAACGGGAGAAACGTTTGTTGTTAATTGTAATATCGATATAAGGTGGTTGTCAACCGAAAAAAGGTTTGTCATTAAAAATTCCGACCACGCGAGTCCACGAGCCTCTGTTTATCTGATGGAATTGAAAATTAATGATTGATTTACGTTATTTTTGGTGTCTGAATAATTTTGTCCGTGTAAATTTAGTCCACACAACCCAAACTCAGACGTACAGTATTTTAATAAATTAAACCTGTGTACTCGCAACCTTCTTCGAAATAAAAACTAATGACAGACTTTTTTTGGAATTCAGCATTATCAATTATTCAGTGGTGCATTGTCCGGCACCTCTCTACGTAATGATCTGTAACATTTTCTTCGCAGTAATTTATCTTTTCTTCTTTATCTATTAGGATTTTGAATTGTTTGCTAATAAACTGTGTAGGTCTACAAGTAATTTGGTTTTCTGATTACATTTTCTCAAACATTGAAATATTTCCTATGCTCGTTCTTTTTCCTGCAGTATAAAGTCTAACTGTAGCCAATGTTTAATGTGAGATGAGCTCATTCACAACCTAATATACCGCTCATAACATGTTAGTTCAGCACAGATAACTTACATTAGTCAATCGCACTAAGCGTCATAGTACCAATTACTAAGTTAATTATGTTTATTTCATCATCATCATCATCTTCTTCAAGGATTAAACCAAGGATGGTTTGTTCCGGTCTCAAACAGACAAAGATTATAGCTGGTCACTCCAGCGCTTCCTCGGACGTCCCACACCTCTCCGTCCCCTCGGCTTGTAGTTTCATAGTCATTTGGGGATGCGGCAGTCATCCATTCGGCAAAGATGTTCCCACCTGTTCAGCCGATACTGGGCAATTCTGTCGAGTATACTCATAATATTCAGTTCCTGCCGTATAGCTGTGATCATAGAAGTATGATTCTATGATCAATCTCATTTCAGCCGCTTGGCTGCAACTGACCTGGCCTTTCGTTAAAGTCCAATTCTCAGACCCATAAAGAAGTCTGAGAAGGGCATCAACATCACCTTGTACAATTTTAGGCCTGTTCCTTTACTTGCTGATTTAAGGGTCCGCCTATTGGTCAACGACGTAGAATGTGGGAGGCAAGGAGAAACCACCACATTAAAGATCCTTATGGATATCTTAACAGGAAAAACTGGTCTCTTGAGTCTGGTAAGACAGCCAGTTTATGGGAGAACACCAAGACAGAAAATCGGGCTGAACGTTAAGCCTGAAGGTGGCAGCCCTACCATACGTCTTACCCTGCGATATGCTAGTAACACTTCCAGGAGATATATCCACTACTAAATTGCCTCAAATAAGGAAATGGCAAGGAAAGGGATCCCACAACATCTAATTAGAGCTACACAGAATCTTTATGTGGAGAATAAAATCTTAATTATTTTTATCTGTTTATTTTTTACTTGTAAAAACAGATTATATTTTGTCAATCTTTTTTCACTCAATTATTTTCCTAGTGAAAGGTTTTTTACAGAAACGCTGGAAGATTCCACGTGCAACGTGTCGTGCCTTACGAATCGTTCCAATTTAGTGTAATAAATGTTTTACAGTTCTATAACAACGCTGTTTATCTTTAACGTACCGAGTCTGTCACGCAATGTCTTTGAACCATCAATAAATAGAATGCAAATATGGCATTGTCATTAATCAGTCATTCTATCTGTTGGGTGTTGAATCTATAAGATAAAAGAAAATCATTTCGAGTTGTTTTCGATGTCATTAACAACAGCTTAAGTTTCACTGAAGTATTACAAAAGGTATTTGAGTATAACAACGAAAAGTGTGAACACAGTGGGATATAACACATGCGCAAGGTGGATCTACTTCAGACTTTATCCGTATTTTAGCTTACTCGTTCAAGAATAATATATTTTACTGTAAGTTTCTTGTAACTATATATATATATAGTACAACGACACAATGTATTAATTAAATGTAATCTAAATTGTGTAGTGGTATAACTCATACAACATTACTGATAACGTGTATGTAAAATTGGAGTTTGGGTGTAATCATAATAAGAGTAGTCATTTTTAAATTGTAACATGTTTTCACTAATTTATTCAAAAGAAATTATAAATGTTTTTAAAATAGCATTTACTTCGCCATAAAATATTCATTATCATTTGTTTAAACGTTTCTTTGTTGCAGTACATTCATCATAAAATAAATCTTATATACTATATTCACAAAAATCTATGTTAAACATTTATTTGCTACTCTAAAATTTCTCGACCGCTCAGTCTGACTGTGTGCTTTATTTGCAGTCTTGTTTTCTTTGCTTTATATATTTTTTCTTTATTACATTACTCTATGCATTGCATACATCTTAATGCTTTATAAAATTTTAAATTTACTAATAGAATTGTTAGTCTTCTTCTATACTTCCAACTACGTTACTTTGTACATTGGGTGTAATATTACTCACTAATTACTTTACACGCTTTAAATGAAAATTTAAATTTATTACATTAATCGTCAATCATCCAAGCAATGATTTAAATTAACTTTAAATTAATTGTTCATCATCAAAGAAAATTCTTACTAAATTTAAATTATATTCTATTATCTCTATCTAGATTTGACACAAATTTTCTTTATTTTTAAATTTTAAAATGTCTTTTCAATGTCTTTATTCTTTCATTTATTAATTATAAATTGGTTATTTGTCACCTCAATTCTGTAGATGGTACCCCTGTCCTCCGGTGATCGGTAGGTTCTCTAATGGATTTCCCTGCCCGTTCTCCGGTTCCACTTGTCGTCCTTTAGTTACTCGTTCCTTCTGGTCCTCTCTGGTTGCTGTAGAATGATATGTCGCTCTGCATCCGCTTCTGTTGTCTTAGCAGACGCCTTGATTGCTCTGCATATCGTTCCTCTGCTTGATGTGACCTCGCCAGTTGTCTAGATGTCTAATAAAGTTCGCGACTGATTAATCTCGAGTGCTAGTACGGTAAAGTTCAAGATTGTCCGCTTAGGCATTTATAAACACGTCAAGTTAGCCGAAGCCATATAAATAATTAATAATTAGTAATCCAACACTGTTTGTAGAAGTACCCAACCCAGAAACGATCCTGAGAGCTGGAAAGCAGGAGATCCCGAAGGAGCAACAGGAGGAACAGCAGTAATCCTGAATGTCTACCTGAAAGAAACATCTATCGACGATTATCAGGAACAAGAGGAGTAACACCGCATCCTTGTAGGAATTGAGATTTATGTAATTAGAGTGTAGGAAAGAATTATTTTAAGGATAAAGAATAAGTCATCACAAACTGTCAATACATTTTATTTTGCAGAAGAAACTGTTAATTTTATTTTGCAACAGAAGTAGTAATTAATTTTATTTTGTACAGAACGATTGATTAATTTATTTGTATCAGAAACAGTCAGTTAAATTTTTTGTGTTGTCATAGACTAGTAAAATATTTGTGCAAGTTAAGAAATTAAGGAAAATCTTCAGTAAACAGAAACATTTAATTATCTAATTATCGACTACTTATTCTATGCGACCTTTTACATCCCAATCTATATATACATATTTGAATTTATATTATTTTGTTTGACATATTTAGACGTTGGATATGTTGTAACTTTTAGTATTAAATATAATTTGCTTGTTAATTAGGATTACTTGTTTTGTGTTTACGCATTTATAAATTTTTCAAATTGTATACTTTTTGGTCTTTGAAGATATTTTACTTAAAAATATATTTTGCTAAATTTTGAAAGAAAATATTATTAAGAGAATGGGCAGCTATATTAAACTTGTAGATTTATATTACTATTTTTATTACTATTTATATAAAAAAATGTTATTTAAATTTAAAAATAAATGTATTTAAATAACATTTAAAATTAATACATTAAATTAAATAGTTTTTAGTTTTTTGTTAAAAAGTGCTAATTTATTTATTCAAGCAGTTGGTGAATAACATAATTATTTCACTTGAAACAAATGAATTTTTAAGCACCTTTGTGGAAGACGGAGTTTACAATCGATTTCACAAGTAAAAACAATGTTTAAGACGCGCAGATCTATAGTGGCGTCTGTTTTTTTTTTTTTTACTAAAAATAATATTGAAGAGACAGTATCGCGAAGCAAACAAGCAAGTGGATACATTGATTTCTATTCACGTGCTCTTCCCTCGTGCTGTCAATCTCCCGCTTTATAAATAAATACTCACCCCCTCCCTCAGATTCGAAGCCAACGAGTTAAGGCGGCAACTGTTTTGGAAGTCCGATACTCTTTTAACAGTGGGGGAAAATTGTCTTAAGTGAGTTTACCCATCCTTTTCTTCTACTTGTTCGTACAGTTTCATTATTAACAGTTTAACAGCGTTTACCGCGTTACGATTAGACGGATTAATTCCCTGCTCTCCGTTTAATCTTGAGACCATCATTTAATTGCATTTCAGGTGTCACAGTTTATAGATTTTTAACTTCAATTACGACGCCTGTAGTCGATTGTCACTCACTTAACAGCTTAACGATTGTGTCATTCGCCTTCAAGTGAATTGTAATTTCCATTTGCACAAATGTATTTCAAAATTTAATATTTGTTTTTCACTAATTTTTCACTAATGGAATAATCTACTTATCACATGAAAGAGCTCTATTCCTTATTTTTATAAAGTAGTACAGATTTATGTATTATTATTATAATCTATTATGTTAAACCTTCATACAGTTTAAAAACAAACAAAATCTTTAAAAACAAAACAGACAATTGATAAACTAATTGATAATTTTAGTTGTCGAGCTGAATCAAATGATTCAAGTAGAACTGGATCTAAAAAATGTAATTTTTCATACGACACTTTTTTCTTTATTATAATATGCTCAAAACCTTCCACTCAAAATTTTTAAACAATTTGTTTTTATTTTTACCTTTAATTAATTATATTTTCAGACGGGAGGATTCTGCTGTCCGAATCGCCACCAGAGGCAGTGCAAAAAAACATAAAAACATAGCGAATACTCGTGTTGGCGTGTCCCTTCCCATTTTAGGTACCTTTCTGAAAGACCACCACTGTTTCCACTGGCAGTCATCGGACAAGTCCCGGACGTTGCTGCAATCATGCCACGTGCATAAAGACTAACTGAAGCAAAGCAAATTATATTTTCAGATGTTTCGGGAGAAAGGTAGTAAACTAACTAGAATTTCGTATTAAAGAGATTTGTTGCAGTCTTCATATGTATTACAATTTTTATATCTATTAAGTTACATGTAAGACTAAATTTCGTGTTTTTGCTAAATATCTTTAGAGTAGCTGAACAAACAGTAAGAATTATTCAGTGCAAAAGGAAAATTTTGTTACACTGATAACATTAAGACTCTTTTCTCTCCTTTCTCTTAGACGAAAAAAATTTCACAGATATTTATATTTCATAATCGTGAGCCACCAAATCATTTAACAAAGAGAATGTGCCGTAAATGATTTTTAAAACGTGCAGTGAATATTAGTTTGGCAGTATATTATACTTTTTAGTTCAAGAAATAAATATTTATCACAATGCTCATTCTGTACTTTGAAACTAAAATAGCATATTCGAATTTAAGACTATAAAACTTGAAACTTGAAAGCCTGGAAAACGTTTAAACAACATTTTGACGTTCTAATCCTGAGCAAGTGGTTTGCGACAGAAAGTTTTAGGTAATAAAAACGTCAGTACGTAGTTTAATTTTTTTGCCTATAACTTTATATTTAGAAGACAAGATTTTAAAGAAAAATTGATGGAAAGGCAAAAAGTGATGTAATGAATTAAATAATCAGAAGCCAACTTAAGATAGAACCGAATACGCCACAAAATGTTTGAATCACAATGAAGAGACGAATAGAATGAAGATACAATGAAGGCCGTGTTTCCAAAAAAAAATGAAATGGGAATGAAACTTGGATTCTTCCCAAGAAGGCCAATGAATGGCCAAGAAGACCTTGGATCCAGAGGATGTAGTAAAGAGAGTTATGAGGGAAGAGAAGAGAGTTATAAAGTGAGAAGTGTGATCCGAGATAGGAGAAAGGTTTGGAGGGAGGTGGGTAAAAAAAAGATAATTGCTGAATGGACGCTTTCTCCTGTATTGATTTTCATAGGTTATATGGGCAAGAAATGGGAGTACCAGAAGTGTAATTTGTTTTATACTTTTCTAATTCTACGTATGTATTATTGGAATTTAATATTCATGAGTTTGATTCATTATTGTGTTGTGAATTATATTTTTTTATGTGATAAGTATTTATGAGAGTGAAATCGTATTTTGGTATTGTAACTGCTATACACTTCACGGCAGAATGGCATAAGATTAGACAAAATAAATAATTTTTCACTCCAGTATATCCTTGCTGAAGTCTGTATACTTCGTAGGTCGCGGAACGAAACGTGTGTTGACGTAGAAGTTTCGTGTGTAAAAGTTATAAAACGTCTGTAATATTTAACCATACGTGAAAATCATCTGTTAGCAAGCGGTCGGTTCGAATACTTGTTTTGCCAAAGGAATCAAATAAAATCTGTTTTGAAAGTAAAACATTCAATGCTGTCAACTGAAGTACGTAGATTGTGAAAGTTGCTTATAGCATATACTATTCATTACTTTCAAAAAGTGCAGGTCAAAAGGCATACTGACAATTAAGTATACATTTTTAGTCTACGCAACGCAATAGTTGTAACCATAAACAGCTTAATAACTTGTAATTAAAATAGTTTATTTAAGTAATATTTTTTTATACAAGAAATCAGTTGACTTTCAGCGGCTTAGTTTTTTACTTAGTAGACTCAACCGAAATAATTTAAAGCAAGAATATTTTTAAAACAAAAAAATGCCATGGTACATTCGATTCTTTGTACGTAAAGAATATTGTACCAATGGAAGTGAGATGCGGTAGATAAAAACAAAAGTGGAAAACATGTTGAATACCAACCAAATGGATTACTGAACGAATAATTACTGAGCGGAACAAGGAAATTAAAAAAAGAAAAGGCTTCAGATTTAGAGAGGTGATTGAAATATCTTACACGATAGTTGAGATTAAAAATAAATAAAACAAGAATTAAAATTATAGGGTCATGTGCACAGAAAAAGCCACGCGAGCCACTGCGTAAACGAATATTAATGGACACCAAAGGAACAAAGCTAAAGGGAAAGATAAAAGAAAAGTTGGAGAGAAGGTGTCGACGAAGAAATCGGAGATATTGTAGGGAGGCCCGCGGATGGACAAGGGACACGAAGGTTGGAAATTTGAATAATATCGTAGAACGTTGTAAACTGATTCATAGATAAATAGTTTATGATTCATGTAGACGTTGTATCAAAATATAGAGCTTCTGAGGCTTTCTCGGTCGGCGTCAAGAAAGTTGGAAACATTATTTGCCGTGGTCTATCGTTTGCGTTTACAGACGTTTCGGCCCCACCATCGGAGAACATCTTCGGTGTTAGAAGCAATTGGCACGGTGGCCGCCGATTCACTCCAGCGATGAGGTAGAGAGCGAGCCAATTGCTTCTAACACTGAAGATGGCTCCGATGGAGAGGCCGAAATGTCTGTAAACACAAACGATAGGCCACGGAAAATAATGTTTCTAACTTTGATGTATCAAAGTGCTTAAACTAAACTGCCTTACATAGCTTTAACGACAAGTAAACAGACACAACTATAGGGATTATTTGTGGTGCGCCCTCAGTTACCTTAAGTGTCCGAAAGTATACTTCGGGCACAGAGGGCACAGTTGCTAATTAATTTGTCCAAAACTGTAATATCAGGTCAGTTATAGGTCTACATCATATCGTATACTTTTGTCTAGTCTATTTACATTGTTTGGCATTCTTCTTCTTCTTCTTCTTCTTCTTCTTCTTCTTCTTCTTCTTCTTCTTCTTCTTCTTCTTCTTCTTCTTCTTCTTCTTCTTCTTCTTATTATTATTATTATTATTATTATTATTATTATCTTTTGATAATTTTTAACAAACTTGTATTGCAACCACTAACACGCAATTATACCTTCTATAACCGTTTTGAAGCCTCTCGGCTCATCTTCAGATGGAACACAATAACCTACCTAGAAACCTTCACCCCTTTACATATCTTATCTACAACACGTAAGCGTCAACTTGACATAAACAAACATAGCAGGTGAACACCCTTGTTACGCCTTAGCCAGCAAACAATAAGCCGAATCACCACCCCTTGTCCCATTGCTGCCTAGTAACTAAGTATCAGACAGCTACCAACCTTTATGTTCTACATTTCTCTCTTCCTTAGTATGTGGTAAAATATATCTTCATTATCGAATTTTATAATCTTTGATACTGATATATATATTTTTTGATAATAAGGATTTTTTTTAGTTTGTGAATGATACCGATATAATTATTTCCTGAAAGGGTGTGGACACACCCTGGCTGTGGCAGGGCTGCTTCGTTCTGTGTACATGTTCACTATGGAAACAGTGAAAAGTACATACAAAGCAAACCAAGCTAACCAACTAAACCTACAGCTTTCCAAAAAATGAATTTCGTTTTATTCTCATAAACGTTAGGACAAATACAAAAACTAAATACTGTCAACTCATAGTAGAATCTATTATCACATATCTCGAAATACATACAAACGGGAATACTGAAATGTGTAAAATTAAAAGTGAAAAGTGATGAAATGGATTGTTTACGACTGTCGAATTTCAAAGAGATCACATAGAAACCTTTAGTCAAATAATCGTAATTAATGGTATCCGTAACCGTTTAAATGACATTCTCCACGAATGAATGAAAAAGATGTAGGCAAATAAAATCTTGGAGACAAAGTATCGAAGAGGCCGTGAGGAGACAAGAAATAGAAGATCGTCGAAAAACGGAGAAGTCTGGAGTCAAAAGTGCGGAGCCAGTTGTTTTTTATTTTGTCCCTGTTATGTTCTTGCTTATTTCTATGTACACTGTATTTAATACTTTTATGCTAAGTCACATTTTAATGCGTGGAACGGTCACACAGTCGTGCAACCTCGAAATTCATAATATAAATGAATTCAAATTTAATAAATTAAATTTTTAAATAAAAACGTTTTTATTTCAATTTATTCGGCACGTGGATCTTTGAAAATTTCATCCGAAACAATTTTTGCTTTTGCGTATATGAATTTGTGAACAGATAACGTTTTCTTTAGACACGCCTTTCTGCTGAACATGTACCCGCATATCTCAAAACAAAACACACTCAACAAAACACATTGTTGAAAACTCGTGCCAAGTTAAAACATTTCAAAACTCCCTCTAATTTCTCTACATACCCAGGGTGTCGAGAACATTTGTAAATTCTGGGTTGCGTGGCTTCTCGATCACTCTATACGATCTAATTTATAATTGAATGCAGTGAATGCTTTATGCAATAAATAATTTTATGCTATTACTACTACCAATACCACTACTACCACTGAACAGGTAAAAAGAAAGTTAGAAGCTACAGAAATGGATGCTTTGAGACGAGGTGCTAGTACGTCAAGGCTAGAGCGAATACGAAATGAAACGATCAAAGAAGAAATGGGCGTACAGAAGACAGTCATCGACTGCATTGAAGAAAAAAAACTAATCTGGTACGGACACGTACAAAGAATGGGACAAAACCGACTAGCAAAGAAAACAATGAGATGGACAGAAACCTAGAGAGCACAGAAAGAAAGGAAAACCTACATGGATACAGGGCATAAGAAGATCAATAAGCGATAGAGGACTAAACGACGAAAACTGCAACTACAGAAAACAATGGAGATTAGGCATAGGACAATGTCGTAGGACGTTTTGACCCCGAATTAATAATAATAACTACTACCACTAATAATTCTTTTACGAGGAAGGGAGAAATGCCTATACACCATCCGGAACCCTATCTCCTTTGCCCTAGCAAGAATCAACGTGGTATTAAGTTTACACAGTACTTCATGGTGTTGCTGTTTCCTTGCATATTTAGGCCTTACGTTCCTTAAACAGTGTGAATAATGAAGCGCTGCTGCTGGGTCAATTTGTTGTTTCTTCTTTCGTAGGACCTTCAAGATGCCACTGCAGTCCAGTTTTCCTGCTTACTTAATATCTTTTCGACGACGTTGTCCTGCGTTATGCCTTCTAAGTGATGTCTCTCATCTGTCCATTTGTTGCATACTAAACGTGTATGGCATGCATCAACTTTTTCTTGTCCACAGTGTGGACAGTTTGATCTAGCAGTACTACCGACATTGTGAAGATAAGACCTAGATTTCCCGTGTTTCTGTAAGGTTTGTTTACAGTCTGTAAAGTTTACAATTCAGTCTTCTTTTGTTTTTCATTTATCCAAAAGATCGTATTCATAATGTTTCCAGTTCCCTGTGACCACCATTCTTGCCATTTCTGCATTTTTATCATTCTCGCCGTTCGTCTTATTCTGGCCTTGTCTGTGCTACTCTTTCTGTCTTCTATATATTTCTTCTACCAGCAGGTGAATAAGGTAGCGTGTCTGCAGTTACCAATATCGCAGCCTGTACAACATGCAATGCACCTCTTCTATGCACTGATATCATACGGTTCTTGTATTACTGTTTTTTTAAAGAATCATCCCAGATCTCTTCTCTATACAGCATGATTGATTGTGTGACAGCCATCAGCACACGTCGTTTACTAGACTTTGATTCTTCAATATTGGCCGTCGCTCTCCTTAATGTGGTGGTGACTTTTGTTGCTTTGTCTGCTGTTTTTTTGAGATGTTCCCAGTAAGTGAGTTTCCTGTTAACCATCACTCCTGGGTATGTAACAGCCTGCTTCACCTGGATTTGATTATTTAACACAACTATCTGTGGATTAATGGAGATCTGTCCTCTTGTGACGATAAAAATGTCAGTCTTCTCTCCTGCTAACTGTAACCGGTGGTCGTCCATCCACAGAGATAAGGTTCTAATTACTCTGGTCTGCAAAATTTGGGTCACTTCTTGGTCACGTGCTACTAAAACTGGAGCGACGTCATCCGCGAAGGGGTCAAGAAAGCAATCCTCTGGCATGTCCAGTTTTAGCATACCAGCATATACCACACTCCACAAGCACATTCCTACTTCGAACCCTGTTGTACCACAGCCGTGATATTTTCTTTCTGAGACAGTTTTAACAATACTACTACTACTAGTAGTAGTAGTAGTAGTAGGAGGAGGAGGAGGAGGAGGAGTAGTAGGAGTAGTAGTTTTTTAAGAGGGGGAAAAATGCTTTATGCGTCAGAGGAATCCGTGTGCCTCTTGGTGTGTGGTACTCTCACCCACTAAAAACCCATCTCTAATTCAGGGATTCATATCCATCCTGCATCCACTTAGCGTATTACCTCAAGATGGAGCCTATGCGCCCTTATCGGGCTCCTTCTAGTTGTCCCTTAATGCCCGTTGCGTGGAAGTTGGGCCTGTCTTTTCTTTTCTAGTAGGACCCACGGAATAAATGCAGAATAGCGGTCCCATCCCTCCTTCCCTCCAAGAATAATCTTAACTACACTCTCGGGCGTGAACCATGAACTCCCCGAGCTCTATCTCCAGTGCTATCCGCTCTGTCTGTGAATCTGCAGCACTTGAAAAAGTTGAGCAAGGCATCTTCATGGGGAGAGTCACCGTACTGGCATGCTGGATTCTGCACCTTTCCCATTCTGCGGGGGTAGGCATTAAAATTGCCATGACCACTGAGGAACTGTGTCAGGTAGTTCCTCGCCGTGTTGGCGGTAAAACCATTTCTTCAAGTTCGATATATCTTCCTCTATCCTCCCTATACCATCGATCTTGCCAGTGCGGGAAGTATTATTATTATTATTATTATTTTTTTATTATTATAGGTTTAATAATAATAATAATATAGGTAGTAAGTAGTAGTAGTAAGACTTCTGTGTACAAAAAGAGTTTGTGTAGGCCAAGTGGCTTGTCAGTTAAGTCATGAGACTTTCTTATTAGAGATTGTTCAGCCATTATTATTTGTTTGACTCTCGAGTGTCAAAACGTCATTCTTGTTTGGGTTACAACCTGAATTTATCACGACGTTTTCCCATGCTATGTTTTCAATTTACAGTTACAAAAATTAAATAAATCAGTGTGTTAAAATTTTTGTCATCATATATTAAAACCGATAAGTTTCTGTCACTCGAAACTATTGCGTCTATGAATAAAGAAACTCCTTTCACGATTACAGAATTTGATGAATTGTAGTATTATACGCTACGTTTTCAGTTCAACCAATTTCTTGGGTTGGGCCAACCGCCGTCCTCCTATACTGTAAGCAGTGTAATTCGTTCAGTGCCATAAAGAAAGTTTACAATCTAATAGGTTTTGGTGTTATTATCGAGTCGGATATCGTGCCTCTTCGGGACGCGCGTAGAGTGTACATTTTCCTCATATGATAGCGTGGTAGTAGAAGTTGATTTTTCATGTCACAGACTAGACATGTGTCTCACCGACATTCTTAAGAGAACTGAAGTAAGCATTTAATGTTTTTCAATATAAATCGTTTCAAAACAAATAATTATATCATTGAATGGGATTCTATGGAGCACAGAAATTGGAAAAGAAAGGAAGGAATATACGATATAATGATTAAAATCACGTCGATGTACGGATCCGAAAAATGGAGAATAAAGGAACAGATAAAAAGAAAGTTAGAAGCTACAGAAATGGATGCTTTGAGACGAGCTGCTAGAACTACAAGGCTAGAGCGAATACAAAATGAAACGATCAAAGAAGAAATGGGCGTAAAAAAAGACAATCATCGACTGCATTGAAGAAAAACAACTAATCTTGTACGGACACGTACCAGAATAGGACAAGACTGAATACCAAAGAAAACAATGAGATGAATAACTAGAGAGCACAGAAAGAAAGGAAGACCCAAGAAAACATGGATAGAGGGCATAAGAAGATCAATGAGCGATAGACGACTAAACGATGGAAACTGCAACGACAGACAACAGTGGAGGTTGGGCATCGGACAACGTCTAGGACGTTTTGACCCCGAATTAAAAAAAATGCGTATATAGCTTAAATATACTTTTAGTATATTTTGTGGGTTCACCAAAGGATATTACTTCAATAAATTTAACTGCATTATTCCGCGGTATTATAAAGTAATGGGGCACACAAACTTATGACATCAATTACCCATTCATTTAGACTTTAAATACCATTATTGAACAAAACGTTCCTGCTTAGCACATACATTCGACGTAACACAAACTTAAAGGTTGCTTCTTTATAGCACTACTGATGTCAATGAGGATGGACGGGTTGGTTTACTCGTTCATTCTAAGAAATTATGCAAGAAACTAATGGAAAACGAACACAAGAAAATTCTTAAGTACACACAATAAATTAAAAGCCTTTTGTTCTCAATTACCGTACTGCCTCAATGTTAAACCAGTGCATTTAAGTGTTTAGTGTCAGTGTAAATAATTTGCTGGTCACATTTAGTCTGGTTAACTCCACGCCCACGACATTTGTCCTTTCCATAGGTTATGGTGTTACGAGTAATTAGATTTGTACACGATTTAGCGTCTCTGGTCGTAATACGCGGGTAACGGCTTTCACGAGCGCCTAAACCATTTGTACTCGACACAGACAAATCAAAGTGTACTCTCAATTAGTTCAAACCCGTTAATCTCCTTTGTAGTAGTAGTGTGTTTCAACGTAAGGAGGTAGCTCACGAACTTTAGTAAAACTAGATTTCTCGGTCTGACAAACTACACAGCGTACAAAATATTTCTGCTACAAATGAAAACCAAACATACAACTTGTACTCTCTTACAGTCGTTCTTTATTGCACACACTCTTTTACTCCGACATTCGTTACATTTAGCGTAACGTATTTGAACGAACATGGGTTTCACATAACTTCTTCATTTACTCTTCACCTCAAAATGACTCTCTCCTTTGTTGGTTTTATTCTTCATCACGCTTTTCTTCACCCACCTGTGCCAGGTGAATCTTGACCCGGCCGCGACGAACCGCCACGGTCAATTAGACCTGTCTAACTGAAAGTCCACGGCTGGTAGCAGAGTATCGTGGTGCCGCGGCGGGAACTCTATAGGAAGCTCGGGACGCGGCTCAACAGCGGGCGACGGGCATGTCCTTCGTCCTGCACTCTGGTCCAGCAGCTCTTTTTGCTCTTTACTCGCATCTCTCTGGCACACAGCAGCACTGGAAGTTTTTATGTTTCATAAAGAAGAGGTTTAGTTGCTGTTGGTAGCTGTTACTTTTCCTAAATTAGGGCAATTTACCAAGTCTTATTTTATAATATTTTAATTGATTACAATTGAAAACAGATAACTGAATGTTTCCTTACTACAAAATTGATGATCTGGCCGTACCTATTCTCCACGCCAATCTATCTACAGGTCTGTCGAATCATGTCTACCATTCATCCGTGTGTGTCTTTCCGAAAGAATACATCTCGTTTATCCTAAAGCATACATAACTATAGCATATTAAATGAAAATCGTATAAACTTTCATAGATTGCCTGACGTTAAGGCGTCTCATTTATACGCCGAATGTAGACATTAGATGCAAAAAGCTCTCAAAAAATGAACAATAACTTTCTGTAAAACGGCTTAATTATCCTTACACTTTATGCCGTTCTTCATGTAGAATTGTATGTGTATGAGTCTTGTTTGCAGCACTTTGAAGTTATATGTGTTCTTGGCAGCGGTAACCCCGTGTTCACGGAGATTCTTGTGAAAACTGAAGTAAGTATTTAATTGTTTTCAATATAAATCGTTTCAGTAATGCCTACATAGGTTATATATGCTTTTAGTATATTTTGTTGATGTGTACATTTCGATTTTAACACAGATATGTAGCCGAAATTAAACGATTCTTACACAGACGGATGTGAAGCAGGCTAAAATGGATTTCATGAAGCTAAAATGCGACGTTTTGCGTAAACAGAGTGTTTCCAAAAGATGGCGCCAAACTTCGGAAAATAAGTCTACTCATTAAACTGAAGTAAAAATGTTTCATAAGCATAAGGCGAAAGTGGAATTTTTTCGTCTGTACGTTTCTACAGGTTAAAAAAATAATAATTAATTACTGCTGAACGAGATAAAATGTGAAATTGAAATTTAATATATACAGCACGTTTATCATTTGTCGTTTGTTATAAGTAAAAAACAAACCAAAATGTTATTTTGAAAATTTTCAAAGTTGCAGCTGATTGAACATTTTAATTCATTCTTTTTTTTAAATCTGTACGTATAACAAGGGTACTGACTACATATGTAATATCTATACCTGTATCTGTCATATTGCATACAAATTACTTGTTTTATTATTATTCCAACGATACTTTGTTTATGGAATTCGGATAAAAAATTACCGTGTTATTATATTTCATTCTTAACAAAACACTGACCTAGATTCTTATAAGAACCGTGTATTTTTTTCTACGTTCATAAAATTTTAAAGAAATTGTGTTATTTTCTCCAATTCCCAAATACTGAATGAAATAAATTTAAATAAATAATTAATTACTTAATTACTTCTCTTTTCTAAAATATTTACCATGGTATGCCTATTTATGCACTACTACTAAATATGATTAGCTCATTCGTTTGAGACATGAGTTACCGTGTGGGCTAAACACAGAGTTATTCACAGAAATTAAAAATTGTTGAATCATGGTGAACAAACTGAAGCAATTGTAGACAACTACTCGTGCAACTAACTAATGGCGAAATAACGTAAATACACTTACGCTGTTCGTATGTGGAAAAAAGGTCAACGTTTTATTAGGAAAGAAATATAATAATTCTGTTAATTTTTATCCGTATTCAAAAACAAGGTATACAGTGGAAAACTTTTAACACGAAAACAACACGAAATATCGGTTAACACGAAGTATGACTCAGATCCCGACATCCCGAGCGCTGCTTCTACTTTACAATTACAGTTTGCACGGTTAACACGAAAGTTTGACCTGGAAAATATCGGTAAAACACGAAAACGTTTTGTTGAAAATAATTTTTTGCTAGCTTTTCAATAGCTGCATAACAAATAAATCCATACCAGCTCGCCTCAAAACAGCGCAAGTTTAAAACTGTTAAAGTGATGACAGTGAAGATGAGCTTGACACGGAAAATGTCAGTGAAAGTTTACGAGTCTTACCACTACCGTTATGCTTTAGTTGCTGAGCCGTGTTCGTCAATATTTAGAAGCCAACTCGGAAGGTGAAATGTTTTATCACATTGGTAAACTGGAACAATTTGTTGAAAATAAAGTACTGCAAGAATGTGTACAAAAGACAATAACAGACTATTTTGAAAAGAATTGAACATTGTCACTATAGGAAGTTTAAAAAAACATACTGCATTACTGTACCAGAGAACATAAATCGTAAGACAAGTTTAAGGACGTGTATACGGAGATTTAAGAATAATTTACCAATTATTTTCAAAAATTAAATATAAATTATCCACGAGGATAATTAAAATTTTTATACATAGGCCTAAGTACCATTTGTATATTCTGTATTGCCTTATTTTACTACGTCTTACAGTATGTAATGTGTGTACAGTATTTGTTCATTTATCTCATTTGTTTCACTTTCTGTATGTTTAACACGAAATTAGGTTAAGAAGAAGAAAACAGCTGGTCACCCGTCATTTTGCGTTAAACGTTTTCTACTGTAGTTGGATTAAGAATAAAAAGAGTCATGCTTTGTGTGGTAAGAGTTTTTTGTTATAAGTACCGATTTGTTTTATTCTAGAATTAAAATTTTCAATCAGCCGCCATTTTGAAAATATTTAAGATATTTTTTGGTTACCTTTTTTACAAATAAGAAACTATAAACACACTGTGTACACTAAATTTCAACTCCACGTCTTATCTCATTTGGCAGTAATTTAAAAAAAAAACCGGCAGTAAATTTAAAAACTGATAGTATTTCTGTCAGTAAATAATAGACAGAAAAAGCAACATTTTCAGCATATGTTTATTAGACACTTTTCCATCAACATAATGCGTATAATCGTTTCTTGAAGTTTGGACCATCTATTTGGAACACCTTGTAGTAAATATATAGTAATGAAGAGTTTTAAATAGACTTCGTCCGTTAGATTATTATTACTTCTATTATATTTTCGTAAAAGGTGAGCGAAAAATTGATTACTAACGTAACAGTTATTTAAACAAATTTCTGAAACGTATTTTTTATTATTTATTTATCATGTCACTGAAACAGCATCAGTCATTAGCGACCACAAAAATTATAATAATGAATTAATATACAAAAACGCATATACGGATGCAATAAAATTACGTATTAAACTACAGGTTGTTAAGCAAAGATAAACATTGAAACAATATGCTCAGGAACTAGTAGGACTTAAAAACTACATCAGGTGTTAGATTAAACGTTAGCAATTAAATAATATTAGAATGAAAAGTAAAATGGTAAATATTGCTCTATGCAACACAAATAGTATAAATACATAACATAGAAATATATAATTATTAATTAATGATCTATATAAGTGTGTATATTATATATTTTAAAAGTATAATTATTTCAGCAAGTCGTTCATTTTTTTTTTTTTTTAATTGATCTGATGTACGTTTCACTGATAGAATCAGTATCTTCAGAGATGTATAAATGAATTATAAATACATTATAAATATACGTCGTTATGAAAAAATGATTTCAACGACTTGCAGAAGTAATTATAATTTGATAATATATAATATTATTCAAGAATACTGCAAGAAACTAGGTGTATATGTAAGAATATAATATACGTAATAATAATAATTGGCCTATAATCTAAAAAGTATTTAAAGGAATCAGAGTTTTACTTATTCCTTATCTTATTCCTATAACAGGTGTATCAGCTGTAAAAATTTAAGTAGTAAGCAAGTAAGTACTAAGTAATTAGTAGTAATAAGTTTCTGCTGTAATACATTCTTGCTGACAGTGTGCCCAGGGCGTTGTTGATGTCAAATGCGGGTCTATATGAAGATGATAGACACTTCTGTAAATTTCTACTTCATTTGCAGATACTAAAGCTTCATCATGTGCATGATACATTAACATGTACTTTTTATATATTCCTGGTTTTTATTTTCCTTGCCATTCACGTGTACTTTCGTCAAAACAATTAATAAAAAACATAGGAAAAACGCGGTACCATCGCATGGTTCCCATATTAATCGGTATATTTTATTTGACTCCTTTTTCAGATACTTTCTTTCTCAGATTCAGAAACTTGCAAGTGCTTTCGCATTTTTGGGTATTCGTCCTAAACTGACCGATTGGAATTTCCCCTTTTTTTACATAATATTCCACAATGTTGGGACAGCTTACGTTACCGAAGGTATAAGAAATTGTACAAATTTAATTTGGGTTTCTTCGTTGTGTTCTCTTCGTCTTTCTGTTATTTGCTGAAGGTGTGGAAAACACTATTAACAGTTGGTTGACGGTGTATTGGAAAGTTGAATAGCTGCGTGGCCTTGTGGTGCGTGCGCGGCCTTCGGATGGCTACATGTTCCGATACAGTATCATGGCCAGCTGTGACATCAACACGACCGATAATCTGATACAGTCGATTCCCGTCACCTCACGTCCTACACCTTAAGAAAAAAAAGCTTCTAATAATAGCGTTTTTTAATGAATTTCGTTATGAAAATAGTAATGTTTTTTATCTCGTGTTTTTTGTACGTGTCCGCACACATGCATTCACACACGCATACATCAAGAAGTATCTTTTGTGAATTTTACCAAGCCACAATAATTATAGATTCTAAGCAGTGGCACTATTTCATTGTTATTTTTGTTAGTATTTCAAACAATAAAACGCTGTGGCCCAACGTTGCCAGATCTTCCTTTTACGTTTCCAATGCAGTCGTACCAGTACGCTGTTCCACATCTATATACAATTGTCCTCCTAATAATCGGGTTGCGTTTAAGCAGGTTGACTGTATTTGACGATTAAAAGAAAATAATCGAAGAAAATAAATACATGCACAGGTGGGAAATGTGAACCAATAAAGTTACATCCTTTTACGCATATAAATGTTTTTATCGGAAAACTACCCCAATCGACTTTTTATTGCTACTTCATAAAGTAACTTTCTTCCACTAGCTTGTTTACATCGCCAAAGTCTGAAAGTCTGATAACCAGACGGCCGAAAAATTAAGAAACCCGATGTAAACTACAACGTAATGTATCTGTACATAGTATAAAGTAAAGTCGGTCCGTTTTCTCTCTGTGTTTGAAATCACTAATCTCAGGAAGTACTGAACGGATTTTATTCAAGTTTTCGCCAATAGATAGAGTGTCTATCGAGGAACATTTATGTGTATAATTAATACATATATGTTGTACATTAGCTTAGCTATCACGGTTTATGTCAAGTAAGTGGTATAGTTTACATCAGATGAATGTTTCTTTGTTTGTCCCGTATGCGTTCCTATACCATTCATCCGATTGCGATGAAACTTCGGTGAGTTGTTGTGCGCACGCCCGCGATGGTTTCTGTATTTTTTCCGATGGGGTCCTTTGGGGGGTTTTTTGGGGTCTTCCACATCTTCTCCTAAACCACTGGACCGATTTCAACCAAACTTGGCACAAATATTTTACGCAACGGGAGAACCAACATAGGATAGGTGTTTTTCCGATGGGGTCCTTTTGGGGGTTCTTTGGGGTCTTCCACATCGCCACCTAAACCACTGGACCGATTTCAACCAAACTATTTTACGCAAAGGGAGAACCAACATAGGACAAGTGTTTTTTTTTCGATACGATCCTTTGGGGGGTCCTTTGGGGTCTTCCACGTCTCCACCTAAACCATTGGACCGATTTCAACCAAACTTGGCACAAATATTTTACGAAACGGGAGAACCAACATAGGACAGGTGTTTTTTCGATACGATCCTCTGGGGGGTCCTTTGCGGTCTTAAAACCTATTAGATCTGGTTACTATGGCAACCCAATAGAATAGATTCTGTTCTAAATATATTATCGCATTAAATTGAAGACCACGCGAACGAAGTTGTGGGCAACAGCTATTTATTTTTAAGAAGCCTACTTTAATTGAACTTTATTAATTAAACTAACATTTTCATTACGTACAACGTGAAACTCCGTAGCGAAGCACGGGTATTCTGCTAGTATATCATAAATTCAAGGCACGCAGTGTGAGTGAAATATAATGGGAGACAATAGATATGGTTTTAAATGGCCGAAATATGTTTATATTTATTACACTCTAGAAATATCGTTAAAAAACAATCGATAAATCAGGCTGGTTGTTATGTTTTGGGAAATGTAAAACAGTCGTTTTAAAAATTTCTTAACAAAAATTAGACCTGATAAAGATCTGTTTTGACCTACACATTAAACGAGGGTAGAGGAAAAACTGTCTAACTAATACTGTTGCGAGGTAAACTGTTACGTAGAATTTACACAATAAAATATAACCCTTGTGAATCGTGTTTACAAGTGTCGTTGGTAAGACATAGAAGCAGATTTCTAAATTTCTCATTAATGGTATGTAAGAATAAAATTTAAACGTGCGCGTGCCCCCCCCCACACACACAGGGAAGAAAGATTCTTCAAATATTACTCCTCTCTCCTTTAGCCAAATTCATTTCGAGTTCATAGAGATCTGAGATCGAACAATTCTTGGAATACTGGAGGCATCAAATGTCGAAAAAGAAAAGTATATGATGAGAAATTGGCGACAGTGAAACTGTTAAATGCATGGAACGATTTCGCTGTGGAAAGAAAATAATCGTCTTGGCAACAGAAGACAGGTAGTATTATCTGACGTGTGGTGACAGTTAACTGAACTCAGTAAAAGACACCTTATCGTCTGTAACGGCCTATTAAGCCGTACATTTTTGACAGAGTACTCGCGGTAGAAAGCCATTTTTGCAGGAAATTTTGCAACTTTACACGCTTCGTTCAACCTCAAGCAATTGTCAATTTCTAGACAAGCGGACGTCCTCTGATGTCTTTAAAACCCGTTGAAAAAGTCACGAAATCTTCTTTTACTTTTCCACCACGCAGGACTGTACTTTGCAAAACACTTTTATATAATAAATATTAATTGAGTCTACTTAGAACTGAAGATTTTTGTAGAACAGGCGTAAAACACCATGACTTTGAACGGCAAAGTTTTTTATAATGCCGTTTTACACGTAGCTCAGTTAAAGGTAACGGTCTGTAAAATCGTCGGATAACTTACCTGGAGGTATTTAGCCTGTTAGGTAACTAATGGGGCATTACAATGATGAGAGCTAACCTTAAAATTACGTTTGGCGTCATTCTACGTTGCTACTGTGATCATAAAATTGTTTTTTTTTGTTTTCTTTTTCTTCATTACATAAGTTATTTTATTTTAAATTGTTGCGCGTGCTTATATAATTGTGAACACAAAAATGGATCAGAGAGGAAACTTTTACGCCTAAATAATGTTGGTGTTAAAAAAATTATCCAAACAAAGACAAAAGAACAAATGTCACTGGTAACAGAAACAAACCTACCGGTTTTGATCATTTGAGCGAGTCAAAATTATAGAACGCTTTAGGCTATCAAAAAAGTTTCTCTAAAAATTCTTGAAGAATTTGAGGTTACACGGGAATATCCATAACAGGAATAAAACAAATGAAAACTACAGTGATATATATAAAGTATACCAATACACTTAAAAACAGAAAATCATGAAACAGGAACGCTACCCTACAGACTGTTTACAAGTTATTTAAATTTTTCAGCCAATCTTAAATTAAACGACACGTATCATGGTAGCATAGTCGTGTTAATAAGAGTTTTACTAACCGGGTCCAAACGAGCGTTGGTGAAACGACTATTAACATAACGGCGGTTAGAAATTATATCGCCAATTAACAAACGATCCGTTAGGAAGAAAGACGTTCGTAAAACGCGGCATGAGTCTACAAAAAAACGATGTAGGAACGTTCGTTTGGAAGACCTTCGACCTTCATTCTTAACATTAGGTCCTTCCTCACTCTTCTAAATTCCGTTATTACATTTTTAATTACGAAATTATAGGAATTGATTGCTTCTTTCCCCCAAACTGTTGTAATTGATTGAAATACAGTCTATCCCCAATTTTCCTGTTTGTTATCCTCATAATTTACTATAGAAACTTTGCTCCGCTAAGTAGACTTTATTGCAAGTTCTAGTACTTAGAGACCAGGTTTCCATTCCATATGGGTTAAAAGGCACAGCCATAACTTTATAAAAATTTAATAGCTTAACATTTCTTACTTTACCCTAAGCGATCTTTTGATTGTATTACATATGAGATTAAATTTATCTACTTTTCCCCCAAACCATCTTCGCCATGGTAAGATGGTAGATCCGAATAATCTAAAGGAATTGCCTTTTTCTAGCACTCTGCCAAGAGGCCTATATCTGTTTTTTCAGGAAATAACTAATAAATGAAAATTTTATTTGTAATTAATAGAAGAGTTCCTGTACGAGACACGGTTTTCCTTTATTTATCCAGTCTATGTTTTAGAAAAAATTAAAATTTGTAAATTATACACGATACACATGATTAAATAAATACATGATCGCGCGCGCGCGTGTGTGTGTGAGTGATGAAACAAACACACGAAATTTTATATACGAAATTTTGTTTCTCATGCTGTACTTGCTGTTAGGGACAGCTATGAAAAACGTTTTTTCTATATCAGTATTTTGTTAACATTTGAGACTTGTGAATAAAAAGTCAATTATATAATAACAAAAACACTTTTCATAAATGATCGACGTGAGTTATTGACTACCATATATAGGCCTACCACAGTATTTTAACGTTTATGAATTTTATTAGCACACCCCACAACACATACCACATGATATTACACATATGCGATAAATTTTGTGTGTGTGTGTGTGTGTGTGTGTGTGTGTGTGTGTGTGTGTGTGTGTGTGTGTGTGTGTGTGTGTGTGTGTGTGTGTGTGTACTGTTAGGGAGGCTGACTTGATTCGGGGGGGGGGGAGTGCTTGATCTTGGATAAGAATAGAATGATTGATTGTACCTAACACTGAAACCAGAATCTTACATTGTTTTGTTCGTAGTTTTGCTTTGTCTCGTTGTCCGTTAGGCAAACGTGTAACCTGTATTTACGGTCTACTGGAAACCGACTTATCGTGAATACAAAACAATTTTCAAACCAATTAAAGGCGCGAATGTCAAGTGTTAGAGACAAAGTAGGTTTACATTAGTTTATAATATGTAATACAATTTTAATTTAAAAAGTAACGTGACTGGTTGAATATAATTTTTTGACACATTAACTACACAACAATTTTGTCTTCTTCAAAATAATTTCCCTTTGGAAGCCAGACATTCAGGAAGACGTTGTTGTTTTCATAGAATGAAACAGCGCTTGAGTTTACGACAAACTATTAACGTCGTTAGCTGTTCCTCTGTTCTCCACACTTTCACAACAGCTATCCCGGAGTTGGGTTTTATTTTTGGAAACGGACATTTGGACTAAGATAAAGAGAGAAAAGGGGACTGGGTTACCACAATAATGTTCTTTTTGGCCAAATATTTGTTTACAGAAGACGCTTTTTGACAAAGTTTGACCCGTGTTTAAGTCAGGTCATCACATTTTCGTAAACAGTCAAGACCAGTCAATGTAACCTTCAGATTTATAATGTGCTCTCTTATTTTCGACATATTTTTTGAGTTCGGAACGCTTTGTGCCACCACCTATAAACCTGATTACTGGACATTTAGGCTTCCTTCGACTTGTTTTAACTTGTTTAATGTTTCTGTCGTTCTGTTTTGAATTTTACATAAAATTTGACAGCATAACGATACTCAGTATCACAAAGGTCTACTTTTGTGACATGAGATAGAATATGCCTTGTATACACTCGGCACAAACTTTTATACAAGTTTAGAAGCTCGGACACGTCGTGGACAACAAAGTCCAAGACAACAAAGAAAAACAATGGCATAGTCAGATCTAGCAGGCATAAAATTTGAAAAACTTTTATGAAAGTAAACAAAGGTTGTAGCTATCAGTTTCTGCATCGTTAGCCCCAGTGTTTCATTTCGTGGGAAAATCCCCAGTCTCATTACTTTTCAGACAAACCTTGTAGCTTAATCGATATTGTCTTGATCTAAAAAAAACTTAAGTATAGGTTCTAATTTGGGCCCGAACACTGGAAATAAAAAGCTGAATGCCATTTATAGCGTACACTGTGTAAAATGGGCCTATATAAAGAAAGAAAACACCTTTTAAATACAATTTTTTTCTACATGTTATATGTGGGAAACGGTCATAAGTTTATGTCTATATAAAGAACGGTCATAAAGAACGGACATAAGTTGTTTGAGTATATAAAGAAAACCTCTTTTAAAAACAATTTTCATTCTGAATATATCTTATATGTCAAAAATAGTCATAACTTTATGTCTGTCTTCTGTATCTTGTAGACGTTCCTTGTCATCCACAATACTTTTTGGTCAACAAAATCAATAGCCAGTAATTAAATGCAATACGTGATCTCAAGTGAATTGAGATCGAAACTCTAAACCATCTGTCTTGGGAATAAACAGTCTCCGTTCACGTCACCGGAAACCCTTCTTCATAACTGGTCAGCATGTTGCCGTCCTTTTCAACGATGCATGACACTACGGAACTGTTCGCGCGTCTTTACTTTTCGTCTCTCCTCCAGTAAAGAACAAACCGTGGTCAGTATCACAAAGTCGTTTGTAATTAACGTTTTTATTTTGAAGCTATATCGTTTTCTTAACGTTCGTAACGGCAGAGCAACAGCAACAACTGAAAGTGTTACACTTCTTTCATAACTCACACGCCAAAGACATTTATTATATCTGTAACTGTATGCACTTGATAGCCCGTGTTAATACCCACTCGGCACCGGGACGCTGTAAATTATGTTCACGCTAGTTCTGCATACCGCAGATAAACAATCTACAATAAAGCAATGAGTTTTTCTGTGCACCCAGTTATGTTTTTAATGACCTTAATATACAATAAATGAAAGGCAAAAAAAGGCGAACACCTGCTTCAAAACTGGTTTACGGCTTAGCTTGCGTGCGCGTGGACAATTTCTCATGAGTCACAACAGTGGGGAGGCGTGCCGTCCACTTTTCATTTGATTTGGTAACACAAATCATTGATTACGAAAACTACCTTTTTTCTCTGGTGCGCGAATTAACAAGGAGAAAGGAAAACACATGAAGCTGACGACAGTCGCGTATATAAGGTACGCGGTTAGTCGTTGCTGGCTCACTCGGGAGTGTCACTTGGTTGTTGGCACCGAGGAGTCTGTGACGCAGTTACCAACAAAGTCGACTGTACTCTCACCGTCTTGTCATAAAGAAAAATGCGATTGTGTGGCGTTTGTGAAGCCGGCTTTTAATACTACGGTATCATAGCCCCATTAAATCTGTTCGCTGTAAAAACTGCGTTCTCTAATTGTCTTTCTTAAAAGAATGGCTAATAAAGCGTTTAATACTATATAGATTGTTGTACCGATCAAGTTTTTTCCGCGCGCGTAAGTCTAAGAGTAATTGTAATTTGTGTGATAAATCTAAAAAACTGTTTATAAAATTTATATTCCTTATTACTTAATTTTATTATCGTTTCCTCCCTACCCGCCGCCGCCTTTTGGTACCAATATATCTATTTGTTCTTTCAAGGAATATCTTTCCTTGGCAGTCTGTATTACTTCAATATGTGCAAGCTCAAAGCTTCGTATACATTAAAGCTGTTTCTTCCGGAATATACCGCGTCAAAACTGTCTTGTATGACAACGTTTCACCCACATGACAATGAGTATCCTCAGGTGTCTGTGATCACACATAGACCTCTTGGTCACATAGACTTGAGGATACTCACTGTAATATGGGTGAAAAGTTGTCGTACAAGACACTTTTGACATGGTTCATAGCGGAAGAAGGCTTCAAAAACACAACGAACACCGGCCGCGGACACCTACGAGAGAAAACTTTAAAGCTGTCCTCGAGAACGTCTATCATGTCGTATTTTACCGTCTGCTTTAAAGATTTCGTCCGTTCTTCTGACTGTACGCATGAATGCCTTACAGTATTCTGACTACAGTAGTTTAAATTGTCATCTTCTCTCAACTATTAGGTCCAAGAGCTACTGCGTACTTTAGCAGTAGTACAGGTCACACCACACCACCAACAGAATCTGCGTTTAACCACGTCAAGTGGCACGGTGGGGAGGAGTGTTGTGTGTGTTCACGTACAGATGCTGCGTTGTTACTGAACGAGACCCGTTTACCTCAGGTATACTGCTGTATTGTCCCAATATCAGCTTATACGTATATGCCTTGGTTTGGTACCATATGTTTCTATGAGGCTCTTGTAATTTTAAAACGTTCGTTTCGAGTTCTACCAATGGGTTCTGACAATACAGCACAACATTTTTTGAAAACTCTAAGAAAACATAAACTCTAACGTTCCTATTCTTTCAACGTTCAAATTTCGGACTCATAGACGTGTGTTAGAAAGTATTACCAATCAAAATTTTACCGTCGATATTAGTGAAGCTGAGCTTTTTCACTATTCCATAATTGCCAACGGTACGACACGACTGAACTATTTGGTGAGACTCGGCTATCGTGATTTTTGTCATTTTCAAATCGTAATCTCTCCTGCAGTTCCCTAATCGTCTTCTTCTTTAGCGCTACAGCCTAACGTGAGCCCTGACATCCAACACCAATCTTCTCCATTGTCTCCTATCCACTGCCACCTCAGTATAACCCCTCACATCCATTCCTCTGAGACGTTGTAGGACATCATCCAACCATCTTATCCTACTCGGCCCTCTTTCTGCATTTATAGTCTTGTGCCTTTAGTATTTTCTTTGGCGTCGTTGGTCACCCATCCGCTCTAGGTGACCTAACCATTGTATTCATTGAGCCTTTATGAATCTTATAATGTCCTCATGATTCAATAGCTTATATATCTCCTGGTTATTTCTTATTCCCCATTCGTCATGTTCTGTAACCGGGCCATAAACACGTTTTACGAGCTTTCTTTCAAAACTTTCTTATTGTTTCTTGTTCCTTTTTTGTCAATGCCGGTCTGATGTCTTATATATTTTTATGTTTGTATCCTCAAATGATGAGTTTCCTTCTCAGTAGTCTACTGTTAACACAATTTGCCCTATTTCTACTTATATCCTGTCATGTATCGTCGTGTTTATGGCTCCTTCATTATCTATCATGATACGCAAGTATCTGAACTTATTAACTGCATCAAATTAATTATCCCATAATGCAGTTCCATAATGTTGCAGGCAAAAATTTGTCATTTTGTCTATTTGATCTTCTAGTCTTCGATGATGATGAAAGTGTGAGAGTAAGAGGTGTGTGACACTTTGTAAGAAGAAAATTGTTATGAAAGCTTGAATATTTGCCCAGTTGAGGGTACATCTACCCCCTCTCCGCGAGGCGAGTATTGGAGTGCAATGATCAGTTTTCCTTACACACAGCCGACTGAACGCTTTAAACATAGTCAGATTACATAACACTTTTATATATATTTCATCGACAATTGTATTTTATTTACACGTTAATTTAAAAGGTTATTCAAAAATTACAGATGTAATGTGGGATATTAAACTTCAGGTATAAACTCACCGTTACGGGCAAGTGTTATAAAACAAAATAACGTATAAAGATGGTACAAACGGGACCGCCCCCCCCCCCCACAGAGTGTCGAAAATTTGACAAAGTTTGTTAATTTCTTAATGTTTAGGCTGTATTATTATTTTTTTTCAGCTGTGTACGCTAATATAGTAGTAACTCTTTTTTACATACACCAACAGACTTGTTACACAGCATTAGCGTATACACGTTTGAAATAGAAAATTAATTTAGTCAATAAGTATCCCCTAAACAATGTTTCAATAACGCCTATTTTTAATGTGTTATTGCCGTTTATTTTAATGGGACTGATTTCAGCCACTTTAAAGGTAGTAATGCTGATCGGTCTTGACTTGTTTTTTCTTTTGTATGAAGCCGACTCGATCCCGGACCCCCCCTCCAAAGGCCAAAGACGTTGATTTGAATATTTGGCAGTGTAGCTTTGTAAGGCTTTGTACACATCCATGTATATGTGACCATCACAGAGACTAAGACTAGGCCTAAGAAGTAGAAGTAGAATTAGTTGTGCACTGCTTAGCAAAAAAATAGTATTTTAGATTTGTTTGTTTCTATTAAAGAGTTTGTTGTTTTCGGTTGTGCGGAAGGATATGTGACATCAACCAGCATATTTGTGTTTCCAAAGTATAAACACCAAACCAGATCGATACTTAGTCCCATAGGTATATGAAAAATGTAACAGTAAAACAATTAACTACAAACGGTTTCTAACAAAAAAGTTATGATTCTGATGCTGTATTGTACGTCTGTGATGTTTAGTGGCATACATTAATTGAATAGTTTATATAAAATGTGTAGCAAAACATTTGTTAATAATAATTTTAAAATTTATAATAATAAAAAATTGTTTTTAAATTTAAATAATTAAAAATTTTGTGTAGGCGAAGTGAAGGTACAGTGAATGAAAATTGACTATGAGTAGGGGGTACATGTAGTGAATGAAAATTCAAATCTCAAGTAAACGAAATAACCGAATTTTCTAAATTTGGAATTGTATACGAACCTGGGAACAGAAAGAGGAATGAAAAAAGGAGGGGAACAAACAGATAGCGTGTGTCGTAAATACTCATGCATTTGAAAGTGTTTACGAGAAAGACGGTGCAAAGGAGTATAGAGTTCAATAGTTCATCGTCGTCATCATCATCATCATCATCATCTGCGACGATTAAACCTAGCATGGTTTGTTCCTGTCTCAAGCAGGCAAAGTCTAGAGCTGGTTACTCCAGCGCTTCCTCGGCCGTCCCATACCTCTCCGTCCCTTCGGCTTATAGTTCCATAGTTGTTTGGGGAGTCACGGAGTCACCCCATTCAGCAAAGATGTCACCACCAATTCAGCCGATACTGGGCAATCTTGTCGAGTATACTCATAATATTCAGTTCCTGCCGTATATCTGGTTTCTTCTATGATCTTTGGAGAGTATACTCTGCCACGTGCTTGAGAAATCTCATTCAGCCGCTTGGATACGACTGGCCTGGTCTTCCGTTAAAGTCTAATTCTCAGACCCATAAAGAAGTGTGGGAAGGGCCATCACCTTGTAGAATTTTAGGCGTGTTTCTTACTTGCTGACTTAGAGTTCGCCTGATGATCCCGCATATAATGTTGAACTTATGGAACTTATTCACAACGTCGTTGCTTGTATTATAAGACACTCTGTAGTCCAGGTGTTCAAAATTGCTGACTTGTTCTAGGACAGTACCATGTATGACAAATTTTTGCCCGTACGGAATCAATTCCACGAAAAGCCATCACGTTGCTCTTAAATGTGGATATTTGTAATCCATTCAATAGTTCATCTGTACCAAAAATGTTTACTTTCTTGTGGGAAAGAATTTCTGAAATTGTTGTGACATCTTTAACTTCGTGCTAATTTTACAGTTTAACCGCACGTGCCTTTTGTTGTTTATGTATTATGTAAATATACTCTACAGAATAGTCAAATCACATTTCAATAAGAAGTACAAAATAAACGTGAATACCATCATTTATTTAGAACTATGTATTTGTTCATTTATTTAGCATTATTATTTATTACATACACATCCACGTAATTATTTATGAACTTATTTATTTACGTAGTTTATCGCAGAAATTATTTAACGAGAAAGCAAACAGACGGTGGAGTTGATTTAGGCGGCGGAGTTGGCTGCCGTGCACTTCTCATAATCTCTTAAAGAAATAAACAACAATTGAAGTCTCTCAGCCACGTGCCAATTATCCCAACCACCTGTCTTGTGAACTTTATCCGCTAATTGTTAAGTTAAATTTGACCCTCTTAATATTAACGTAAAGTAAAGTATTGTTACCGAGAAATGGACTGTTGGTGTGCAATTCTGTATTCAAGGAGACTAAAGTCTGCGGTATTCAGTATTCAGAAACGGTATCCAGTTCCAGCAATTCTTGAAAGTTCCAGGCCAAGGCGTTACATAACTAATGGCCCATAGTTGTTCATTAATAAGAACATCTGTCATCTCCAAGTGTCCGAAGTCAATGAGCTCGTTGAACAGTACCGTGACAGAAAACGTAAAACAGTTTAAGTCTGATACAAATACATAATTCGGCTATAGGCGACGGGCAGCAGACAAACAATCTATTATAATATACTCCCTTATTGTAGTTTTTATAACTCCTTTGAACTTACCATCGCTAAGCGAAATACGTCATGCATTGGAACGAAATAACCAATGTAATAATAACGTAGAGAGTTTTAGAATTATCATTAGCCGGGCTGTTATGTCGCTGTCTAATATTGTTACAGACAGACATTTCGGCCCCGCCATCTGAGGCCATCCTCAGTGGCGGAAAAACGATTGGTAACGGGTCCGCCAATTCACCCCAGTACTCAGGTAGAGACTACTACCCAATCGTTTTTTCCGACACTGAAGATAGCCTCCGATGGCGCGCGCGCGCGCGTGTATGTGTCTTAAATTAATTGTAGATATCTTAATTTATGCATACAAACTCATTAAAATAATATATGTAATTATGAATAAAATTCTGTAACCCAGGAAAGTATGACCAAATGTGTTTAGATTTTAATATTGTTCTAAGGCTTTCACGGCCGGTGTCAGTTGTATTAAAAGTAGGTAAGTACCGGACTGTTTGGCCGTGGTCCCGGGTTTATAAGTACAGGTAGCATCGCGGGACATCTTCAGCCTTCACCACAGTACTGTGGGCCTGACGTTTAACAACCCGCATTCAGGTAAACTCCAATTCCTCGAATTCCACTGACGATGGTAGCCAGTGGTGCTGTCGAAACGTTTGGTTTGTCTTTTAACCATGGCCCACGGCCAAACAGCCCGCTACATACTTTTAATACAGTGTTTAGGTTTTATTTGAGACCAAACATACAGCTTTAAGAAAAGTTTGAAAAGATCTCGAGCACGATGTAAAAAAAAGAATGACCTTCTATGTGGAAGGGCGGAACCAGAAAGCATAGCAAACAAGATCTTTCAAGTTTCTTTCAAGTCGAAAGAAGTCAATCGGAATGTAGGTAAATGCGGATTTAGGGAAGAATATGTAGGCATCAAAAAAGTGTTCACAACGAAAATTGCGGAAGTGAAGGATGTTTCCGAAGAGGAAACAGTGAGAACCAAATGGATCTAGAAGAAATAGCTAGAACGAACCACATACCAGAGACCGATAAACCTACAGATGACTAAGACGAGAAAAAAAAAGAAAATTTATGTAAGCAGAAGAAGCAAGTAACTTTAAAAAACATACTGGCTTCAGCAAATACCGTTAAATTGCCTTAGAGACAAAATATGAATTTACAAAACGTGGAATATTTATGTACAGTATAAACGTAAGGGATTCACAACTACTATCTTAGATTCGAAATCTTACAACGATTTTGTATCGTACTGCAATTGATTCCCACTCTTTTGTGATCCTGGAAATTTCATCAATATATGAAGAAGTACTCTAGCATCTAGATAAATACTGTGTGCACACATGACGATACAAATTAGTGGTCTATAGACAATCGGATAATACACAGTTAAAATAACGACAGAGACAAATCTGTCTGCTTGATTTAACATTTAAGTTTGACTAAACTTTTGTTTTAATTAATGTTTTGGTTATTTGTTTTAATTCGTTTCAATCTGTTAATACATTACATGGAACGTTAAATTGAACACTATGTCACAGATACGAGACCTTCATGCTTGTTTTGCATACCATTAATTATTTGCCAAAAAGATAATTATTGTATAGTTTTTCCAAATTGTAAGTTTAAATATATTAAGATTTCTTAATTAATTGCTAAAGTTATTTATAAAAGTGACTGCCTGAGTTCTGACGCTTACCTGTATTCTAATTGCACCTAATGAATCTAATCTTACTTTTAGGATTTTTAATCTTCATTACTTTGAGGCCAGCCATAAATAAGCAATTAAATAATTATAAAGTAACGTAAGGCAGTTCAATTATTTGTCAATGTAATTTTAAGTACCGGGGGACCGAGCTTAGCTCGGTATCAAATAAAAAATAATTTTTTTAATAAGATTTTACATATTTATTTTTACATAACAAAACAAAAACAGATTTGCATTTTACAATATTAATTTAGAAATTGGAAATGAATTTCATGAAATTGGGAAACTAAAATAGTAATCTTATAACTCATCATGTAGGTTAACAAACATAATATATTTAAAAGTAATATACTTAAATAATATTTAAGTATTATAGTAATATATATATATATATATATATATATATATATATATATATATATATAGAGCAATATATTTAAAAATTTAATTTTTTACAATATTTTATAAAAAGGTCATGTTGAAATCATCCAAGTTGTCTGGAATGTCCAAAAAAAGATGTTCATCATCAGTATCCATTTGTAGATAATTCTGTACATTATTATTAGAATCAATATCATTCAATGTTTCTTTCCACACTATATTACGAGTGTGTCGAGGATTTTCTTGTGGTAGAAGAACTGTTAAACTGCCTTTCCTTTTAACTCGGGAAAAAGCGACGTATAACATTCCATGCACAAAAACTGGTGTTCGTAAGTCAACACCAACGTACTCAAATATTTGACCCTGGACCTTGTGAGCTGTCATAGAAAATGCCGGTCTTACGGGAAATTGATGTCTTTGCATGGTACAGCCAAGTTGACCTTTGTTAGAATCCAATGTAATTCTTGGGATATGTACCTCTCAACCCGATTTTTCTCCAGTAATGATCTTAGCTTTGATAATGTTATTGCACAACTCTGTAATATTTAATCTAGTTCCATTGCAAAGTCCTTCTGTAATGTCTAAGTTTCGTAAAAGCATTATTATAGTATCCTTTTTCAACTTAAGTTCATGTGGCGGTAAATCGGCTATGTCAACAGAATTAAGGAAATCTGAAGTGAATTGAAGAGCTCCTTCTGGTTGATCTTTTACAGAGGCGTAGCTGTGATAAATTTTGATATCTCCAGGTAGTTTTTCAATGATCTCAGCACTAATTTTTGTTACGTCTCTGTTCAAAGGAGCAATTATAGCTCTGTCTTTCATATCTTGAAATCTATTATTAGTAATACAGTTTCCAAAGACTTCATCAATTAGATTTCCATTAGAAAGAATATCTACTGGTAGCTCAATTTCGTCCATATTATTTACAGGCAACTCTCCGTTCCCGACCTTCAACAAATATTCAGAAAAATCTCTTTGCTCTGGATCTACACGCATATTTTCAGTCAAAGAAAAGAGATGGAAATGTTGCCAAAGGTTACTTCTTTTTATGCATAGATCTATCAGTTCACTTTTGTTGGCACGTTGTTGAACAGGCAAGCACTGTCGAAAATCTCCTCCAAAAACAACAATTTTTCCTCCAAATGGTAAATGCGGATTACCCAGAGCGCGAAGCAATTGGTCCATATTATGCATTCCATACTTAGGTAACATGGGTGCTTCATCCATTAAAAAAACTTGAACTTGAGCGAGTTCCCTGCCTTTCGAAGATTTTATATTTGAAACAGATTCAGCAGGGGTGTTCGACCATTAGGAAGTAAGATAGACGCAATTCCAGTGAACGCCATGCACTTTACATTACAATTTCTTCCAGAAAGAATGTGGAATAGTGTCTTGTAAATAAAAGTTTTTCCCGCACCACCAGGTCCATCAATAAAAAAGCACCTTTGCTCAGATTGACCTTCAGCAGCACTTAAAATTCGATCCACAATTTCTAATTGTCTTCCTCGAAGACGTTGATACATGCTTTCCCCCAATTCTGAGTATTCATCAACGTTTACTATTTCTTCATTCGACTGATTTTCGTAATTGTCTATATCGTCCATATTGTATCTCTGTACCCAGAAGCGGAAATTTTGTGGCTTCTGTGTTCAATTTGTAAGCAATGATCCGATAAGTTCTTTTTATCGCTTCTTCAATAGAAGTGTTATTACGTTTGGCCTCGCTAATAAAGTCTTCGGCCAATTCTTCTTTGAACATATCCCATAAAGCCTTAGGATTTTCAGGAGCGCCAAGAATAAGAATTTGTGTGAATAGTGTTCTCATTACTGAAGGCATTTTTGACATGGCAGATTCTCTCAAACCTTCGACCCATTGTTGATCATCATATGTTAGTCCTCTAGCTAGGCAGGCTTGTTTATATGTAGCGTATCTTGTTCCTTCTACCAATAAAAGGTCATCGAAGCTTGTAGCCTCCTTGACGTGGTAGAGCAATAGCCGTAGATGGTAAAGTTCTGGTTGCGAAACAAAGTTTATGCTGTGAACTCTACCAATAACTCGAAGGCGCCTGACCCTGGGCTGCCATTCACTGTTACTTCCTATCCACCTAAAGTGCTCTGGCATCTGCCAATAATAATAATAATGTATTTCTTGTTGATTTTCATTGTGGACTTGATTTTGTTGTTGCTGCTTCGAATGTGAATTATGTCTAAAGTAAGCTTCTAAAGTTGAACCTCTTTGGCCTACGTCAGCTAAATCTTCCTGCGTCTGTTCAATATTTACCATTCGATATTGTCCAGGTAGATGAATATCTAAACGTTGAACAGTGTGACTTTTTTTCTGCATTTCATAGCTAAAGAGACTCCAGCATGCCTCTGGAGGTGTGATGCATCGACCTTGCACATATGTTTCTGCTTCATTGTAATTTAATGTACGTTGATCTTGAATTACCTTGACAAATGCACAGTCATGTCCCTTGTAAACATATTTATAAAGATATTTAACTGCTTTTATACTACCAACGTATTCTACATTAATATGGCAATTAAATTTTTTTAAAAGGTAAGCGTTATATGAAGCAACATGGCGATTGTCTCTTGTTGTTCGTCTACCTTGACTATCCTTACGATAAACAGCATGATGATGTGAAAAGTCTGGACTGTTTGGATCCTTTCTCGAATCATAACGACGTCGATAATTGGTTTTTTCATCTTCAACTAAAGATGTAAAGTCTTTGAATGATTTTGGAAATCCGAAGCGACACTTCATTTTTCCATCTTTATTGATCATACATGGAGCTTCTTGTTATGCTCTCCACACGGATTATGTATCATCCATTAAATCATCAAATCTCGCAGTATTGGGTCGTCGTCAGGAATTTCAGCAGAAATCAAGTCATCAAGCTCCTCGACGTTATACATTTTGTCTTGAGAAGACATAATCAATAGCAAGTGCATGTGGGGAAGACCTCGCTTTTGAAATTCTATAGTGTACACATAAGCTGCAACTTTACCAAAAATTTGTTTTTTATCCAGATCATCAATTAGTTCATGAAAATTTTTTTTGCGACCCTTGCAACGAGGTCAGGTCTATCTTGACCTGTTTGATTTAAAAGACTTTGATCATGGAATTGTATTCTTGCTGCTTCCTTAATTTCTGACCAATCAGGATTGCATGTCATCGTAATGAAATAATCCGGCGATCCTAGACAACGAACTAAGGCCATAGCATCTTCAAAATGTTCAGCGTAATATCTTGTAGACCCAGGAAATGAAGAAGGTAATATAACTTTTTCACCAACAGTAGCTTTTTTTTGTTCAGCAAGTTTGTTTATGAAATTGGTAACTGAAGCGTAATTATCAGCAAGAATTTTTTTTTTTATTAGCTTTAATCAAATCAATTCGATCTTTTATAACTCTTATAGCAGTATCAACGAGGTACTGTTGGAAAAGTTTACCACCATAATGTAGAGCGTTAAAATTTAGGAGACGCAGATCAGGACTTCTTACAGGAGTCTCGAGTGGAAGATATTGAGCAAATTGTGGCCGAAAAGCAATTCTATATTTAGCCAATTCAAGTCTTGTAAGGTAACGACGACTCGCATAACGACGACTCACATCTACCATTAATGGTAGATCTATGGAATATCTAAAAGTACCTTTGGGATAAAATAGAGGGTAAGTGAATGGCTCAACCCGTTGGTCGATGTTCCTCATTGTAACAATGGATTTACCTCTCTGTCGAATAACTAATTCATTATCTGGAAAACGTTGATCGGCATTTAAAGTGACCACGGCGCAAACATCATTTTGGAATGGAATGTTATACCTTCTGTGGTCTGCACCCTCGGGCAACGCAAAGAGAAGTTTCACGTAAGGTGGTTCAGTTCTTTCCTCAGCAGCACGCTGGTTCACTTCTTCTTCAACCTCTCGCATCATCATAAAACCTTGTACAAATGGATTTTGTGAGCGGATAATTCCTTCCAACAGGTTCATTAATGGGACACTAATTCCATTATTCAGTGGAATTTTGACACGTTCATTGACAGCATCTTCATTATCGAGGAAGTACATCTGTCCATATCGAGGTCGTTCAAACTCACCTTGTGAATTTTGAGTTGGATGAGCAGCCATGTTAATTTTATGATAAACATTCCCTGCTGCAATAAACGTATAAATTCCTCGATTGTTTATGGTTCGATTATCATCCACGGTGAATGAAGCCATTGCAAAACATGCATTTAAATTACGTATTCTTTTATGAAATTCATCAGTTAATGGATGACAATGAAGAAATAGTCGCACCAACTCATTTGGAAATTTAGGTGGATGCAGCTCAATGCGGCCATGCAAACAGCAGTCTCCGAAAGAATTTCTATGGGTTCGATTGCTAACACGTTCTTCTGGAAAATGTAAAGCGCCACAATGCAAGCAAGCAACATTAAAATTTCCTAATGTGTGATTTGATTCATCAGAAGTGACAGCTAATTTGTATGTTCGTAAAGGGTTCAATAGCAGAGCTCTTTGAAGTCTTTCATTCCGGCGACGTTGCTCCTCTAATCGCTGCTGACGTCTTTCTTCATTTTCTTCAGCTCTTCTTTGACTTGCTCGTAATCGAATGATTAGAAGCCGTTGAGCTCTTTGCTCTGGTGACTCTTCAGCTCTCCTTTTACTTGCTCGCAATCGATCGTTTTCTTGCCGTCGTTCACGCTCTTCTGTTGATTATGCCAATCTTCTGCGTTTATTATTTATCCCCCTTATTTCTCACGTAATTCTTGCGACTGTTAATCGTTAAGCTCCCTTAATACTTCATTTAGTGTATTCATACAATCATTCTTGGCACTTCGCACAGGTCTAGAAGTTGATGCCTGATTTTCATGAATGACGTTGTTAGTATTATTTTCAGAAAGTTCGTCTATGACATTCGTTATTTCCTGAAGAGGCTGTGGTAACTCATTTTCTTGCTGTCTTTGTTGCGGTGGCCTTAAGTTATTACAAATTCGCCGTTTAGGAGGTCGTCCGCGATGCATCTAAAAAATAACATTTTCAAATTGATTTTTTCTGCCAAACATATTTAAAAGCACTTGAGCATAAGACTGGAAGTATAAATAATGTTGCACAGTGTCCAATGCTTAGTGGGTGTGCACAGAATAGTAATATGTAACCTAAGGTGATGACACTTACCTTCTTAAAAAACTATATAAATTACCAATCGAGCAAGAATTTGAGTCGCTTTGCACTTGCACAAACACTGTAATGGTTTTTTATTGTAAATAGATCACTGAGCAGAGAAAAATTGCAATTATTTTTTTATTTCACCGAGCAGATCTAACGCTAAATAACTGACTGGAATAAAATCACTGTAAAAGACAAAGAAAAAGATCACACAAATCGATTAATTTCTGAAATAGCTCACCTATAATTTTCAAATAAACCTTTGAATAAACAAACAGACACAACGTTTTTGAATAATAATGTAATGAAATTTCGGTAATGTAAAAATTTCGAGAAAATTCCTCGAGCCGTTACGGGAAAAAATTTATAGACGGACGGACAATTATTGCTCGTCTCAACTCTTATTTTGTTTATTTACATTGATTGCAACAGCTATTTATTCTTCTTCATATATAAACACATCGATACTGCGCCGTTTGCATTTATCGACGGCTTCTGTACGGTAAGAAAGCTGGTTAGAAATTAGTTGCCTAGCAATAATTAATTGTCGCGCGGTATCGGTCCCGCGATATTTTGAAATAAAGGCCCTCATATGTGGCCCTTAGACGATTTTTGCGGAAAATGAGACCGAGTCCAATCGATTCCTGGTGTCAAAATACCCTTAAGTACTAACTTCCGAGAAAATTCCTCGAGCCGTTTCGGAAAAAAATTTACAGACAAACAATTATTGCTCGTTTAATAGTATAGGATATAGCCTTAGAAGCCAATTATTTTAGTTACAGAGAAAGCAATTTAATACTCAAATTATGGAGAGAAATTGTTAGTTTATACCCCAAGGTAAATACAATAACAAAGGCGAAACAAACCAATAAGCTTTCGATATGAGTTATGAAATTATATAGAGTACATGCATGAGTATGTTTATGCATATATAAGTACGCGATATAAAATACACGAGGACAGGCACGCCCGTGTGAACGGACAAAACCTAATAAAATACACGTGTACACGTACTCGTACACAAAATCACGGGTAAGAGGTCACGCGCCCGTGCACGTGTATGTGTGAGCGCACGTGGTTGGAATTTGCACAGTATCCGAGCGAAGCTATCGCGTAGGTTTTCCTTGTCTGTTCTTTTATAAAATTATTTAATTTTGCATCTGCTGTATGATATAACATACGATTACTTCAAGATACTCCAAAAGATATCGCAAAGAAAAAGAAACTATGGACGAATTGTGGATGTATTTATAAATACCATGTTTTTTATTGATACGTGGTACTTCTGTATATGCTGTTCCGCCTTCAGAGGTATATATTTTATTGAACTACATGATATTATTTCGACTTAAGTCCATTTTTTCCGTAACCATCACCTTTCCAGTCATTTTCCAGATACAGTAAAACCCTGTTTAACCGAACTCGGCTTATCCAAAATCCGGTTTAACCGAAATGATGTCAGAAAAAAATTTCAACAAATGAAAAAGATAAATGTTGGAACCAGTTTATCAGGAAATATCACAAGTTTAATTCAACCTATGGATCAGGGTGTTCTGCAATCCTTCAAGCACCATTATCGAGGATTTCTTTTGAGGTACATTTTCGAAGAGCCTGAGACTCACAAAAAAACAGAGTCATTTAAATCAATCAACATGAAACATGTAATTTATTGGTGAGCACAAATTTGGGTTACAGATTCCACTTTAAATAAGACATGGAACAAACTGTATGATGGACTTGAGTATGAAGAAGAAGAGGACAATTACGTAAACTTGGTAGAAACGGCTAAAGACATTCCATGGGTGTGAAGAAACAGAAGAAAGTGAAATTAACGAATGGCTAGAGGCAGATGATGCGGAACTAGAATTGACTGACCAAGAAATTGTGGAAGCTGCGATGAGACCAGAGCCTGAAGCAGACGACACAGACCAGGATGTTCATGACACAGACACAGAACGTGTGACAGCAGACGGCGGATTTAAAGCCTTGGATGTAAGAATATGTTCTTATTTTTATTAATCAATTAATTTTACGTCTTATTAATGCACGACAGACTCAACATAGACGCTTTATTTTTATACGCAGCTTTACGTTTTGTAGAGCAGGCTGAACAAGCAGCGCCATCAGACATCTTGCTTTTACAGAGATGGCGTGCCATTGCAGCGCGCAAACGCTGTGAAGAAACTGTTCAGAAAAAATTACGGACATTTTTAGGTAAAACTATATAACTGTGATCATAGATTACAATGCATTGCACGTTTTTAATTTAAACTTTTATAATTAGATGTGTTTTTACTGATAATTTTCTGTTTTATATGCCATAATAAATGGAAATAGACTCATGGATTATCCGGAAAAAATGCGTTATCCGAAATGGCTCCGCCCCCTTTAGTTTGGTTAAAGAGGGTTCTACTGTGTTTCTCTTCGTAGCAAAAATTGTAAAGCCATACTTCTATCCTGCATAAAAACCTTGTTCTGGCCGAAGTGAAGTCGTACCTAACCTGATCTAACCTAACCTAACCGTAGTAAGGAAGTTCCTACGTTTACTAGCGGCTGCCACTATTACTTAGTAAAAGCAATCTATATAAAGTTAATTAAATGATACAGAAGATAAGATAAGAACCAATGACGCAAACGTATACTCGTGTAATGAATGACACCTGACAGAGTGCCAGGTATCGCGTTACGTTACAACCTCCAGAAAGCAGGGGAGAGTAGGTCGACTACTAACATAGGTGGTAACAATTATTGCCTGATTATTTTTGTAAATGCATAATTGATCGAGCGAACCGAGTCTTAGTTTTAGCTCGACGGTTTGGCATTTGTCTGTCTGTCTGTCTATCTGTCTGTTTAGGGTATGTCTCACGATAAATTTTGAACGAGTCAACCGATTTTCGAAACACTTGACATACGTGTCCATAGTTTTACTATACAGAACCCTATTGTTTTGAGACTGATCTCTCAATAAGTAGCGGGTGGGAGGCAAAAAATGTGAGGGGGTCAAAATTGTGAAAAAGTCCTTCAACCACAATCCTAATGCAGTGTTCATTTTTGAAAATTTACAAATTTGTGGATGCCAAGGCCTAAAAAGGGGTAACAATTTTGATAGAATCGCAAAAATTAATGCCGGTATCAAATTAAAGAGAATTTTAACTAATATCCGAATATAGTGTTAGGTTTCGAAATTTTTAAATTTAGGACCCCAGGGCCCGGAAAAGAGATTAAAATTTTGAACAAAAATGTGAAAAACTAGCAGGGTGTCAGAAGGGATTGTAACCCAAATCGGAATGTTTTGAATTTTTAATATTTATCCTATGACTGTGTGCTCTACAATTGTTATACTACTAAAAATATAGTACAGAAATAGGGATTTTAGAAATTTTTTCCATAATTGAAAAAAGTATCTGACATTGATAATTATATAATAATAAATGTACTTCTTTCAAAATAGTGAGCGAGTTATGCAGCTCAAGAACCATATAGGCTACTAGTTATATAAAGTACAATGAAGGAAGTAATGGAATCTACTGTTGACACGAAGGTAGTGTAGTTTTTCTAAAGTAGAGCACTGCTTTAGACTACTACAGTTAATTAACTACCTCAACTGTCACATTCAACGCTGATAGGATCAGATATCACATCACGTGACAACGACTGGTTTTTTTAATTTATTTCCAAATTATTTGATATTAGCAAAAAAACAATATAACAATATTTCTAAAAGTTGATTTACAACTTTAAATAGAACAAGCTTGTAAATCGTATATTGTGGGAATTTTTTACAAAACGTAATACAACATCTTAATACTAATTTCTCACAGTGCTGAGAGTTTTATCCTACCAAAATACAAATAACTCATAATTATATATATATATATATATATATATATATATATATATATATATATTGTTACAACACAAACAAGCCACCCCAATACCAGGGAAAAAACGATGAATCAACTATATAAAATGTTTAAACTAAAGAAAATAAAATGACGATGACGCGACAAACGACTACATGACCCAACCCGAGTGACTGACCAAATAAAATAAAACCAAAGGAGAAGGGGAAAACCGAAATAAAATAAAGTAAAATGAAATAAAATGAAATCGAAGAAGAAGGAAAATGAAAATGAAACAAACCAAGTATAAATGAAATGAAATGAGAAGACATGAAAAGACACAAACAAATAATATAGAACAGAAAAGGAGAAATGTTACACTCAAATATAATAATGAAATAGAAACCAATAAATAACAAATGTAAAAGATAATTATTAGTATCGGCTAAATGATCAATGTAAATGATAATTGATAAAACCCGATAAAGTAATGACAAAATAAAAGTACACTAACCAAAGAAATAGAGTTTAAATGTAATAAAGGACTCTATAATGACGTGAACCTATTAATAGTATAAATAACCTTTGTAAAGGGAGAGATAAAGAGATAGTGCGATAGTGAACATAAGTAAGTGACAAAGAGAATGTAATGTTAGGGAATACCCACTAATAACACTTAAAAAGTGCATAGTAACAGTGTAAAATCCCAAAATAATTAGAAACCCTATTGATAAGTATAAACACTTAATAATCTGTGATGAACACTAAAGGATTAATGGTGAACATTATTATTAAATAAGAATTAGGTTATTGATAGTATTAAGGTTAATTGTAAATGAGGGATACAATGGTATTCAGGGAAGGGATCCCATGAAAGGTCAAAAGTTAGTGTTACCATGGCTAGAGAGTAAAGTTTATATAAGAAAAAATATAGAAAAGAAAATAAAGGCAAAATCAATAAACACCCTATGTTCTAAAGGATAGTCAGTTAAGGAAAGTTAAATGGTGTGATGATGTTTATCACCAAAAAATAAGTAAGAATAAAACAAATTGTAAGCAAACGTTGCATAATAGCTGTTAAAGAATTGTTCGTTTAAATCTATGAATAGGAATATGGCTGAAGGGATTAAACAGACCATAAACCTAAATGTTATATTATATTTTATAGAGAATAGTAGATAATTGCCAAATAATAAACACTGGCAAAATAAATAAGAAAAAAGATAAAGTAATATAAGTCTGATAATACTGGAAGGGCAGTTAGAAAATAATAAATAAACCATAATGTAGAAACTAATGGGAACATTCAGTTATTATAAAACAGATGCAAAACAAGTCAACTAGTAAACAAATCATTTATAATACCAACACAAAACATGTACGAGAGTAAATTAATATGTAATTAGTATAAAATAAGTAAATAAAGCCAATTACTACTTAGGCCTATGAAATGCCTAACTGTATAAAACCAATAACGACAAATTATAAGAAATTAACAAGGAAATTAGCAAATCCAAGGCAAATAACTAGTCAAGGATAATTAGTGAATCATATTAAAAGATAAATGTTAAATTAAGGACATAAAATAAGAAAGAAATGTAATTAAATAATATCAACATAAATGTTCAAACAGTAATACATAAGAAAACCCAATTTGTGGGATGTCAAAACGATCTTTGAAAGAAAATACGAACAGTAGTGATAATATTTCATACATAGAGAGGAAGACGGAAGAATAATAGCAATCAGAAGATATACAGTCATTTTGAATAAAAATTCAAATATGATAACAATGGGCTTAAGTCAAGTTCAGCCAATCAGAATCTATCAGTTACCATGACAACTGAACGTTAGTTACGAATTTTCCGTTAGAATCTATGATTCCATTTTTGACGCTCAACAGGAATAGATGCCAAGCCGTGACTGACCAAAATTTTAATATAAAGTGTTTAAAAGTAATTCAAATTTGAAAAGATGAAGACGTAAGAAGCTGATGAAGGACTAGAACATTCAACTGATGCCAAGGACCCCAATTTAATAAATTCCAAATTAATAACTTTCAACAACTAATACGAAAAAGAAGCCAGACGTACTTAAGTTCCAAGATAATTGAAGATTGAAGATTATTGAAGACCCCAAACCATTTCAACTGAATGACAGTACACCTCAAGTCGACTGATTTGATAGGTATTGCTAAATTACCCGAATTTCTGAATTAAATTCTCTTTAAATTTTTCTCACGACACTTTGAACTCTCACTATAAACTGATGATATTATTTCTTTCAAAGATTAATAAAAAATAAACCACTAAACTCGTGTTAACTAGAAAAATAACCTGTATGAAAATTACGAACTTTCGAAACACACTTTATAACACTTCAGGAACAAGTTATAATTACACATTATATAATAGAAGTACAATTAATGTAAGGTAGTGTACTTTATTGTAATCATTATTAATATTTTTTGTAATCACAAGAATCCAGAATATGAACGAAATTAACTGTAAACAAACGATTTCAGTCGCCATGTCTGACTGAATAATTCGTTCAAAGTCACTTCGCCAACCTTGAGATTTTTTGTCTTATAATAATTGCCGGTGCAAATTTGTTTAATAACAAAATATAATTTTGTACAACACAATTACCAATCACAATTAAATAAACTAGTACAGAGTTGTAACCACTGTTCTTTATTCCATAGGAAAGTGTATTACAATATTTGTGCATTTGAGTGAACGGTAAAGGGTGACGGTAAGCGCTCACGTCGGAAACTCGGCGAACTAACAGCTCAATTAAGAAGATCGAACGAAGGCGGGAGTAAATTTGAATCCACCATACCGTCATAGTTAAGAACGCTTAATCGTCATATTTTTTATTTAATTGTTTTTAATTAAACAATTTGGCGCCACCCGGGATTTATGAACACATACTGAAGAACAGGTAAGGTTCCCACTCGCATGTACTGGTAATTTGAAGTATCGCTACGGACATCGTTAGCACAGCATAAAGTAACGACCACTACGTGTGAGGCGAACACACAAAACGTACACTTTTTACAGAGCACGTACACGTTTTTCATAGACGATAAGAATCTCGTCGTTACAGATTGGCTTCCATCGCGGGGCTTAAACAAGGCGGACGTCATTCTGCTCCGTTACAATATATATATATATATATATATATATATATATATATATATATATATAAAACCCATTTTGGTACAGTCTATTTCTTGCTGCATATATAATTATTTAATATTTATAAATTCTTTACCTCAAGATGTTTTATTCCCTTATTTGGTACATGTTTCGGGAATCGTATTGTTCCCATCTTCAGCCTTCCTGATTTTATATCTTGTAGAGTATTTGTGTTTTGGTTGGTTCTTGTTATGGCTTCCTGTAATAATATAATAATAATTATATATATATATATATTATATATATATATATATAATTTAAATATTTAAACACGTTTGAACACATTAAACACATTGCATTATGTGCTAAGTACATACAAGTTATTTCTAGAATGTAAAATATGTCCACCTGTTTCTAATACGTAAGTTTCTGAAATAGGTGGTTCATAAAATCCTGTATACAGTTAGTCCAGTTATCTGTATTCGCATGAAAATCCCTGAAAAACGCTTACTCCTCCTCCTCCCCCCGATTGGGAGTTGTCCTGTGGCTCGGTTAAGCGTTCATACGAAAATATATGCAATGCTAAAAATCCAAAAGTCGAGCCCCGAAAAGTTGGCTAACAGACAGATCATTTGTCTAAAACTATTTGTTTGTAATGTTACTAATGTGACGGTAATGTTAAACGTCTCGGTTATAAAGGAGTAATTTGTTTTTAGTAAATTATTCTTGGTATTCACTAAACATGTAAGTACATAAACATCTATCATATGGGCAACCTATAGTTGATTAAGGTCATCATTTTGTACAGTTTACATGCACTAGGAGTGTGGTCAGTGAATCCTATTATTCAGGATTCAATTCTGGTTAATAGTTGCGAAAGCAGTGGACAATACTATCATCTGTGTAAGAGTAACAAGTAGAATGAGTAAAAGAGAAAGAGGAAGAAGTGACGCGCGCTTGACAGCAGTAGTGAGTTTCAAAACATTAATTAAATACTTAATTAAATTAAATAAGAGGTCTCACAGATCTGCTCGCGACTTCCGTTGGCACGAACTATGTTGCCCTGCAGTGGTTTTGCGTAAAACGAGTAACATTATTTGAGAAAGTAAACTGCCTGCTTCGTCTGATAGCTACATAAACACAGTTATTATACAGAATTAGAGAGAGACAGAGAGAAGTCATTCATTTGTGTGGCTCAGATGATTTATTGCGCACGACAATAATTTTTGACTTTGATCTAGATACTTATACACTGAAAGTGATACGCTCATTTACACACATACTCACTTCATTGTGTGTATATAATATGATAAATAATAATAATTAATATTATGTAATATCATATATAATTGTCGTAATAATCAATATTTTATATACTTCTGCAAGTACATATTTACTTTACTCATGTTAAAAACTGATTCTGCACCATCATCATCATCGTCGTCGGCATCGTCATCATAGACTATGAAATGTAGTACTATATTAATGCAACTACATCAGTGAATAATTGATTTTTATTTTAGATATTAATATTGAAACACAAATCGATTATTCATTTATATATATTGCAACAATAGGCTACATATATTTGCATATTTGCCCAGGGCGGTATGTTTGTAAATATTTAGCATAGAAAATATATGATGAACAGTTTTTAACAATTTATGCAGGCTAGGAATTGTCAGAAAGCGTACACCTGCCTCGCGAGTGAATATGTGTGTGTTTGTGCGTGTGAACGCAAGCTAAGACAGGCAAGAGTCTACGATTGGGTGATGCGTACGTCTGTAATCAGGTTTTAACCGGATAAAAATAAACTAATTAATACGTTCTAAACCTGTGAACAAAGACTTACCCCAATTATAAAAACACCATTACATTAAGGAATTTTTTAACGAATATAGTGATGTAAAATTATTGCAGAAATTTGCAATAATAAAGACGCTAGGTAATTTAATGTTAATTACTGGTGTAATATTTAGTTAACATATTAATAAGTGTGTTATATGAGTGACCAGAAAAAAACTACGCAAACGATGATGTCGCTCGTGCTACGAGTATGTTTATGAAATCGCGAAAATGAACCAAAAACTGATTTGTAATTAAAAGGACGCTTTGCACGAAGTGACAAAATCTAACAGGTCGAAAACAGTCCTGGACTTAGATTGCCGTTCAGTATAAATACCACCGGCCATTTTGGGGCGGTCTCAGACTCAGAGAGAGAGAGAGAGAGAGAGAGAGAGAGAGAGAGAGAGAGAGACTCAAGATATCTTCACACAATGTCACGCTGCTGATCTGCCGACCGATCGACATCTTTACCACACAGACCAAGACTTATGGAGGAACTCTAGACCATCACAAACAACAAACCGTAGAGACAGAGAACACAGCAATCAGCATAATCATCATTATCAAATTCTCAGGATTCAGGACACATACACACACACACGCGCGCGCGCACACGCAACGGTAACGTCGACAGTACGCAGGTGATGAATAAATAATTATATTTTTGTTTGTGAAAAGAACGCTCAAAAAGAAACTTTTATACGAACAGTAAAGACTTAAAGTTTTAAATATAATCACTGTACATAAATTTAAATGGTAGTTAAAGAAAATAATTTAATTTAACAAGAAAATTTAAAAATACTAATGTTTTGTTGTATATTAAAATTTGGGTGTGTCAGTAGAAATAAATAATAGGTTGCAAGGAAACGTTATATTTTTTATTTTGTTTATAGCAACAATTAGTTTTATTCTTGAGATTTAATATTATTTTTGTTTGTAAATGAGTTGCTATTATTATTCAAAATTTGAGTCAAAGTCAGACACACTGAAATAAAAAGGGTTTAGATAATTTGTTTAACATGTCTGTTTAGCTAGTAAGATTATATGTTTATTTTTATTTGTCACGAACAGCATAGAAGGTTACATTGTATTTTTGTAAACTTATAAAAGAGAATATTTTTATTTATCAAAGATTCGAATTTTTAATCTTTGCATATTTTCTATTAATATTAATAAATCATAGAATGATTATTTTGAAACGGTTTTAATTAATTATTTCATGTCAACAACATCTCACTCCTCTTTGAAAATTATTTTATTATTGTGCAACTATATATATACTTGACGCAACGAGAATAAAAAAATCCTGCGACCTAGCCGGTGTAATACACTTCGTAGTTGCGTTGAGTACATGGTAATGTATTTGGGTGAATTTTTGAAACACTTTTAACGTTGCAATATATATATTCTTTAAAACATATTCATTTTATAGCATCTCATGATACAGAACCGATCTTCGACAGTACGTAAGACAAAACAGTAAAACAAACAGATGCTGAAATCTATTATTGTTGTAAAACTCACACATACATATACACATTTCATTTGGTTTCCTGTGGACGTCTGTTAGCCGATCCGCCCTCCTCAAACCCTACCGAATCACCAAACGGCGAGCCCTACGACTTATCTACCGCAGACCTCGCCTCATCAAAACCTTTAATACTGCCCTGCGTGCACTCACCAAACTCTTCCCAAACCTCGACTCTTTCCTATATAAGATCAACTGTAAATACTCACAAACTGCAAAACAACGCACTCCCTACAATCCATAGCCACCTTCGTCAACAGAACTACCCACAACACCCGCAGACCTTCCTTCCTCATAAACCGCCTTTTGACATGGAATCCATAGGTATGTAATGTCTTACTCGCACGTTTCGCGAAAATCGACCGTTATGTTTCAAATGTACTTTCGGCATACCACTATCTCACGAACCGCTCAACCAATCCCAGCAAACCAGGTGTCAGGTGATCGAGTCACTCGGCCCCCTTCCAACAATAGTACTGAGAATTTTGACAACTGACTTCAGTCGCCTCTAGGCTTTGTCTGCGTGAGGGTGTTTTTCCGCCGAAAATTTCTAAATTGCTACACTAAAACTTAAATATCTCGGGAACTACAAGTCCGATCGCGAAAATACAAAGTGCGTTGTGATCCTCAGAACTAAATCTCTCCAATAACACCAACTCCGAGTACCAGAAGCACTCACAGAAAATAATAACAACATTTGAACTCAAAAATTTGAAATGCCTCGACCTAAAAATCGCGATAAAACTCGAACCAAAAATTTCAAAACGAAAACCGGAAATTCCTACGCAGAGCGTCAATAGGCCTATCGTTTGAGACTAAACTCAAAGAAATCGGCCGAGAACTTAGAAAATGGCAACCATTTGAAGATTGACGAAACCCCGTCAGCGCCCAAGCGGCCCGCATCTCCGATACCCGGGTCATCCGGCGTGCCCCCAAAGCGACTCATATCGAGCGTACGGCTAGCTAGCAAGAAAACAGACGATGAGAACATTAATAACGTGTGCTTCGACAACACTGGACCGTCGATGCTCTGCGCAGAACAGCCCGGTCCAAGTCGCCGCTTCAAAGGAGTCGACGAGGAATTCTCTAAGCACTTTATTAACAATCCGTTCGGCTCGGTGTGTGGGATCTGCGATCGCTTGTGGTTCAAGAGTAATCTAAGACCGTGCGTACCATCATACATAAGTCTCTTGGCCACAGTGTTCGGAGCGGACGAGTACTCAAGTGCGAGTAATATGGAAGGCGTGTGCTCTACGTGTGTTGCAAGTCTCAAACAAGGCAACGTACCGCCGCTGTGCAAATCATACGGCGATATGTAGCTGTTTATTTAACTAACCCTTCATTCCTTCCCAAAGCACAAGTCTGCCCATGATTCCATGTCTACCGGTAGTCCCACGACTACCAGGTTTAATTTTGTTTACCATAGCCGATGGACCTCTTCCCAGAACTCCTCGCCGCCAGCGTTAAAGAAATAGAAACACTTAATTCCCGTTTTCAAACATACTCCACCTGCCATCCTTCCTGATCACATAACATTTAAAATTTTCCCTAACTACTTACCCAGTCTTTAGCCTTCTTCTTTGTGTCCCCCGTTACCTTGACGCCTCTCTGTCGCCTCCCTCCAGCTTTGGCGACCTGCGTTACCTGCCCTCGTTATAAACTTTATGACACTTCCATCAGCCACTCCTATTACCTATATGGCTACACACTACATTTACACACACGCACTACTCTCTACCTTTAATGTGCCTCCATCTTCTTCGCATCCTTCCATTCGGCTGAAGGGGGCTTGCCAGCTATTTCGGGACAAGTCTCAACTAGCACGAAAAAAAGACTTCTGTTTATTAATAATAGAAACGTCCACCAACATCGCAGCCAAATACAAAAAATAAATAAATAAAATAGCTTTATACTGAAAATATGTCATACAACCTAAGTATCATCATATAATAAAGTGTCCTTTCACATAAGTATCGAAAAAATCTCAGTAACACTCACATTAATGACGCTTGAAAAAAGTAGGTTAATGGATGATTACAGAAGAATGAAAATAGCTTAGTTAATTTTTTCAGTCCTATCACTGTTATTTTTTATGAACAGTTAAACTTGAGTATCAAGAATATATATATATATATATATATATATATAGTGTAATTGATGTAGATGATATTTGATATTCAATATTCTCGCTTTAAATGACATTTTGTTTATAGTTAAACATCGTCATACTTACAACACGTAGACGTACAGTATTAAAAACATTTATCCATACTTTATATTATTCTGTACTTCATATTGTTAACGACAACAAAAAATATTTATTTCAATGGCAATAGCCGATACCGAGAAACGTCATCGGCTTTCCCGACAACAAAGTCTAAGAAATATACAAGACTACGGTCATTGATATATGCCTGTTGAAAGTAACTTTGTACTGAATTTCATATAAAAGGTAATAAAGAATTATGAAGGAGAGAAAGGCGTGAGAATAGATTTCCTTTTCAGATAATGCAGCAAGTTTTCTGTATTGGAGATTTCGTATCGAATCAGAACCATTGTCGTTTTCGTAGCACTGTACTTTTCATTGTCAATTGTAGCCTATTATGTCTGTACTCTACGTAAATTTAACACGAAACTTCTTATCCAACCCATTTTATTAAATACTTCTAGCTAAACAGTATTGTAGTTACAAAAATTATAAAATATCTATTCACTAGCCGAATATGTTTTAATGTGTTACAGATGAAAATATATAGTTGTTTTCTCCAAACGCGGGAAACAGTTCTTAACGTGCACAATTAAAATACCATTAAAATAAAATAATTAAAAAGTCACTGGCAAGGCACCATTGAGCAAAGCATCTTTACGCAATATATATATATATATATATATATATATATATATATATATATATATATTGAGGTAGAGGTAAGGTCACGTTTTATTTAAGAACCCCGCATAATACAATTTTAATTATAATACAGGCAAAATGAATTAATATGTTGACATCATACCTGAACAGATGAAACTTCTCAACCGATAAGCACAAATAAAACAAGTTAATACTGAAGGAAGCTTAGCAAGGTTAAAAATGGTTTTCTGTCTCTGTTTCTTTCTGTTTAAACATAAATACTGAGACATAGTAAAAGCAGTAATTACCTAGTGAGGAAGGGCCGCGTAGTGTTCTACTTTAAGGAAAAATACTGGTTTTATTAATAAGTAAAACGACAATTACATTTACTTTCAGATCGTAAAATTATTTATTTGTGAACAGTAATTACGCATGTTTTATAATTTTTCTCAGCACGAAGTAATGTAAAACTACTATAAAATTATGGCATGGTTTTATCGATGATTAAACACAGTTACTACGGTAATCTACTCAGAAGTAAACGTGAGGAAGAGAGGTAATGAAGTCTATCGCACGAGAAGTTTTCACCCGGAAGAAACCTCTTGACGGGTAATTTTTCTTTGCCTTTTCAACACCAAAAATTTGTGGTCGTTTTCAGAAACCGATAGTGGCGGTTGGAAGACCTTCTTGAAAGACCTATTTCATGGCCTTTTAACAAAGTTCTTCAAACGCTTCTCTCAATTTCTGTGAGGAGATCGTATGTTTCTGGGATCGAAACGTAAAAGAAAAATTACACCAGGGAGTTAATTTGGAAGTACGTTTTTCAAGATGATGTTCGTCCATCGCGTTTGTATCAGATGATGATGCATAGTATATCAAAGGAGAGTCGTTTTCAATTAAAACATTTTATACCCCTCCAAAAATTAAGTGGACCAACATTTTTTAATCTAACGTGGACATTATATATTGACGTTATACAGTTGTCCGGATTGGTCTATTCAGAGTTTCGAATACTTGTATATTATATGTTTTATAATATATTTTATTTGAACAGAGTCTCTGTCTATTCTAAGGTAAGTTGCCTATTGGGGGTGGTTACTTGAGGTCCAATAACATGTCTGATTTTCTGTAGGCCTTACCTGATGTTCTGTCCTTTAGCCTTTCCTCACCACAAACCTAATTGAAAGGCAGCAATTGTTTTCAGACCCCCCCCCCCTAAAAGCTGGGATTAAAGTCTGACGTGTCGCCGCATCGAAGGACTTCTCCGCCTTCAGCGCCGTTGTGGTTTTCACAGCCCCAGCGAGCGTTCTCGCTTCCACTAAACGGTCTTTCTTTGCTGAGCAGAAATTCAGTCAGCAAAGAACTGTACATATACGCTTTTATTGGTTGTTTCACGGAATTACAGTAATGTGTGAATCATCAAATGCAAGTTCTTAAGCTTTCACGGGCGGCTTCATCGTTGGTAGGCTCTACCTCATCTCTGAGGTGAGTTGGCGGACACCGTGCCAAACTAGACACTGATGATGGGGGCCGAAACGTTTTCAATAACGACAACTGTGGACCATGGCCTAACAGCCCGGCTGACAATAATAATTCCAACAATTAAGTGTTATGTTCATTGATAAAAATTATTATTGTATTATCCCCACAATATTTATTCATTAATTAGCCTTATTAATTGTCGTATAGGCCTAATCGTTATATAATTTATAACGAGACGTCTAACACATCTATTGTAGCACATGAATGGCACTTTGTATTAATTAATTTATTTATTTATAGAGAAATTTAATTTCTCCATTGGTTACTTAATTTTTGGAAGGGGGTCATCAACGTTTAGAGGCTACTCGCTGCTTGCTTCACACTCCGCCGCGGGTAAGCATTTATGTATTATGTTTATAATCTCTTACACTTTGCCACATGAATGGGAATTTCAGAAAACGTTAATGATCTCATAAACACTGACATTGCAATTGTACTTACGAAAAATAGTTTATACGTTTATACACACGTTTATCGACACTAACAAAAAAGGAACAAGAAACACTAGGGTTTGAAAGAAAGATTATAAGACGTATTTACGGTCCGGTTAAAGAAGATGACGAATGGGAAATAAGAAATAACCAGGAGATAGATAAGCTATTGAATCATGACAAACACTGTAAGATTCATAAAAGGCCAACGAATACAATGGGTAGGTTACCTAGAGCCGATGGATGATCAGCGTATGGCAAAGAAAATCCCGAGGGCGCAAGTCTATAAAAGCAGAAAGAGGGGCCGACCTAGGACTAGACGATCTCAGAAGGAGGGGTTACACTGATATGGCAATGGATAGGAAACAGTGGAGAAAATTGGTGTTGGAAGAAGAAGAAAAATATATAAGTTTTACTCCATACCTTTCTATGTGTGTGTAGTAGGGCAGGAGAGAGAACTTACCTATCTGATAAGCAGCGTAAGCGACAGAGGCGACAACACGGTTCGGATGTATGATTGCTTTACGTCCAACTGACTTCTCAGGTGGCGAGTTGTAGGACTGGAACAAGTGCTGTAATCACACAGATGAACGTATAATTTTCGAGCACCATGCACCTGTGTTTAGGTGAGCTCGTACCTTACGCAACGTCCACCGTAACACTCTTTCTGGTCTCTGCTAATTGTTTTCTATTTAATTAATAGTAGTGATACCAGTTGTACACTTTTTACAAAGACTGCAAAATAGCTGCCATTTTTTTGTCTACGGTAATAACCAATTAAACGGCGTAAACTGGGACAGTTTGTCACCGTGTCATGTCATGTCACGCGAAGTCAAAGTTGTCAGGACAGATAGTATCTCGAACACAACACACATATATTGGGACAGTTTGTCACAGTGTCATGTCACGCGAAGTCAAAGTTGTCAGGACAGATAGTATCTCGAACACAACACACATATATTGGGACAGTTTGTCACAGTGCACTGTCACGCGAAGTCAAAGTTGTCAGGACAGATAGTATCTCGAACACAACACACATATACTGGGACAGTTTGTCACCATGTCATGTCACGCGAAGTCAAAGTTGTCAGGACAGATAGTATCTCGAACACAACACACATATACTGACACAGTTTGTCACCGTGTCATGTTACGCGAAGTCAAAGTTGTCAGGACAGATAGTATATCGAACACAACACACATATACTGGGACAGTTTGTCACCGTGTCATGTCACGCGAAGTCAAAGATGTCAGGACAGAACACAACACACATATATTGGGACAGTTTGTCACCGTGTCATGTCACGCGAAGTCAAAGTTGTCAGGAGAGATATTATCTCGAACACAACACACATATGTATATGCAACTTGTGTTAATACAAAAAAATTGTTTTAAACATCATTAAGCACTACCGACCTGCACGTCTCTTATTAGTTCTTTTTTGTACCCGAATGATTAATATCACCTTCTTTCTCTTCCTCATTATGTTCTCGTTAGGATTCAGTATCTCCTTGTTCTACCTCAGCCTTAAGCTTACTGTTTTGCTTCATTAATTAAACATCCTGTTGTTTCTCTAAGACTGACAGTCCGCTTAATTTGAGATCTAAAAATGACATTCATAGACATCTTCTGCAAGTATACATGCTATACATAGATTTAGTTTTCTTTTATATCAATACATACTATAATTACGAGTTACTATTACGAAGTTTTCATTATATCGATACATACGAATTACGAATTACCATAATATCGAATTACTATAATTACATACTATAATACTACAATTGAATGAAGTATTACAATTACAATAAAGAAGCGTGTCTTAACTTGTCACCATCATCATCTTCACAACGAGCCATAGGCAAGATTCTGCCTGATCCGCCTTCCTCCAACCATCTCTTCCTGGGTCTTCGATCACACCTGAGTCTTGTAGGTTTATTTTTCCAGACGTGTTTGGCCAGTCTTGAATCTGGCATTCTTTATACGTTTTATTTCTACCATTGTTTATAATCTTTGAAGCTTTCATTCAAATTGAAAACTTATAATTCTTCTCTTATGACTTCATTCTCTATGTATCTTTGAAGACTCTGAGTACGTCAATGTCCCCATTATAGGGTAACAGCCTATAAATGGGTAAGTCGTTTGGAGGGGCTGTCTTCTTACGGTCCATGACTTTGAGTTATTTTATTCAGGTTTGTCTCCCGTTAGCCTTTGATGCCCCAACACCAACTGCAAGGCAAATGCAAAATATAATCCTACAACAACTGGTCGCAGTATTACCGTCGAGTAAATTCAACTAGATTCATGCCTGTAATATTCCAAATTCAAACCGGTGCTGGATCATTTCCCTTACGCTTTAACTTGTTCTGTACTTGTTACGCCTTAGTCTAGATCCGTGCTGTTCTGCATTAACAAGGTCGCCTCTTGTAATATATGGTACTTCACCACGCAGTACGGTCTTGGCTTGAGAGAGACTGAGGGCTCCTTTGCGAGCTGACATCACTTCGCCCTACCCTGGGAACTTGTAAAGACCAGTGCCCAATCAATCCGGTGGAAAGGTACTGCCTCTCCAAATTCCCTCAACCCCAACTGATTTGTTTCCACAATAATTAAAAATATTAATTAATGTAAAAATAGTAAGCATGTACCGGTAACGCAAGCAATTTAACATTAACGTAAGGATACAGAATTTTCAAATTTACAGAGAAGAAGAGAGTGACATTTAAGTGAAATTTCCAGTTTCAGTAACGCGTATTGAATTGAAACAGACAATAACGTAGAATTTTGTAAAAAATGTAGTTACAAATTACGGATTTATTAGCTCCTTTTGATTCTATACTTGTGAATAAATCCGAACAGTTACTGTCTACTGTCTTTTTAAAGTCACGAGACATAAACATATTTCTTATCTATGAAACCTTCATTGCTGAATAAAGCTAATATACATAATTATATCGTAGGAAACCATTTCGTTCAAACCAGTTTGTCCAACACAAATGGTCACCAGTATCTTGGTTTATACAGTAAATAATTAATTATTTTATCTAGTTTTGGTGATATGTTTTTATTGTTCATTGATACTGAATATAAATTTCCCTCCGCGCCACAGATAACACTCCTACTTTATAACTGTCCTAATAATTTTCTTAAATATTTGTTGGGCACACGTATTTATTAGTGACCGTTGAGATGAGACCGTTTTGCAGGATAACATAAATTAGTGACTGGTAAAGATCTGTGTATAGGTAATTAATTTTAACTAAACAATAATTAATAACTAAATAATTTTAACTAAATAAGTTAAAAAATTAAATTATATCGTACAACTGGCTTAAAAGGAGAGCTGTTAAAATGCAGAAAGAGAAGGAAAACTGGACACATAATTTAAGGGCATTAAACTCAGCACCGAAAGTTGAGAGATTCTGACGTTCTGAACGAATTACCTGAAAATACAAACCCATATCTAACCGACAAACTGAAAGCATTTGAAACCAGGATGTTTATAACCAAGCAGTTATAGGAGGATGTTAAACATACCTAATATGGATAAACAAAATAACGAAATTAGCGGGTTCTGGAAATAATGGGAAACAAGACGTTTGCGGAGAACTGTGATAACAAGACAGGTCGATGGAGCACAGCTTGAGACGGACACCCAGGATTGATGACACTGCTGATGAGAGTGTAGTAGTGAGGATGAAACTCAGAGGAAGGTAGACATTGAAATACCTGAGGAATATCGGAGTTGGAGATGCTGCATAAAACCAATCAAACGACTGATGTCGCAGAAACAACCCACATGGTTCTGCTGGAAGACCACCTCAGAATTAAGGTAGGAAAATCCATACAAAGTATATAAACCTAAATAAAGTTTTCTCTACGAGAAGATTGTATTATGTTTTATTCAGTAGGCTAAACAAATATAATATTTATAGAGGAATGTCTGCACATAATTTGTTTTGTAGTTATTTATGGGGGGCACTGGAAACGAACATCAGTGAAAACAGATTAGCTCGAGTCGGTAAGTACAAAAATATAATTCAGGAAAGTAAAGGATGATATTTGAAGATCAATACTATAGCCTACGATTATTAAAATTAAGCGTTACGAATGTAACAAATAAAAATTAAGATTTACACATACTAGGTCTGTAAATAAAGTAATGAGACTAATTCAGTAAAACCTTTTATTTACAGTCAAACTATATCTAGACTCTATCCCCTTCAAAATAGTTCCCTTTGGAAGCCACACAGCGTTTTAGACGGGTTTTCCACTCATAGCACTCATAGCAGTGCTGAAACTCAGAAACTCGAATCTCATTTAACTGGTCGGTTACATTTTTTTTTTTTTAAGTTGTCTATCGTCCCAAAATGGTGTCGTTTGAGATGGTTTTTCAATCTCGGAAAGAGAAAGTAGTCACAAGGACTCAAGTCAGATGGATAAGGGGACTGAGAAACAACAGGAATATTTTTCTTTGCAAAAAACTCATTAACCGAGAGTGTTGTGTGACAAGGTACATCGTCATGATGCAACATCCAGGTGTTCACGATGGCTGGTCTCACGCGGGCATCTCTTTTCCGCAGCCTTTCAAGAATTCCTTAGTAAACATGTTGATTGACAATTTGTCGTATAGGCAAAATCTCCTTAAGGGTAATACCATTATTATCAAAGAAACAAATGAACATGGTTTTGATTTTGCATTTCTCATTTTTGCTTTTTTTGGATGTGGTGAGTTTGGTGTGCGCCACTCCTCGCTCTGGCGTTTTGTTTCTGGATCGTACTCAACGATCCACAATTCATCACCAGTAATAATATTTTTTATAAAATCAGGATCATTTTCAATTCGTCCTAGACGATCACGGCACACCTCCATTCTGTTGTCTTTCTGTTCAAGAGTGAGGTTTTTTGGGACCAATGTTGCAAAAAATTTTCTCATTCCCAATATGTTTGTCAAAATTTGATAAACTGTAGTTTAGTTCAAATTTAATTGTTCTGCAATGATTCTGACGGTCAATCGATGGTCAGACCGCACCAAGTCCTGAGTTGATCAATATTGTCGTCAGTTCTTGACGTTGACAGTCTTCCAGAGCGTGGATCATCCTTAATTGATTTCCGCCATCTGAAAATGCGTTAAACCATCTGAAAACCTGTGTCCGTGACAAAGCTTCACCTCCATATGGCTTTCTCAATTTTATAAAAATCTCAGTATCATTGTGCCCGAGTTTAACACAAAACTTGATTGCACAAGGTTGCTCGTAATTGATGTCACTCATTTTATAACGCACAACAAAATCTCACTTCATGAAAAGCTTGTTTACTTTTTACGTGGCAACAACAGACATACGTGGCCAACAAATATTAATTAGCTGTTTATATATCAATATTAATTAGCTGGCACTTAATATCAATTAGCTGTTTATGTAACAATCCGTGTTAATGGAAACCTTACAGTGTTGCCGTATTGACTGCTACATGATTAGTCTCATTATTTAATTTACAGACCTCGTAAGTACTGTGACGAGTGCGTTTGTGAACTGTTGGACTAGTGAATAATTTTGAGCCTGTTCCATACCGTAATTTAAAGACAGTAAAATTAATTATCAAAGTAACATTCTAGTGATTATTCCAATGGCTCCAAAATATCTTTATCATAATTCATAATATAAAATGTATTTTAAACATAGGAAATTGTGAGTACATTTAATGTTTATCTGACATTCATCGCTCAATGCAGTGACATAACGTCATTTATACGTTTATATTATCTCAAGGAATGAAAACTACAAATGTCATAATATTATGTCAGGTGTTGTGTAATAACGTGTCAGCGTAGCAGAACCGGACGACCGGGGAAAGGCAACCAACACTCTGGAGGTCACGGCTATCTCCGTACTCAATTATATTAACTGCACACAACGTGTTTTATACAGCGATAAAATTTATAGTGCGCGCACATGACTTGTGTTTCTCAAACTAGTCTATCTACATCCATAATGCACGTTCCTTTGTAGCCCCTTTTTAATATTAATCGCTAGAGGTGCAACAGTGTTGTCTCTCCGTGAAACCGCGTGTTATTCGGAGTTCGTCTGATAACGGCATTGTTCGAAGTTCGAATGACATACTTAAACGTTTATGAGAAGGCGAAAATTGTGTTGTTGTACGCGTCGAAGATTTTCTTTCCCACACCGAAGAAATTTGAAATTTTCTTTTCAACTCAAGACACGATTCCGTCCTAATCTTCTGCTGTCCAACTTGTCGTGTTTACTTGCTAAACTGCTATCTGTCATGCTCCGGAAGAGGCCTTTCAGTGTCTCCACCATTATCAAGTCCTAAACCACGACATGATAATGGTGAAAACACTGAAAGGCCTCGTCCGAAGCAAAACAAGTAGCAATTCAGGAAGCAAACACTACAAAGTTGGAATTACAGAAGCTGCTAATTCAAATAACATGATAAACAATCTTCTGTTGCCTTTCACATTTTATCCTGTCTTCACACACGTTGAACAGAACTGGAGATATAACTAATCTTCGTCTTTTACGCTGTCAGCTGTTTTGTATGGTGTCCATCATGTAGGTTCTGTTACGACGATAATTACTTTTAATTGCCATATGAGTCTACCACTCCATGTAATATTCGCTATAACTTGTTCCGTCTAATCGTTAAAAAGACTTAAGCCCTAGGATTTCAATGTTCTTTACAATCATAAGCTACTTTGTAAAATATACTAGTAAATTTTCTTGTGTACATCAAAGAAAAAAGCTGCTCCAACCTTGCGGCAGTGGTTCTTGAAAACTTCATCATATCTTTCTGAAAACGTAATCTAAGCGCTTGTAAGGAAATAGACAACCAGCAAAGAAACAAATGTGAAGCTAGTCGTGTAAAAAAGCTTAAGTAAATCGATGAAGATATGGACATTGTGACGTTGTAACCATACACGAAACCATGTATTCACCAAAACCCTGTAAAACGCTTAAAAATTAAGAAGAAGAAGAAGAAGAAGAAGAAGAAGAAGAAGAAGAAGAAGAAGAAGAAGAAGAAGAAGAAGAAGTGGCTTTGATGTTTAAAGAATCATAATCATTATACAATCTTGAGAAAATGGAAGTATGGTGATAACGAAAAAATTGTGTTCGAGATAAGGGCTGATTCTAATTGTACTACCCTCAAAACATGAAGAAAAGTCATTTTCCGAAAAGTGTGTGTGTAGAATTTTTTCTATGGCGAACGATAACTGCCGCAAATTAAAACAGAATCAAATAATTTTTTCCATATGTGCTGGATTTGTAGAGGACTCAAGGCCTATTGATTTTGGTGAAGATCAGTTAAGGGGGACGGGTAGTTTACCGGCAACGTTTTACTGTTTAACAAGAGTAAAGTACTTAAAATTCATTCAAACTTTTTCAAACAATGGTAATTGTTAAATATCGGTATGGAGAACCATACATGACTTCCATATTCTAAGATTTATATTTAAAATCATTTTCGAAATGAAATATTACCATAGAAACTACTTCTTTCTACTTACTGCTTCAGCCTTAACCACAGTACTGTGGTCACTAACGTATACCACCTCACATTATCGCACTCGATTTTCACTGATGATGGAAGTCGATGGCATTGCCGAAACGTCTGGGTTTGTAGAAAATATTGGACTGCGGCCAAATATCCCGGGAAGGAATTTTAACAAAAACTACTTCTTTGTTGCCGATAACGTTGTACACATATATATATAAAATATGCATAAAATTAATGGCTTGAATAAGTTAATGTTTGATCTCCATTAATTAGTGCTCAAGTTTCCAAAGTTTTAATATTATGATGTCCGTAATTAAAACATCAGAGCAGGTTTAGTGTGAATGAGGGTACACTGTGGACAAAAATTTTCAACATTTCCTATTGAGCGTTGCTTAGAGTAAAGCTGCGAATCTACAGTGTGTGTCACAGAACAAACACGCGAAAAAGAAGGAGCGCTCCGAAGTCACTCATGGACCCTCAGCATCTTGCAGAGGGTTCATTCCCTAAAGACGAAAAGTCTGTCTATGAATCGTTCCTCTGTAAACACGTGCGGTTACACTGCCCAGCGATCCACAGGAAGCAAATTGATGTCCGGTTTTTCGGCTTGCACGCGTTATGTTGGTGTGGGTTTCGGCACTTTCCATTTAAAAAGCGTGCAAATGTAAGAAAATAAACATGAGTGAGGCCAGAAATAACGTGAATTGTGTGTGTGTGTCTTACCTGCCTTTTTATTGCTGTAGGCATAATAATAAAATTGAAACGTAAACATTACATAACTGAGATATGCTTACCTGCCACGAACGATATATTATTTTATACATGGAGGAGTTCAGTGACATACACACGTACAGAAGAATTGTATATATAAAGATATTAGCTCATACATAATTTACATTAAAATGAAAAAATTATAATTTTATTCCCTGGCAACAAAATTATTTTATTTTTAACAATTACCATTGTTTGAAAAAGTTTAAATGAATTTTCAAGTACTTTACTGTTGTTAAAACGTAAAAGGTTGCAGGTAAACTACCCCTTCCCCTTAACCGATCTTCACCAAAATCGAAAATCCTTGAGATCTCTACAATTCAGGGACGTATGCAAAAAATTGTTTGATTCTGTTTGAATTTGCGGCTGTTATCGTTTGCCATAGAAAATACGCTTGATAAAAAAACGTTGCAGGTAAACTACCCCTTCCCCTTAACCGATCTTCACCAAAAACAATAGCCTTGAGTACTCTACAAATCATGGCTGTATGCAAAACATTATTTGATTCTGTTTGAATTTGCGGCTGTTATCGTTTGCCATAGAAAATAACCTTGTTAAAAAAACGTTGCGGGTAAACTACCCCTTTCCCTTAACCGATCTTCACCAAAAACAATAGGCCTTGAGAACTCTACAATTTAGGGCTGTATGCAAATAATCTTTTGATTCTGTTTGAATTTGCGGCCGTTATCGTTTGCCATAGGAAATACCCTTGTTAAAACATAAAACGTTACAGGTAAACTACCCCTTTCGCTTAACCGATCTTCACCAAAAACACTAGGTATTGAGAACTCTACAAATCAGGGCTGTATGCGAAACATTATTTGATTCTGTTTGAATTTGCGGTTGTTATCGTTTGCCATAGGAAAAATCTACAGACAGACACACAGACACACAGACAGTCACACACACAGACACTTTTCGAAAAACGACTTTTTTTCATGTTTTGAGTGTAGTACAATCAGAATCTGCAATAATCTCGAACACGATTTTTTTTGCCATCACCATACTTCCATTTCCTTAAGGAATATGGAAGTAAAAATAAAATAATTTTGTTGTCAGGCAACCAGATTGTTCGGTTAGGAGGGAGGAGTAGTTTACCAGCATTGTCTTGTGTTTTAACAAGAGTAAAGTGGAGTACCTAATTTTAATAAATAAGTGCCTTGAAAATAAAGTCAAATTAATGCACTGCAACATGGTAAATGAGATAATTATAAATGGAGTGTATAATTGAAGGGAGAGGGGATGATTTTTTAAAAATTGTTGTGCTGAAATCAAGTAAAGTACGAATATTTAATTTTGAAAGATAAGATACCTTAGAAATTACATATGATATAACTATTACTCTATGAAAGTGTAAATATCATTAATGTTGGGGATCGGTTGAGGAGAAGGGATGATTATCTGCGTAGATCAGTTTCTTTATAAGAATAAAGTACCTAATTTTTATAGATAAAGTGACTCGAAAATAACATTATATTAAACCACTACCCAATAATAACAAAAATATCTATAAATAGTGAAAAAATAGTTTGAGGGTGTGGGATATTTTTTTTTTAATTATCGAACCGAATTGAAGTAAATGATTTTAATATAAATCTTAGGTCATGGAAGTCGTGTATGGTTTTTCATACCGATATTTTAACCGACGCATCCTGATAACAGGGTAAGAATTTTACGACCTGAGGGATGGGAACTTGTTCAGGAAACCTGTCGTATTAACGAAAACAGTAAGTCACAAGACGGATTACATTAAAGTAATTAATTAACATATTGCGAACTTGAAACCATATGTAATGTTAATATTTAAATTAAAATCTTAAGAATTGTACAAGACAAGTTGTATTAATTTACTATAGCGTAGATATATTTCGGAAATTAATATATATATTCCCACCTTCAGACACGTTTAGGCTCTTCTGCTGTTGAAATACTTTTATCAGTAGACGACACAACTCGGGAAATGGCTGAAACATGTTGACTTGTACACCACGATTAATATTAATGATTTTATTTGCCGAGAAAACGAACTCTGTACCAAGTGAAAATTTAAGTTTATTTATATGCCTAGTCAGCTCCGTCTACCGTCAAATAATGGTACAGAGAACAATATTGCAGACGCATCCCACACTATAATAACGGAAAACGCTGTCAAGAATACTTTGCGCGATATCGGACAGAACGATTGTGACATCTATCTACCTTATTTATTTTCGTTTTCCTTGTTTAACGTTATTTGAATATTTCTGAGACCCACGTCCAATGAATGTCATCGTAATGACGCATGAATGAACATTATTACCGGACTTCCAGAAATACATTCGGTGACACGGAGCACAGTTTGTGTTGCCACTTATGACGTCACTGCAAAGAACAACTCCAGAACAATCGATACACTTTATCTTTTTGTTAGAATGTTGAGACTGCACTCTTCTATCTCCCTAGTCATCGAATACGTTCTACAGCTTTTTTCAACTTTTAAGCTTCTAGCTTTCTGTATCCTTCCACAGGTTTTCCAGTAATTCTCATCATTCTCCCCCTCTTTCATTCTCCTTCTCTCTCTTTCGCCTTTCTCTTCCCCCTCTCTCTCCCTTCTTTGTGTTCCTTGTCAACGTCTTTGTAAACGTCCAGCTGTTCCTTCGTTTTCCCAATTTACTTTGTTTATTTGGTGCCCATATATAAGACGCTTATCAGATCAGTTCTTACTTTTGGAAGTGAGACATGGACATGGACAGAAAAGGAACAAGTAACAGTAAGAGGTTTGAAAGAAAGATCTTAAGACGTGTTTATGGCCCGGTTAAAGAAGATGACTAATGGAGAATGAGAAATAACCAGGCGATAGGTATTCTATTGAATCATGAAGAAATTTGTAAGATTCACAAAAGCTCAACGGCTAGGTCACCTAGAGTGGATGGATGATAAGCTTATGCTAAAGAAAATCTTGAGAGCGTAAGTCTATAAAAGCAGAAAGAGGGGCCGACCTAGGAAAAGATTATTGGATGATGTGCTAGAAGTTCTCAGAAGAATGGATATGAGGGGTTACACTGAGATGGCAATGGAAAGGAGACTTTGGAGAACATTGGTGTTAAAAGTCAGGTCTAACGTTGGACGTAGTGCTGAAGAAGAAGAAGAAGAAGAAGAAGAAGAAGAAGAAGAAGATTGATGCCCATCCTCTCTCTGATTCTGTTAGTCATAATTATTTCTTTTTCTTGGCTTCCTTAATTATCTCCTATAGTAAATACAGTTTAGTCGTTGTCACCATGTTTTTCGTCCTACATTTTACTTTCCACACCTCATCTCGATGGGTTGCAATACTGTTTTCGATAGCATTTTACATTCTGTGTTTATTTTCTTTGAACACATTCTAAACACACCCGGCGGTATGGTAACGCGGTTATAGCGTATTATCTTCACGTCAAGCAAATTCAAGCGTCATATTCATAACTACAGAAACCTGGATAGACTACCATAAGACGGCTTGGTTGCTGGGCACCTCTACATTCGAAAGAACAACAATCAGAGAGAGAGAGAGAGAGAAGAGAGAGAGAGAGAGAGAGAGAGAGAGAGAGAGAGAGAGAGAGAGAGAGAGAGAGAGAGAGAGAGAGAGAGAGAGACAGAGAGAGAGAGAGACAGACAGACAGACAGACGGACGTCTCTGCCTGTCTGGAAGGCAGGCAGGCGGATAGGTAGACAGACATACTGAGACGATTAATTAATGATTAATACTATAGTTTTGCAGTATTCCACTCATCATTAACATCACTTTCCTTTGTGCCGAGTTTTGGAATACTCGGCCATTTTCCTAGTTAATTATGTGACGGTCATTGCGGGGGTTTGTGATTTAATTATTTGAGCGATGTATGAGCCGTTATCTGCATGCCTCGTTCGCGATCCGTGCGCGCTCTAGGCGGGAGTGATAGAGATATTTTTCTTGTGACTACGGAGTTCAGTATTCGTCAGGCAGCCGAACACGAAACACGAAACCAATTTCTCCCGGCGGCCATCAGTTTGATTTTGTTCTCTGCTATTAACCTTCATGACTAGATAATCGACTAAGCGACTCTTCGGTAAGTCTGTTAAAAGTAACTTATTTATTATTTAAGAAAAGAATAGTTATTTAGCTTAAAGTAATGCCGATGCAATGCGATATAAATACGAAAGTCACCACGTGGCGAGTGCAAGTTAAACTCTGTGTATGCATGCCTTGAAAGTTAACACTGGCTGAGCTAAAGCATTTATAAAGTAATTATAGCTGTGTATTTTTCCTAATTATATCATAATAATTTCTTTATAATCATAGGGGGGCATAAGAGAATGTTTTATGCACTAAATGTAGAGGTATATGAACTGTATATGTTTTATGAACCTGTTTAAGTTTGCAACTCATCTCGATATTGTAATAAGGGTTTATTAAGTTGACGAACTGTCCATAAATACTAGTAATTTTAATTCTAAAATTTTCTACTGAAGGTAACTTCTGTGCTTTCTTAAAATTTGCAAATTTTCCTTTAATCTGAACATGTGGTAGTGTGTGATTTTGCTGGAGTCATGAATATTAGGGGGATCGTGAATTGGGTAACATTAAGTAATTGTCAATATATATAATTGTTCAGGGTTCCCGACCTAAGACGATCTCGATCCACTCCAGCGGGTGGCCGAACGTCTCCCACCAATGACTTTACACGAGTAATTCTCCGTCTGTGCCGTCGGGAGGAAGAAATGGACAATACACCAAGTTTTGTGCCGGATTTCACAGGTGACATTTAACCAATTTATCTATATTTTGGCCTCTACAAGGTAGAACACCGTATTCTCTTCCTGGAACTTCTCCAATTAAAGTTGTTGGGACACAAGTCCAGCGAGACAATAAGTGCTTTTAAATTTTGTCAGTATATTTTATTAAGGCTTATGCCCCCTTAGTAAGTGTGAGCCCGGACGGGGTCATGCGCTACCGAATTTTGCTGAGAAATTTTCGTTAAGGGTAAAAGTGTGGGTGACTTAAGTTTACTGATTTGTAGGGGGTGAATTATGCTTACATTGATTAAGGGTATTCATAGCTATATGGGTTTCGTTTTTTTTTTGTAGATTTAAAGGTTTGGGGTGGTGCTGTAACCTGTGGACGTCACCCGCTGGTGCCGTTAGTACAGGTCTATAGCATGTTTTAGATTGCTGGATCTGGTGGTGCGCATGGCCTCGCCTGTGGCCAAGCCAACACTGTAGAAACAACTCAAACGTGTTTTATTAGGGGGCTGATGTTATAAAGTTTTTTTTTTTTTAATTAAAATGGTCTTTATATATATATTTTATAAAAATTATTTTAACTCAGTTACAATTCAATATAAGTGAAATTTCATTCAGTTCTTTTACTGCCATAGCCAGTGTACTACTAGTTAAATTGTTAATATGAGCACACTATTGGTTCAATCATAAACCATATTTTATATGTTTTATAAAATTATATTAACTCAGTAACATTTCAATATAAGTGAAATTTCGTTCAGTTCTTTTACTGCCATAGCCAGTGTACGACTAGTTAAATTGTTAATATGAGCACACTATTGGTTCAATCATAAACCATATTTTATATGTTTTATAAAATTATATTAACTCAGTAACATTTCAATATAAGTGAAATTTCGTTCAGTTCTTCTACTGCCATAGCCAGTGTACTACTGGTGCAGTTGTTAATATGAGTACACTATTGATTCTTACTGCTATTCATAAATTCTGTTATACCTTCGTACGGCCGTGCGCCCATGTTGACCTGACCATGGCGCAGTCCTATCTGGGGGAGCTTTTCTAAAATTTTGAAATTTTGTGATAATTTCTTTGGTTGCAAGCAGTCATCACTGGACTGGTTAATGGTTTGGTTTATGAAGGTTTATGTAGGCTGGGTACTTCACCCTTTTACAGTATTTTGGGATGGGGATCTAGGTCACTGATACTGAAGATGCTATTCTTCGGTGGCATGGTTAAATGTTTCTGAGCTGCCTGCCAGGTGAACATGTGTGTAGTATATATATGTGTGCATATCGATATGTGTCCGCCATGTGTATTTATGTAACTATTTATTTGTGTGTAATTATGTGTGCATATTGATTGATGTTATAGTTATTTATATTTGTGAGGTATTATTATGCTGATGTCTACATGTAAGGAGGTATTATTATGCTGATGTCTACATGTAATTTAATTTGATGAAAGGATACTTGCATGTTATTTGAAATAGCTAAATAAAATTGTTATTGTTGCTAAACAATGAGTTTAATTACAAGTCCCGTCATACTGGACCCAGCGCAGTTTTGGCTTCCCTAGGCTCTGGCCTAGTTTTAAATAACCAGTGGCCCCTCTTTCAAAAAAAAAAATAAATAAATAAAATAAAATAAAAAAAAAAGTTTTTTTTTAATAAAGTCTAAAAGTTGAAAGAGGGGTTACAAATGGTAGCAGAGCGTGGCTCACACATCTCTTGGAGTATAAGATCCGCCTAACGGACTCCAAGGTGGTGCGCTCCCACCCTTATAAGTTTGCCCCTCCGAAGATGAGCATCTTGAGGGAGAAGGTTCAAGAATTATTAGATCAAGGGGTGATTGAACCTTCTCAGTCCAGTTATGCCAGTCCAGCGTTCCTAGTGCCCAAGCCTGGAGGTAAGCACAGGATGGTCATCGACTACCGCAAGCTGAACGCTAACATCGAGGTAGATTCGGTCCCACTTCCTGACCTTCATTCCGCGTTCGATTGGTTCAGTGAGGCGAGGTATTTTACCATCATCGACCTCAACTCTGCATATCACCAGATTCCCTTGACGAAAGAAAGTAGGCCCTACACGGCATTCTGTGTTCCGTGGAACCTCTATCAGTATACTAGGGTTCCTATGGGTCTAGCGGTAGGGGCCCAAACACTCACCCGTTTGCTTGACACCGTTTTTCACGATGTCAAGTTCAAGTACGTTTTTAATTATCTTGATGACTTGCTGGTGTACAGCAAGGGGTACGAGGAACATTTGGATCATCTTGAAGAGGTGATGTGCAGGTTGAGGGGTGCCGGCCTCACTGTCAATCCAGAAAAGGTGAAGTTCGCCCAGACTCAAATTTCTTTTCTGGGCCACCTGATTTCCCATAGAGGTGTCACTGTGGATCCTGAGCGAACACAGGGAATCAGGGACTTTCCCCCACCAAAGGATGCCAAAGGCATCGCGAGATTTGTGGGGATGGTCAATTTCTATCGACGTTTCATCCCGAACGCGGCGGAGATTGCGGCACCTCTGAATGAACTCCGGAAAAAAGGCGCCAAATTTGTATGGGGGGAAAAGCAACAGAAGGCTTTCGAGACTCTGAAGGAAGCCATTATTTCCCCTGCAGTACTGAGGATGCCAGACTTCTCGAGACAGTTTATCTTACAGACGGACGCGAGTTCGGTGGCGCTCGGGGCGGTTCTGTCCCAAGTTGTTGATGGTGCTAGGCAGCCTGTGGCCTTCATTTCTAGAACTTTGACCCAACAAGAACGGAAGTCTTCAGTGTATGAGCTAGAGTGTTTGGCTGTTGTATACGCTCTAGATAAGTTCAGGCGTTTTCTGGAACACGCTGAGTTCCTGCTCGAGACCGACAACCAGGCTCTCTCTTGGCTTCTCGCTCATCCCCGGCAGCTGGGTAAGATTGGACGATGGGTGGTTAAAATCTCATCCTTTAAATTTAAGGTGCAACACATTCGGGGAACTCAAAATGTGGTTGCAGATGCTTTGTCCCGTATGTTCTCCCAGCCCAGCGAAGCCCAGCCGGAGCAACCCTGTTCTGTTCTACTGGACTTTCCTTTAGCTTTTACTGATGTGTTGCCCCATCAGTTAAATGATGAAGAGTTGGGTCCGATCATCCAAAATCTAAAAGAGGGTAACGTGCAGGTCCCCTACTTCTTGTCCAGGGGCGTCCTGTGTTGCAGAGAGAAGAAAGGACGGGCCCCGAAGATAGTGCTGCCTAGCAAACTCGTGCCCATGGTCTTCAGCTACTATCACAATTCCCCGGTAGGTGGACATAAGGGAATTTCGAAGACCATTTCCAGTATTAGGAAAAACTTCATCTGGAAGGGCATGGATAGGGACATAGCAACTCGGGTGAAGGCATGTCATCTCTGTGGCTTAAGCAAGCCTGCCCAAAACACAAAGTTAGGGCTTTTGTCATCTGATGTGGCGATCAGACCGATGGAGAAGCTATTCATCGACTACGTGGGACCCTTCCCGCGTAGCAAGTCAGGTAATGCTTACCTACTTGTCTGTGTGGATGCTTTTTCGAAGTTTGCCTGGCTACTGCCCTTACGGCAGGCAACTGCTCGATTGACCATAAACGCGCTCCAGAGTCATGTATTTCAGCACTTCGGTCTTCCGGCCATCATTGTCTCGGACAATGGTCCACAATTTATTTCAGGCGATTTTCGGCGAATGTGCTTCGCCAATGGCATCAAACATGTAACCACTTCCCCCTATTACCCACAGCCGTCCCACGCGGAGAGATTCAACAGGAATCTCAGGTCCGCGCTTATTGCTTATCATGCAGAGCAACAGACCACCTGGGACCAGAATCTTAAGTGGTTACAGCTAGCTTTCAATACGGCCCTGCATGACAGTCATAAGGCCGTTCCCTTCGAAGTGATGTTTGGTTTCTCGCCTACGCTTCCCTTGGCTAACTTATGGAACATAGAAGATCTTCTGCCAAGTAATCCGGACATTAAGACGGCAGATAGGTGGAAAGAGGCCCGGAAGAATTTGCTCCGTGCACACGAGCGCGTCCGTAGACGATATAATCAGGGGCGTATTCCGAATCCCTTTAAGGTGGGGGATTTGGTCTACTGCCAGAGTCACCCGATCAGTTCAGCAGTGGATAAGAGAGCCGCCAAGCTGTGCTACCGCTGGTCGGGGCCGTACCGCATCCTGGGGTTCGCGTCGCCTGTGACGGCTAGGTTGGGCGAACCGGGAGATACGTCCAAAGAGATAGTCTCTCACGTCTCGAAGTTGAAGCCCTGCCACATCGGGCGGCCGGGCTGATAGAAAGGGGGGGAACTTGCCGGTCCCCATTTAGGTAGGGATGGAGGTTATTCGGGGAGGTGTGTGCTCTGGGGGGGGGAGTTGATATATGGTAGCGGGTAGGTGTTCCCCACAGTCCCAGTGGTGTTCGTCTACTTCAGGGATGCGCCCCTGCCTGCGCGAGCCTTGGTTCTCTCCAATTTTCCTTTTTTCTGGAGAGAGCCATGTCCTTACCTTCTGTTCCAGGCCTTGATCTTCAATGATCCTTGCCCTTTCCTTCTTCCTGATTTTCCTAACCTGCTAAAAAAAAAAAAAAAAAAAAAAAAAAAGGAGAGTAGAGAGCCCTTGGAGCACACACACATACGTATGGGATTATGGATATGTATACATATACATGCAAGTGAGATTATTGGGTCATGGAGTCCAGATCCCCTTTTCTTCGGTGATTCTGAAACACGGTTATTGTTTGGCGTTTTGGGGCTAGTCCCTTTGGTGACTATAGGGCTTGCCGCCCTGTTGTGGTTGTGTCGGTTTCTCAAACATAGTTGGGCATGTCTCGGGGGGGCCAGTGCTCAGGGAGCTCCCGTACCTTCTTTAGTCTTTTCTTCGCTGTCTCTTCTTGCCGTAGGCTGGCCCTGATCAGGCCAGACTGCGGTGGCTACACACTTACACGTTACATGTCTTCTTCTGCTCTTTCGTTTTCCTTCTGAGCATCTGTTCTCCTGGGAGCCATGACTGATGGGAAAACCGATAACAACTTGAGTATGGTATATAAGGATGGTACACTGCAGGGTACCACTGAGTTCCAATTGGGGCAACCATGTTGCCCTTTTGAAGTGGGGGTGTGCCGAGTTTTGGAATACTCGGCCATTTTCCTAGTTAATTATGTGACGGTCATTGCGGGGGTTTGTGATTTAATTATTTGAGCGATGTATGAGCCGTTATCTGCATGCCTCGTTCGCGATCCGTGCGCGCTCTAGGCGGGAGTGATAGAGATATTTTTCTTGTGACTACGGAGTTCAGTATTCGTCAGGCAGCCGAACACGAAACACGAAACCAATTTCTCCCGGCGGCCATCAGTTTGATTTTGTTCTCTGCTATTAACCTTCATGACTAGATAATCGACTAAGCGACTCTTCGGTAAGTCTGTTAAAAGTAACTTATTTATTATTTAAGAAAAGAATAGTTATTTAGCTTAAAGTAATGCCGATGCAATGCGATATAAATACGAAAGTCACCACGTGGCGAGTGCAAGTTAAACTCTGTGTATGCATGCCTTGAAAGTTAACACTGGCTGAGCTAAAGCATTTATAAAGTAATTATAGCTGTGTATTTTTCCTAATTATATCATAATAATTTCTTTATAATCATAGGGGGGCATAAGAGAATGTTTTATGCACTAAATGTAGAGGTATATGAACTGTATATGTTTTATGAACCTGTTTAAGTTTGCAACTCATCTCGATATTGTAATAAGGGTTTATTAAGTTGACGAACTGTCCATAAATACTAGTAATTTTAATTCTAAAATTTTCTACTGAAGGTAACTTCTGTGCTTTCTTAAAATTTGCAAATTTTCCTTTAATCTGAACATGTGGTAGTGTGTGATTTTGCTGGAGTCATGAATATTAGGGGGATCGTGAATTGGGTAACATTAAGTAATTGTCAATATATATAATTGTTCAGGGTTCCCGACCTAAGACGATCTCGATCCACTCCAGCGGGTGGCCGAACGTCTCCCACCAATGACTTTACACGAGTAATTCTCCGTCTGTGCCGTCGGGAGGAAGAAATGGACAATACACCAAGTTTTGTGCCGGATTTCACAGGTGACATTTAACCAATTTATCTATATTTTGGCCTCTACAAGGTAGAACACCGTATTCTCTTCCTGGAACTTCTCCAATTAAAGTTGTTGGGACACAAGTCCAGCGAGACAATAAGTGCTTTTAAATTTTGTCAGTATATTTTATTAAGGCTTATGCCCCCTTAGTAAGTGTGAGCCCGGACGGGGTCATGCGCTACCGAATTTTGCTGAGAAATTTTCGTTAAGGGTAAAAGTGTGGGTGACTTAAGTTTACTGATTTGTAGGGGGTGAATTATGCTTACATTGATTAAGGGTATTCATAGCTATATGGGTTTCGTTTTTTTTTGTAGATTTAAAGGTTTGGGGTGGTGCTGTAACCTGTTGACGTCACCCGCTGGTGCCGTTAGTACAGGTCTATAGCATGTTTTAGATTGCTGGATCTGGTGGTGCGCATGGCCTCGCCTGTGGCCAAGCCAACACTGTAGAAACAACTCAAACGTGTTTTATTAGGGGGCTGATGTTATAAAGTTTTTTTTTTTAATTAAAATGGTCTTTATATATATATTTTATAAAAATTATTTTAACTCAGTTACAATTCAATATAAGTGAAATTTCATTCAGTTCTTTTACTGCCATAGCCAGTGTACTACTAGTTAAATTGTTAATATGAGCACACTATTGGTTCAATCATAAACCATATTTTATATGTTTTATAAAATTATATTAACTCAGTAACATTTCAATATAAGTGAAATTTCGTTCAGTTCTTTTACTGCCATAGCCAGTGTACGACTAGTTAAATTGTTAATATGAGCACACTATTGGTTCAATCATAAACCATATTTTATATGTTTTATAAAATTATATTAACTCAGTAACATTTCAATATAAGTGAAATTTCGTTCAGTTCTTCTACTGCCATAGCCAGTGTACTACTGGTGCAGTTGTTAATATGAGTACACTATTGATTCTTACTGCTATTCATAAATTCTGTTATACCTTCGTACGGCCGTGCGCCCATGTTGACCTGACCATGGCGCAGTCCTATCTGGGGGAGCTTTTCTAAAATTTTGAAATTTTGTGATAATTTCTTTGGTTGCAAGCAGTCATCACTGGACTGGTTAATGGTTTGGTTTATGAAGGTTTATGTAGGCTGGGTACTTCACCCTTTTACAGTATTTTGGGATGGGGATCTAGGTCACTGATACTGAAGATGCTATTCTTCGGTGGCATGGTTAAATGTTTCTGAGCTGCCTGCCAGGTGAACATGTGTGTAGTATATATATGTGTGCATATCGATATGTGTCCGCCATGTGTATTTATGTAACTATTTATTTGTGTGTAATTATGTGTGCATATTGATTGATGTTATAGTTATTCATATTTGGGAGGTATTATTATGCTGATGTCTACATGTAAGGAGGTATTATTATGCTGATGTCTACATGTAATTTAATTTGATGAAAGGATACTTGCATGTTATTTGAAATAGCTAAATAAAATTGTTATTGTTGCTAAACAATGAGTTTAATTGCAAGTCCCGTCATACTGGACCCAGCGCAGTTTTGGCTTCCCTAGGCTCTGGCCTAGTTTTAAATAACTAGTGGCCCCTGTTTCAAAAAAAAAAATAAATAAAAAAAATAAATAAAAAAATTTTTTTTTTAATAAAGTCTAAAAGTTGAAAGAGGGGTTACACCTTCTGAGTAATTTCGTCTAATGCACATTCTCGAGATATTTTCATTTCTAAATATTCATATATACGAGGTGCAGGCCGGCTCAGTGGTAATATTCGAGACTCAAAATACCGACAGCTATGCTGCGGTCGTGGGAACGAGTCAAGTTCACGACTCGATCTGCTCGCCCATATCTATCGCTGGGGCGAAATAATACAGCGGTCCTGCCTGACACGCTTGGGATGAATAAGTAACAAATGAACACTTACACCACCACACACAACTCCCTCTCCACCGTTACTACACGGGTGATTTCTCTCTGGAGGTGATGGAACGTGAGTTACCATGGCAACAGGCCGTAGGCCTAACGTTATTTATAACCTATTTTTATATTCTCTTAGATGGTGAACGCTCTGTCCATTCTCCAAGTTCACAGTTCACGCTCCCTTTGTTCACATTTTTTATGTTTTTTACGCTAACTTCCAGGCTCAACTTCTTATGACTCCATTTGAGCGTTAACGCAGATTTGGTCGTCTCCGAAGCAAAGTGCATACGTATAGCGATTATAATATTCCCTTTGGTAATGTGTGTATGGAATTCTGTGTTACCATTTTTCCTCATATTTCTTGATTAATTCTATCCCCACCTTCCACAATTTTATCTCGCCATTTATGTTAGCTAATGATAAACCCTTATACCTTGAACACTTGCATCATCGATTCTTGTGCACCCCTTCGTGCTTTTTAAAAATATAAATTTAAAAGAGGCCTTAATTTCGCTGCGGTATTTCTCTGTGACAGATCATGTTTCCCTCCCAAATAGCTCATGAGTCCACAATAAACTGGGAGAAGCCATTGTATTGTGGAATTTTAACTTTCCGTCCTTAGTTAATTATTGTTTCACACACACACACACACACACACACACACACACACACACACACACACACACACACACACACACACACACACACACACACATAAATTGAATAAATTTAAGTTTACATTACTCAAACGTGCGGAGTGAAATTCGTTTCATCTAATGTATGGATGTATCAACAAAACTTGTTCAGTTCGGCTAAGTATCTTTAAGACGTCGCTTGAAGCAGCCTTCATAGTTCGTTTAACCCATGTGAGAAAAATCACGTCGAAAAATGCATTGTTTAGAGATTCTACCATGGCCCCCACAAGGGGGGGCTGACGGGGCTCTAGCCTGGGGGCCCGCTTCAGGATGTGGGGGCCATGGATTCTACCATGCTACCCTACTCTAATTTCCTCGAATTGACACTTCTAACAGTGGTATCCCAATTCACATAAAAACAAATTTAACTTTTCTTCTATTTGGCCGACAGTATCATTAAGTAAATTCCAATTCCTCAGAAGTAACATTGGCCCTACAACTCTCATCGGGTCTGTACCGACTGAATAGACTTCACCAACGGTTCCTCCAGCTTCCAATCGTGTATACCATCTCTTACAACGTCTCGATCTGTTCTTCGGTATTCCAATGTACTTTATGCGTCTGGGTTCTACGGGAGAAGACGCTTTACACGGACAAAAGAGTCTTGCCTTACAACACGACAGGGTCGTCTGAAGTCGTATCAACTCTGTCTTGTTGCTCTCTTATACCTGGCAGTAACATAAAGTACCTGGCAGTGATCTGTCTTTCCCATCTTAACATATTCCTTCTGTAACATCCTCCTGTAGATTCAATTTCTAAAAGTTGCAACTTTTGAATACGCCTTATTTAAGATACTGTGCTTCGTTTTCCATTTATTCAAAAATAACTGAATGTCACAAAGAATGTTGTGCAAGAATTAATAACAATTCGCAATCGCTTCCTACGTATCGCTTAAGCAAATTTCCGATTGCATAATTACTGTGGTCGTTGCCACATCGTCACTTCTGCAAACATCAAGTCGCGCGGATTGCGAAACGCGACTGGATTTGCCGTACCCGGTAAGGATATTTAGAACAACCGTTTCTGAACAGTAGTTAGAAGTGAACCGCGCGCGCGCTGCCTACAAATAGTGGAAATAATGATTTTGTCTGTGATTGTGATCACATTGTTATTACATGTGATTTACCACCACCAACAATGCTACTACTACTACTACTACTACTACAACTATTATAGTAGTGGTTTTATGTTTATTAATATCAAACTACATTGTAATGTGCTAAAAACCTGTATAAACACTTCTTATAATGTAAACATCAACTTTCAAACAACAAGTTGCTCTATTAGATCAGAATTAAATTTGACCTTTGTGTACAATTGACTCGCTTAATGTATTAATATATCTTGAATAGAGAAACAGTTTCTCCAAGGCTACTTTTTACGGTTTACGACTGAAAAAAATTGAAATTTGATATGAAGGATATTTGATTTGAAATTTGATTTCAAATTGGATTGAAATTTTGTTATTACAAGGATATTATTAAATTGAAATACCATGTACATTATGTACGTGATCTGGACTACATGTACAAAAAAAATTATCGTTAAAGAGGAAGAACTCTTTGCGTAAGGACAGTTTATATTTTAATACGTTATAAATCGATTGTGTGATGATTTTTTTACGTTTTTTATTTTTAACGACTCATTTTTTTGGCTAAATTTATTTAAAATATTCCAAAATATGAAGAATTAAAATACTGTTACTACTGTGTACATTTTTTTAGACATATCTAGTAGTTTATTTTTATGGGTTGAGGTTTTCAAATTGCATAATAGTAGCGAATGTAAAACCCATAAGCGCAATGTATTTCCCTATCTGGCTCATTGTCTCATCCGACTGTAGAACCAAGAATAGAAACATTTACTGTGTGGTAATAGCTATTGGTGTGCGATTGTAATAATAATTATTGTTATTATTATAATTTAACTAATACTTAAGTGTTCTTAATCGAATTATGTATTTATGTAGTCTCTAAATGAAAGCTGGAGTATAAAGCGCAATGGAGATCTAAAACAGTCTTTATATAGGGTATGAGTTTTCGTATATTTTACCTGTTTGCAAACACGCCATTAGGAATTATGTTATGATCAATTATGCTGTTTTATTGAAACATATTTTCCTGGTAGGTTAAGTGCGTGTAGCGAAGTTCCTTTTCGGAGTTGTGCGTACATACTTCAGAGTTTAGCCATGCGTTTCCGTTTGAAATTTGCCAGGAGCATCAAGCCGCTTCTATACAAAACACTGATCCGCCCAGTTCTCGCCTATGGTTCTGAGACCTGGACCATTTATAGAAAGTCTGAGTCAAGCCAGCTGGTTCAGGAACGCAAAATCCTCCGCAATATTTTTTGTCCGATATGTGTGGTAGCTGAATGGAGGAAAAGGACCAACCAAGAACTGAACGCTCTTCTGAACGAACCAGATATATTATGAAAGTTATAAAACTTGATAGACTCAGGTGGGCTGGTCGTGTGATCTGAATGCGAGGGAATGAAATACCCAGAAAGACACTCACAGAACAGACTGACCGGGGCAACTGGCGGAGGCTGTTAAAGGAGGCCTTGACTCAGTAAAGGGTTGTCGCGCCGCTGTAAGTGTAAGTGTAAGTTTCCGTTTAAAATAGGAATGTTCATGGATGTAGAGGAGATGTAGAGGCCAGTATTTTAAACACTATAAATTTATATAACAAAATTATTATTTTTGTCGCTCGTAGATGAGAGCTTGGTTTACATAGTTTCCATTCGTCATCCTGATCTGTAGGTTTGGCTGAAGCGCGAGTCATTCCGACAACATAACACAGCTCAGCAGGCTTATGGCCGAAGTAGACCCCACTGCAAGCACCAGGCGATTGTTGATGGGGGCTCATGGAATTCTTCCTTCTGTATGGTTACAAAATCTTCTTTCTGTATTGTTGCACTAAAAATGGAGACATACAGGAGACGTATGGTATCGGTATTGAAAAAAGAAGCCCTCATAGTAGCATTCTCTTATCGGACAGTGCCAGAGACAGTAGTTCAGGTGATAGCAGGAGTGTTCTCATAGATCTTTTGGTACAAGAGCGAAAGCATCTCTTTGACAGAAGAGATGGGGCAAAGTATGAAGCCAGGGACCTCACTCTACGGGACTGGCAAGATCGATGGAATAGAGAGAACAGTGAAAGGTGGTCCTTAAGGATCATGCCAAACTTGAGAGAATGGACTGACCGTCAACTTGGTGAGGTTAACTACCATCTGACACAGTTTCTTTGTGGTCACGGCAATTTTAACGCCTACCTCTACAGAATGAGAAAGGTGCAAAGCCCAGCATATTAGTTCGCTGACTGCTCAATGAAGATGCCTTCCATACTTTTTTCAAGTGCAGCAGACTCACAAGAGAGAAGATGGCACCAGAAATGGAGCTCGCGGCGTTCATGTCCGAGAGCGTAGTTGAGATTATGCTTCGTGGCAAGAAGGATTTCCATATACAGTATGTCTGCATTTATTTAGTGGGCTCTACAAGAAAAGATAAAACAGGCCCAACTTGCACTCAACGAGCAGTAGCACATAAGGGACAATTAGAAGAAGCCCGATGAGGGCGCAACAAGCTGTTTTCTGAATGAACATGCTAGGTGGTTCCAAGATGGTTATCAATGCCTGAATTAAAGGTGGATTTTTTAGTCGGTGAGATTCTCACACACCAGAGGCCAAACGGTTTCTGACGGTGCATAAAGCATTTATTCCCTATATTAGGCCTATATTATATTACGGTATATTATAAATCCCGTTGTTGCTGTTATAAGATAACTTTTATTATAAGCGATAAATTGATATTTTAAGTGACATCAGTCTGCTACAATGTGTAGACCTTACGAGCAGACTCTATGAATCCATTCGCACCAACGGATTGATTTCTAAGTACTATCGTTTAAGTACCGTATTGGAATGTGCCTATGACTCCTCCTGTACTCGCTTTTGAAAGCTTTTAGTTCTTCTGATCTGAAATATTTTATTGGTAGCCAGGAGAAAATGTATTTTCTGATAATTGGCAGAAGAGTATTGCAGTTCCAATAGCTGTGTTATGTTGTGTTAACGTTGAAGGAAAATAACTCCCAGTACGATTAGCTACTTCAATCAAGTAGAGTAGCCTTTAAGTGGAAGCACGGCGTGAGCACAGTGACCGATCAAAGGCAGGTATTAATAGCACGCGTTTGACAGGTCTATCGTGAGCGGTAATTGTCACCTACACAGTGACCCTCAAGCCAATCACAGGTCGCCACTGACCAACGTTTCTTCCGCTGTTTTCCGGCTAATTATGGACTGTAACGTTACATTCATACTCTATTGTATTATACTTATACTTGAGTGAAATTTGGCGCTTGGGTATGAAACACTAAATGCAAACCAAATGAGTTTGGGTTGAGTAGTTTGTAGATTCCTTATAAACGTTACTATCGCTTGTAAATCTGGATATGATACTAATAAAATAAGACTAAAGTAAATGTAAAGGAACAATACAGTCGTCGCCATGGCCTAAATACGCCCGTTTTTTCTCGTATTTGACCAAACTGTAGGCTACTGCTTACATTATACTAATTTGTAACACTCTGGTGCATGCTATTCTATTGTTACGTAATGCGCAAAAAGCGTTACACAATAAATTACAGAACATTCTACGTGTTTCCCGGATGTTCCAGTGGAATCCGGCTGTAATTTTGTGTGCGTATGTGATCTCAACATGCGTTAGCGAGACTTTTCTAGACTTCGCCGGTCGCGCGCACTGTGTCAAGGCCGCAATTAGTAACGCTCTAGTGTAGCGCTGATGCGTAGTATGGAATATTCTGGTGTCTCAGCGGGGTATAAATACAAGACTTCAGCGAGGCTTAGTTCAGTTATTGTCGGGCGATTTACACAGTGCGGTTCGAAGTACTGTGGCGAAGTGTTTTATAATTGCGCGGGACAATAATTGTAATACAATTGTGTTTTATATTAGTTGACATTATTATTGCGTGTGAAAAATTTTTATTTGATTTGTTGTAAGAGACTATCTTGTTAATTACAAACTGTTTAATTGAGATAATTTAACCTGGTGATTTAATTGGTGTCTTGTATTTCGTTTTCCACTGTACCATACGACGATCAGTAGACCGTCGTAACACTGCATATAGTGTAGTACGTATTATAATAATGTTTCCAAACGGTATCATTAGCGCATACGTATTAATGATACCAGCTAGTTCTTTACCGCATTACCGTCTCCAATCTTTCCACTTCAAGTTCAAACCTATTTGCAATGTCTTACGTTACTTTCTTTTAGTTTTAAGATTAAAATTTTCTAAAAATAGGAATAAGTGAAACGAGTATAACAATTAGGAACATCTACAACATGCATTTGATCACATTTAAAAAAATATTATAACAGAACTGTTTACTTTCTTTCGAACATACACGTAATATTATATTTTTTTATAACTTCATATCATACTAATGACGATAATAATAAAGATGCTGAGGAGTAATAAATAATTATAGTAGTAATAATAATAATAATAATAATAATAATAATAATAATAATAATAATAGAAGTAGTAGTAGTAGTAGTAGTAGTAGTAGTAGTAGTAGTAGTAGTAGTAGTAGTAGTAGCAGAAATAGTAGCCGCGGGAGCAGCAGCAGCAGCAGTAGCAGTAGTAGTAGTAGTAGTAGCAGTAGTAGTAGCAGTGATGCGATTAGTCATAGATTGGATGTTATCGCACGGCTGACCCGTTAGTCCTTAGTAAGACAGAAGTTGTGGTCTTAACTAAGAAAAGGGTTCCCACTGTAATCCTGGTAGGACTCCGAGACGAAGTGGTCGAGCCAAAGCCAGCTGTGAATACCTTGAAGTGATGATCGACTCAAAGTTAAGCTTTTCAGATCAGATTAGGCGTACGTTGGACACGACGAAGGGAGTGATGGCGCTTAGTCGGCTCATGGCCAACATCCGCGGCCCGAAGATAACTAGAAGAAGACTTCTGATAGTGGTGTCAAGTCAGTCCTACTGTATGGAGCGGAAGTGTGGGCAGAGTCCCTGAATCGTAAGATTTACAGGAAGAAACTAGGCCAGGTCCAAAGACAAAGTGCTCTTAGAGTTGCGTCGGCCTACCGCACGGTTTCCGAGTCGACTGTCTTGGTCGTTGCAGGAGTGATGCCGATCGATGTTCTCGCCAAGGAACGTATGATCATCTTTCAGAGGAAGAAGGAGGTAGTAAGTGAAGCTGCAGACCGAGAGGCGCGAAGCCAGATGATGGAAAGCAAGAAGAGCGAGGTCGCTGGACAAGTAGGTGCAGCCATGGGCGGAGAGGAAGAGTGGAGTGATCGATTATTATCTGTCCCAGTTTTTGACTGGATACAGGTATTTTCGATCTTCTCTGAAGAAATTTGAATAGGCCGAATCACCACAGTGCTTGTACTGACAGGGAGCTATTTACGATGTCGACCATACATCCTTCGTCTGTGACAGACGGGAGCAACAGAAGATCGTCGTTAGAAGACATTAGGCAGGAAGTCTCCCTGGATAACATCGTTAAAGCGATGCTCCGAGGGGAGGAGACCTGGAACTGTGTAGCACGCTTCGCAGAACAGATTCTTCGGGCGAAGAAGATAGATTTGGACATTGGGCCTACAATATAGAAGAATAACAAGTCAAATGTGAGGCTCAGGGCTGAAGAGCAATAGGCCTAGCCCGAAGTAATGTGTCAAATAATTCCAGTTAAGGTACTAGAAGAGGAAAGGGAGGTGGTTTTTCATTGGGTCGAGTATAATACCCAAACGCACGGATCCCACAAGTGTGCACCTTTTCCGACATTTGTACAGCAAATTTTTTTCTACCCACACTCGTAAAAAAAAAATCTGTATGGAGAACCATACACCATACATGATTTCTATGCTCTAAGATATATTTATTAAAAATCGTTTACTTGAATTCGGTTCGATAATTTCTAAACAAAAAAATATCAACCACCTTGTAAATCGAGTTGTATGTTTGAAAAATTGAAATGAAATATTTCCATAGAAACTATTCTTTGTTGTCGATAACGCAGTACACATATAAAAAATTATCCCCTCCCTCTTCAACTACCTTTTTCATTTTAGATATTTCATCTACCTTTCTACAATGGATTATTATGACCTCCTTTTCAGGATCCTTTATTTATCAAAATTAAGTACTTTACTCTTGTTAAATTAAAACGTGAAACGTTGCAGGTAAACTACCCCCTCGCCCTTAACCGATCTTCATCAAAATCAACAAGCCTTGAGTCCAACTCGGGCACATATTCTAAAAATTATTTGATACTGTTTGAATTTGCGGCAGTTATCGTTCGCCATAGAAAAAATTCTACACGCAGACACACACACACACACACACACACACACACACACACATTTCAGAAAATTACTTTTCCTCATGTTTTGAGACTAATACAATCAGAATCAGCCCTTATCTCGAACACGATTTTTCGCCATCACCCTTACTTCCATTTCCTTATGGAATATGGAAGTAAAAGTAGTAGTAGTAGTAGTAGTAGTAGTAGTAGTAGTAGTAGTAGTAGTAGTAGTAGTAGTTGTTGTTGTCGTCGTCGTCGTCGTCGTCTTCGTCGTAGTAGTAATAGTAACAGCAACTCTAGTAGAAGACCAATAATGTAAGTTGTAGACCTAGTTGAAATTATGACGATATTATAATAATGGTGATGTTGGTGGTACCAAGGGATGAAGCTACTACAAAAACTGTACAAGTGACTACACAGTGGAATAACATGTTTCATTCAGAGTCCAAAAAATAGGCTTTTCCCGTCAGAGCACGGCGAGTCATGCAACCACGGGAAAAGCATTTATGAACGTGTAATGAACGATATTTTTCATTATACCTCTCTGAAAACAAGACAAAAACTCTACACATTATTAGAAACCTTTATTTCAAAACATGAACAAACAAGTACTTTAATTTTTACTAAATGTAATATTTATATTACAATTTGTGTTATTATAAATATGCAATCCTTTAGCAGGTACTTCATTTTGTAGAATTTAAAATTTTTTCAACACAAATTGAAGTCAAAGGTGCTACTTTAATATTATTTTCTTGACCTTCCTTAACTACAATGGTTTCTGATGTTGGTGTTTTGTTTACTATACTTGAATAACTGAACAATTTACGAGAGACTTGAACCTTTCTGGTTATCGATTCTTCTATGTAGCCTTCAGGCACACTCTAGGAACGCCAACCCCGATGTCTTTGTAGAGTAAGCTAACCCCCTTCGCCTTCGACATAGATGCCGAAGATCGTCTCAAGCCATGTCCAGTATATTATTCAGGAATTTTTAGATTCAGATATGCTAAAAATTTAGAGTTTGTTCTGCTTTATTACATATTATAATTATTTCTAACTAAATTAAGTAATATTTCAAGGTTGAAAGCGCACGGAAAAAAGCAATTTTCAGTGCATTAAACAGACATGTAACATGAGACATGGTGCTCATAGAAGTATAATGAAAAAGACATTACAAAAGCGTCGCGTCCACAGTGACAAATGCGAGGTCGCAAGGTTGGCCCATTTGTCACTCCGGCCCTTGCAGCTAGTCTTTACATTTACGATATGCGTTTTTTCAGATTATCAATTAACAGTTAATCGCCCTCACCTTCCCCTCATAAACGGGACGGTGGTTTCAGAATTTGTAGCTTTTAACACATTTAGAGAAAACACCTGTCTCTGAAACACATAAATAGTAGGCCTATTGATTTAATTAAAATTAGAGTTAGATAAAGTATTTAGTTTTTTTTTTTAATTTTAAATTCCTCGTTCGCTCACACACCCCAAGTAATTCTGAAGCATCTAAAGACGTAAGGAATTGTCTACGTATTGTTGGAGTACATGTCGAATAAATTTATGTTTATTTATATATATATATATATATATATATATATGTATATATTGAAACAAAACTCGATATCTCTCCTTAAAGCCTCACTGTTGTAAATCAATTTAATAACGAACTGCTTGTTAATTATGTGAGGACGTATGTAATAATGTATGATACCAGCTGGAGACGTCAAATTATAAAGAGATCTTGTCTATGAGTGTAATTAGTTATAAGAGACTCCGGTGTAACAAACGCCAAGTAGTACGTTGTAGGTGGCGATTCGTAACAATTAAAATGCTGTTACCTGGTTTAATTAATATGTTATTAACTAATATACCTTGCGGTTGTGACCAGTGAAACCCTCAGAACACAGATTATTAAGTCCACAAACTTAGAATTATATTCCTGAATTTATAATGGTAGTATTCTGTAGACTTAATTTAATTCTCAGTGGTTGTTTAATATGAGCAATATATATGGAGTATTTACTGAATGTAAGTGGTTTTGTCTCAACCCTAGTCCCTCAACGATAAAAATTTCATTCAAATTTAGTATGGCAAAACCCGTTAGTTCAGCAATCTCCCGTCTCACCAGCTGCAAACTTGGAGCGCTGTTATTATAAATAAGTGTGCGTATAGGTTAGTTATTCTGAGTGTTTGTATCAATCTGTTAATAAATTATTACGCCAATTACATATAGTATTTTCTCTGCAATGATTAAAACGTTATCTCATACAACAAATGTACTTTATTTATTTTTCTCTGGTATTTAACCAGTTACGTTGTCTCAGACAAACAATAAGACAATACAATCGACTATCCCAACATGTATCGATTCTTAATTATTCGAATTCTAAAAAGAAAAACATATATACTTTGAAAATAATGACAAATAATTCTTATACCAGGGTTCGTGTAGTTCTTTGAACCATTAGTAAGGCCAGGTAAAACGCATAATTAAGGTTGTTCAATTTACAAAAAGAATAAAATTATTTACTTAAAATACAATGATATGAAAATAATTTGTTTTTTTACCCAAGCGGCGAAAGCTTCATTAGGCGGTGAATGTTTGTCAACTACGATCAAAATGCAGGTTATATCGTCTTCACCCAGTAAAACTGCTCTGGTCTTCAATGAATGGATGATGATAATCCCACGGGAACTCTGGTGCTTCGAGTCTTCTTTTGCGTCTTCACAATTCTTGGTCCCAACGAACTGGAATTAGGATCTCAGCTTCCGCTGTCAATGAAGGTTATTTCGTCAACCGAATCTTCTGTATTTCCAAATATTTCCGTTAATTCAGGCTTCAACTCTTTATTGGTCTTCAATTTATAGCATGAATTGGTTTGATACCAAATTCAGCGGAATTGTTTAGTGAATGAGGTGAGACGCTTTCAGTTCTTTTTTATTGTATTCATTGATAATTTATAGGGTTATTTAATTTGTATGATTCATTAACATTCCAGTATAATTGTTTTGCAAAATGTTTTTTTTTCAATTTGGATATATATTTTCTTTATATTTATTCATATATTTTAAATATATCGGTTCATTTCAACCTAATAGCTTGTAACAATCAGTACCATCCATTCAAAATCAACAAGTTACTAAAAATCAGTTGCCTTAACAACCAGGTTTTCTATATATCCTTGAGCCGGCATTATAGAATATTACTACTCCTTTCTAATAAAATACTCCATGCTTGGATTAATATTGAATCACATAAAATTCTCCCCTAACCTTCCTTATTAAACAGTAAATGTTTTACTAGAGTTTCGTTGGACTGGGTTTACTAAAAAGGTATTAATTTCCTTTCACTAATATGGAATTTAGGCCTATAGATTCATTTACAACCATTATAACATTATTTGGTTTTTAACTTAATTTTCTTTTTACCTGACCTACTGTACAATTAATTATTGATTACATAGTTAATTACATGAATTTTAATTTACTGGTGGTTATTTGTTTTTACATTAATCAATTGGTTCTGGAACCCTTTATTAATTTATGACATAATTGTCAGAACTACTTGTTAGATTTGAAACACTGGTCACACTCCTGATCCAGTTTATAAACATTAATTAGAACAACAGTATCTTTCAATTTTATACAATACTGACAACTTAGTACCGTGCCTAACATTGGTAACTATATTGTGCTGTATAAAAACAAATCTAATATAAAATATAAACATAATTATTGAGTAAGTATTATTATCAAACAACATCATTTCATTTTTAACACATTCAACATACAATATAAACATTCTGTAGACCTTAACATGTCACAGTACAAAACAAACATTTCATTACATCCAATCATTCATTGGTCTGGCTCTTTTACATTTAATATTAGTCATTGCCTCCTTTTTACTTGAGGTCCTTCTCAAACATATGAACTATCGAACAACCTTAAGTCAGGGTATGGTCTTTGACCATATTTCATTCAGTCTTTTATGTAACGCTGGGGAACCTCAACTATGTTGCGTTACATAACACCCCCCCTTCGAAATAAGTTTATTTTGGTATAAACAAAGTTTAGCAAGAAATAAACTTCTAATTTGTATCTGGCCAATTGGTTTCCTATTTATAGTACTTTTATATTTCCCAATTATTCGTTATTTTATTATCATTTCTTCGTTCCTTCTTAAAGTCAATTATTTCCCAAGTTTAAATCTTATTTCTATAATCATTCTTGTGACATTCTTCATTAATTATACATTTTGGATCTGGTTTTATTTAATTCTCTATATTTATTTGTGAGTTTTCCCTCTAATATTTAATTTTCCTAAACCTCCCTAACATTATAACTGGAATCGAATCGGTGGTGCTCTATCGGCTAACCAATTACCGTCGTCCGTTACATACTTTCTGGGATCAGAGGAACATCATCTCTGCCCAGTCAAATGATTGCTGGAATATTCTACAGTCAATCTTCATTAATAAACCTCGTAAGGTAGTCATCATGTGACCTTCAATAAAATAATAAATGATAATCATATTCTAGGGATTATTCACTGTACTTTAACTCAGATCATATTATTTCTTCATATTAATTCTTCCTTCTATTATACACTTTTTCTCTCCAATACTTGGCTATTTTATTGACATTTATTAATTGGGTTTTGTTTACGGATAATTCTTAACCATTAGTTTTTTTTCTTTTCTTGTGATCCTTTTGATGGTTCCATTTTGGCTTCTTCATTCTCTTGTCTTCATTGGCTCATATTCCTTTGTGATCAATACAGCTGGTTATGAGATTTTGGTCAGTACTATACATTACATTATGTAGCTATATTCTTCTGGCACAATCATTATTATTTCTTTTACATTCAAAATTATATTTCTCGCTATTATATTATATCAGATAAACTCATTTCGTCTTCTGGTTTTGATGATTTTTATTAGGTTGAATTAGTGTAAAATATTTTTCTTCTTTCATATCAGTTTAAATCAATTTCTTCTAAATTGTATAGTAAGGTTTTCTTACTTATTTTTCGACTTTGGTTGTTCTTTTTATCTTCAAAATTCTCTTTCTTATATAATTCATAAATTGTTTTCTTAGATACTTGTTTGTAAGTTGAGCTTACTTCATTTTTTGAATTTTGGGGTATTTATTCTCTTTATTTTAAATCATACTGTTTCTGAATAATTATGAGTAAGTTGTTCTTACATCCTTTGGAATTTTGGGTTTTTTAGTTTCTTCATTTTAAATTGTATTGTTCGAAATAACATGAGTAAGATGTCCTTACGTCTTTTGGAATTTTGGGTTTTTTAGTTTCTTCATTTCGTCTTCTTCTTCCAACAACTCGTCCCTTAAATTTTTCAAGTAGTTACTACAAATAATCGTGATACATTTATTATTTTTACTGTGGTTCCTTATGTCGTTAAACCCGATAGAGTGGTTCAGTGAGGGTCCTGCTAGTGTTTTCACTGCCGTGTGATGTTTAAAATCGGCTCGGATTCTTCGTCTCCTCTGCCGGTTTGGTTTGTTTGACTTATTTCATTTTCTGTTGACCTGGGTTCCGGCCGTTGGCGGTCTTCTTCGTAATTAATCCGGCGGTAGTCCTCCTGACTCCGACTTCTGCCCCTATTAGTTCTAGTCTCCCTTCTATCGTTATTACTGTACTGGTTCCAATCGGTGTCCCTATCAAAACTTCGACGTCCTTGGTAGTATGTCCTCCCGTTATAATTGTCGTACGCCCCCACATAATTAACTCTTCTGTAGTTTTGGTTTTGGTTATTCGGGTTACGGTTACTGTTATCATAATTTCGGTTGTTCGTGTTCCGATTCTGGTAATTTGGGTTATACGACCGGTTATATTGGTTGTTCGGAATACTCTGTCTATTCCCGTAATTGTTTCCGTTGTTCCTTGGGCTGTTGTTGTTATTTTGCCGTTGGTACGCCTCCTTACCATAATTACCAGGCCTGCCATTATAGTTCGTCCGGTTATTCGCCTCATGACTGTTATGGTTATTGTTTCTATTGTTATAGTCTGGGAAATCCCTGTTCCCCTACTGGTCGTTTCTCTGACGACTCCTTCGATAATGTACTTCACGCTCGTGCTCTTCCAATAGCGTTGACATGGCCTGTATAGTTTTTATTTGTCCACCCGATCGTGCTATTGATATACCATTATCATAGTGGTATGCTAACCTGGTGACGAGAATTTCCTCTGGGATTTTTGGTTCAAGATGTCTTGCCAAACATACTTTTCCCAGGAAGTAGGCGGTAAGTGTTGTTCCCCTGCTGGCGTCATATCTTCCATAACTGATGCTCTCCCTCACTACGTTCTGGGTGGCGTCTGACCAGTATCTGGCTTTAAAAGCTATTTTAAATTCTTCGTAGCTTCGTATCTCGTGCCTGGTGGCTGTCCACCAGTTATCATAAGTTTCTTTAAAATGATCGTCTAAATAACGACGAATTATTGGCCACCTGTTTTCACCGGTTCTCATAATTTGTTCGCCGACCCGTTCCAAGAATTCCATTGGATTTCTCCTGTATGTCTTAAAGTTGATGGTCTCCCGGTCGTCTATATGTTGTGTATATGGGACAGTGATCGATCGGTTGTCAACTGACCGTTGTAGGTTCTCGATTCTATCCTGGTTACGTTGTCCTTGCTCCTGTACTTCGTTCATGATCGTATCTAAATTTCGATGCTGGTTTCCGCAATCAGTTCGTATTGATTCCACTTGAATTCGGTTTTCTTCTTCTATATGGCCTAGCTTGACCTCTAGTTCAGCTCTATTTCGTGTAATAACTTCATCGGTCGCTTTCAGTTTTCTATTTGTTTCCGCGATCTCCTGTTTTCTTTCGCCGTCGTTCTTAACTACCTTCTGGCTGATTGCCTCACTAGCGTCCTCAATTTTCTTATTGATAACTTGTCTTAATACTTCATTCTGTTTTTCAACATTTTCCCTTATTTCCTGGTTAGAATGTTCAATTCTCTCATCGATTCGTATAAGATTATCCTCATTGATTTTCTCAAGATCTGCTTTCATTCGTTTATTGTTTTCCTCAAGTTTTTCGTTCATTAGTTTGTTATCGTCTTGAATCTGTCTCAAATTCTCGTCATTCCTGTCAAACTTTTCATTCATTTGTTTGATTAAATTTTCGCTCAAAATTTCGTTTTGTTTTCTTGAGTTCTCATTAATACTGTCTATTTTATTTTCCAGCTTTTCTGAATTTTCATTTATACTGTCTATCTTTTCATTGATTTGTCTAAAATCGGCCTTCAATCGTTCATTATTTTCATTTATGGTTTGCCTTAAAAGTTCACTAGTACTTTCCTTAATACTGTCTATTTTTTCATTAGTTTCCTTAAATTTTTCGTTAGTTTGTCTTAAACTCTCATTAGTTTGTTTATTATCCTCCTTCATACTACTCATTAATTCCATTAATTTTTCCCAATTTAATCCTCCTCTGGCTTCCGCTTTTTCTGGTTGGTCCCTTTGGGCATCCTCTTCCACTATTTCCGTTTCCGTATCCCTAACTATTTCGGTTTCTTCTGTATCACCTGTCTGTTGATCCATTTCGGTATCTGTACCTACCTCTGTTTCTTTTTCCCTCCTATCTTCTTCTGTTTCTTGTTCCTTCTCCATTCTTTTCGTAAGAGCTCTCGTATGCATTCCTGTGCCTCTAATGGTTGCCTGCTCAAGTTAAGTAACAAATAATATGAGTTTTTACTTAACTAAAGCCCACTCGTTGAGCGCCAATTTGAAACAAAAACTGATATCTAAGGTGTTAAGATGAGACGATGATGCCCCACGTTGCGAGAGTCCATTTTGAAACAAAACTCGATATCTCTCCTTAAAGCCTCACTGTTGTAAATCAATTTAATAACGAACTGCTTGTTAATTATGTGAGGACGTATGTAATAATGTATGATACCAGCTGGAGACGTCAAATTATAAAGAGATCTTGTCTATGAGTGTAATTAGTTATAAGAGACTCCGGTGTAACAAACGCCAAGTAGTACGTTGTAGGTGGCGATTCGTAACAATTAAAATGCTGTTACCTGGTTTAATTAATATGTTATTAACTAATATACCTTGCGGTTGTGACCAGTGAAACCCTCAGAACACAGATTATTAAGTCCACAAACTTAGAATTATATTCCTGAATTTATAATGGTAGTATTCTGTAGACTTAATTTAATTCTCAGTGGTTGTTTAATATGAGCAATATATATGGAGTATTTACTGAATGTAAGTGGTTTTTGTCTCAACCCTAGTCCCTCAACGATAAAAATTTCATTCAAATTTAGTATGGCAAAACCCGTTAGTTCAGCAATCTCCCGTCTCACCAGCTGCAAACTTGGAGCGCTGTTATTATAAATAAGTGTGCGTATAGGTTAGTTATTCTGAGTGTTTGTATCAATCTGTTAATAAATTATTACGCCAATTACATATAGTATTTTCTCTGCAATGATTAAAACGTTATCTCATACAACAAATGTACTTTATTTATTTTTCTCTGGTATTTAACCAGTTACGTTGTCTCAGACAAACAATAAGACAATACAATCGACTATCCCAACATGTATCGATTCTTAATTATTCGAATTCTAAAAAGAAAAACATATATACTTTGAAAATAATGACAAATAATTCTTATACCAGGGTTCGTGTAGTTCTTTGAACCATTAGTAAGGCCAGGTAAAACGCATAATTAAGGTTGTTCAATTTACAAAAAGAATAAAATTATTTACTTAAAATACAATGATATGAAAATAATTTGTTTTTTTACCCAAGCGGCGAAAGCTTCATTAGGCGGTGAATGTTTGTCAACTACGATCAAAATGCAGGTTATATCGTCTTCACCCAGTAAAACTGCTCTGGTCTTCAATGAATGGATGATGATAATCCCACGGGAACTCTGGTGCTTCGAGTCTTCTTTTGCGTCTTCACAATTCTTGGTCCCAACGAACTGGAATTAGGATCTCAGCTTCCGCTGTCAATGAAGGTTATTTCGTCAACCGAATCTTCTGTATTTCCAAATATTTCCGTTAATTCAGGCTTCAACTCTTTATTGGTCTTCAATTTATAGCATGAATTGGTTTGATACCAAATTCAGCGGAATTGTTTAGTGAATGAGGTGAGACGCTTTCAGTTCTTTTTTATTGTATTCATTGATAATTTATAGGGTTATTTAATTTGTATGATTCATTAACATTCCAGTATAATTGTTTTGCAAAATGTTTTTTTTTCAATTTGGATATATATTTTCTTTATATTTATTCATATATTTTAAATATATCGGTTCATTTCAACCTAATAGCTTGTAACAATCAGTACCATCCATTCAAAATCAACAAGTTACTAAAAATCAGTTGCCTTAACAACCAGGTTTTCTATATATCCTTGAGCCGGCATTATAGAATATTACTACTCCTTTCCAATAAAATACTCCATGCTTGGATTAATATTGAATCACATAAAATTCTCCCCTAACCTTCCTTATTAAACAGTAAATGTTTTACTAGAGTTTCGTTGGACTGGGTTTACTAAAAAGGTATTAATTTCCTTTCACTAATATGGAATTTAGGCCTATAGATTCATTTACAACCATTATAACATTATTTGGTTTTTAACTTAATTTTCTTTTTACCTGACCTACTGTACAATTAATTATTGATTACATAGTTAATTACATGAATTTTAATTTACTGGTGGTTATTTGTTTTTACATTAATCAATTGGTTCTGGAACCCTTTATTAATTTATGACATAATTGTCAGAACTACTTGTTAGATTTGAAACACTGGTCACACTCCTGATCCAGTTTATAAACATTAATTAGAACAACAGTATCTTTCAATTTTATACAATACTGACAACTTAGTACCGTGCCTAACATTGGTAACTATATTGTGCTGTATAAAAACAAATCTAATATAAAATATAAACATAATTATTGAGTAAGTATTATTATCAAACAACATCATTTCATTTTTAACACATTCAACATACAATATAAACATTCTGTAGACCTTAACATGTCACAGTACAAAACAAACATTTCATTACATCCAATCATTCATTGGTCTGGCTCTTTTACATTTAATATTAGTCATTGCCTCCTTTTTACTTGAGGTCCTTCTCAAACATATGAACTATCGAACAACCTTAAGTCAGGGTATGGTCTTTGACCATATTTCATTCAGTCTTTTATGTAACGTTGGGGAACCTCAACTATGTTGCGTTACAATATATGTATATATATATATATATATACGTGCAACAATGTACGACAAAAGTCAACTTACTGCTGAATGATATGCTACAACGGCCATTCGGGTTCGTATTTATTGTGCCATGTCAGTTGTAATGAATTC